>CM041216.1:17373894-17921875 GCA_023065735.1 Coffea humblotiana
CGCGCGCGATTAATTGATGGATTTTAGACCCTTATTTTTAGACCATTAAGAGTGAATAATAATAGTATGAATAGAAGTGCACTAGAGGTTTAGCGCACAAGTGAAACAAACTCGAGCGGAATCGAGCACGAAACGCGCGCGTGCGCGCGCGGGGAGAGAGTTGACTTTTGAGGCATTCTTAGCCATACATTTTAGCTTCTCAAGGAAGCTTCATTGCAACACAAAACTCTCCATTTCCCTCTCTCTTCTGGCCGGCCATCCAAGGAAGAAAAACAGCCCACATTTCTTCTTCATTTCACCTTCAAATCTTCACCAAATCACTTCAAATTTTACATACAACTTGCTAAACACTTGGAGAGCAACTCAAGCTATAAAAGAGCTTCAAATCCACGGTTTTTCTTGAGCTAAGGAGGACCGAAATTTCTGCCTTGAACATCTAGGAAAGTAAGTGACGATCAACCTTGCACATCTTGACTTATGGAAGTTGTTTAGCACTTATGAGTTCATAATTTCTTATGGGTAGCTTTATTTATGTGGAAATTTGGTGTGTGGGCTCTATGAACTCCCACTATGGCTTGTTGGACTGATTTGTGGTGTTTTGAAGTTGTTAATGTTGGTTTAGTGCTTAAATTAGTAGAAATAAGTGATATTATGGATGATAGCTCAAAGGAGGTGAAGGGAAGAATTTTTCTAATTCTGCCCCTGTGAATGTCCGTGGTCCTTAGGGCAAATTGTTGTGGTTCTAATGACTTGGTTATGATGTATACATATTTTGTGGGATGTGTACAGAATTACATCAAAAAATTTCATGATTTGGTTGGCCAAATGATGTGTTTTCGGAAGTCAGCAAAAACTGGAAATTTTCCCGTAACTGGTCTGGCTGTTTTTTTTTTTTTGGATATAACTTTTTGCTCCGATGTCGAAATTGAGTGCCGTTTCTGGCACTGAAAATTAGACATTCCTAGATTTCCAACGGTATAAAATGTACGTTCTGATTCCACCTGAGTAGTCCATACCAATCGTTTGAACATGACTGTCCTGTTTCGCGTCTACACTGGGAGCTCTGTTTTGAGCAGCGAATTGATGCTCAAATATGAGCTAGTTGTGGAATTATTTTTAGAACAATTCCTTCTGAGAAATTGTAGATTTATGAATCTAGTTTTCAACGCCACTAACCACGCTCAATTTCAAGTGGAATTGAGTGAGTTGTGGCCGAAATCCGAAACTGACCCAATGATTTGAAACCCTCTTTTGGCTAGTAAATGTCTAAATCTTGATTGGGACTTGTTGTTTCGAAATTCTTGGTGTTAATCACCTACAAAATGCATCTTGGATGTTTCTTAGACCTTGTCTATGAAAATGGACCGTGTTTGAGATACTTGGTTGACCAAACGTTTTGAAAACAGAAAACGGAACGACCAAGGCAGATTTACCTTGGAACTTTTGGAACTTTCGTGAATGGGTTAACCAACTTTCCGTATGTATTTTTCCATGAAATTAGATGAAGGAATAGCCCTCATATGGTAGTATAATACTGCCAAATTGGGTGCCATTCCGAGTTCATTTCGATGTTCAACCGAAGTCCCAAAGTTCATGGTTTTAGTTTGGAAAACCTTGTTTAGCTAGGAAATTTTAGTAACTTTGAGCCACCATACCTTGGTGCTCAAAACTCCAATTCTTGTTCCGCTTGTTTTTTTTTAAACGAGGATTGTAACTCTAATTGAGTTACAAATTTGAGAGGCTAGTTCAAATTCTATGAATTATGCCGAATTTTCAAAGTTGGCCAAAAACCAACCCAAAACTGTCTTAGTAAGCTTAAGGCAGCAACTTTGATCTGAGTTTTGGATATCTTCCATTTGGAATCATGGAAAAGTGTCTTCTAGGAACTTTTAGTAATTTGGAATTAGTTTCCAACGGTACCAAGTTTTCCAATTTTGGACTTGTAATGAATGAGATACGATTTTTCAAAAATATCATATCAAAGCTGAAATTTTCGAAACTTAAGGAAATGGAGTTTTTCGAATTCTTCTTTTCCCCTCGATATCACTTGAACGTTTTACACTTGATTTCAAAGGTGAAAACTCGATTTCTCTTGTGCTTTAAAACCCCACCTTTGAGCCTCGATTTACGAATAAATAGAGCTCATTTTCATAAAATTTTCTCAGATTGTACAAGTGTACAATTTTCCTTGATAATTGGGGTTTATGAGTGATAGATTATTATTAATTGCTCAGGCACTCAAGAGGACCTTCAGGAGGATCCCACGGTGAACGCTTGAACCTCGAGTGACATTCCTTCTTGTTTACTTGGTGAGTGTCAAGTGCATGATTACTTGAATTCCTGTGAACTTGATACATGCTTACTTGTTATCCATGACTTCAGATTTTGAAAATGAAGCCGAGTGTGTACCTTATCGCACTCGTTCTCATTTGAAATGAATAACTCATCCTTGAAATGCTGGAATATATCAAATGCTTGAATGACATGAATTTGTATGCTATGGCTGCATACGTCGCTGGAGTGAATCTCCTCGACATACAAATGTTACATGGGGGACGTCCAAACTCATAGGCCGACCTTGGGACTCGAGCCGACATGGGTTTGGTCAGGAATCTCGGTGAGCCATGAGAATTACATGGTAAACTTGACCTATCGAAGAGGTCTCGCTTGGCGTACTCGTGGAGTATCGCCTTATAAATGTTGTGCGTGCCCGATGCGGTGTACGATGGACGGATATCAGAAGTAAGTGGAGATCTACGGATTGGAAATACCGACCCGATTGACGGAGAGTCATCGCGGGAAGGTATACGAATGACCCTGGCAAAACAAGTGAAACTTAGCTCCTGAGAGCTACCATATCCTTGAATTGTTTCTGTTTACATTTCATTAAAATTGTTAATTACTCGCACTTTATCAATTGACCTATTATTTGGGCGTGCTATTTGGACTATATGCTTGCCTGTGTGTTCTTGGCTTCACGAGCGTTTTGCTCACCCTGTAGATTTGTTTTCCTTAACAGGGATAGATGGGAGTGAACTTGAAGAAAACCCCTTGTGATGTACTTTTGTATAAGGGTTTTTCAATGTACATGGTTAGACTCTGGATTATTGTATAATTTGGGATTTGATGTAACTTTTGGAAATCCGATGTAAGGATTGGATGATTATGATATATTGTTAAGTTTGAAAGTTTTCCGCATTTTCTTACTCTATTTCGTGGATGGCTAGTATTTCATTAAGCTTGATCGGAAATTGCCTTGAGTCCTGGCGAGAGTTGGGCAGGCGTCCCGCGGATATCCTCTGGTTCGCCTTAGGGAGAAGTGGGGGCGTCACACACCCAACCAAAATTTGTGTGTTTTTCGTGTTCACTTATAAGGCAGTACAAGCTCTTACATAATCGCTTGTGCTTGCTTTACTCCATGCAGTTGC
This sequence comes from Coffea humblotiana, assembly GCA_023065735.1. NCBI lineage: Eukaryota > Viridiplantae > Streptophyta > Magnoliopsida > Gentianales > Rubiaceae > Coffea > Coffea humblotiana. The sequence goes on from CM041216.1 coordinate 17,377,323, forward strand.
GTGGAATTCACGCGGCTCTGCTGTTCGGTATTGGAGTAGGGTACAAGGATGACATATGCAAATTTCCAATTGAAAGGCCATCGTGGTGCCCGCGCCAGCCGAATACGTTAGCTCCCGAACCTTATTTTTCATATAATCGCGGGGGCCAACCTGCCTAACCCAGAACTACCTTCGTTGTAGGTTTGATTGCGGACTTTACGTGATGATGTTCATGGAGCACTCAATGAACTTCGCCCTGGATTGAATATTGAGGTTGGGTACAACAACAACCGCACCTAATTTAACTTTCAGCTCGCCTGCATTAACATACATTAACTGGCTATTTTTACTGACCGCAGTTGATGTCCACCCACGAGCGGTTCAAGATTGCTGTTAACTTGTTCCTGTCCGAATGCAACACAGCAATGCGGGCTGTGGTGCAGCATGGCGTTCCAGGTTTTGATCATCTTCTCCGTGTGGGAATTCCGGAGCCACCAATATGAAAACCTATGTTTTGCTCAACTTTTACATCAACGTACGGGAAGTATTGTTCACTGGGAAAAAAACTCTTTTAATCATTTAATTATATTAACATCCAAGTCTCTTCATTTCTTAAAGCCTTTCTCATTAGTTATTTGCAAACTTATGATATATAGATGTTAAGACACAATTAATGCCGATTAGTAGAGAAGTTTGGTTCTTGGCCGTTACTATAGTAACCCCCTTCTATTCATTATACTATATAAGAATGAGTTTAGGGCAAAGATTTCATCCGCAAGGGTGGGGCTATTTTGGTAATGTGAGAGTATTTAAAGTACAATTGGAGTATTGAATATAAATCATTATAGCTAATTTGATTTTTTTTATAATTACTTAAATGTCCTCTCAGACATTTAAAGCTAAGGGTAAGTTTAACATATAACAGTTTTCGATATCCGATTGAACATTGGGTACAATTGAATTCAACTTGTGTTTTAGTGGAATTACATAAAAACTCTTTTAATCATTTAATTGTATTAACATCCAAGTCTCTTCATTTCTTAAAGCCTTTCTCATTAGTTATTTGCAAACTTATGATATATAGATGTTAAGACACAATTAATGCCGATTAGTAGAGAAGTTTGGTTCTTGGCCGTTACTATAGTAACCCCCATCTATTCATTATACTATATAAGAATGAGTTTAGGGCAAAGATTTCAACCGCAAGGGTGGGACTATTTTGGGAATGTGAAAGTATTTAAAGTGCAATTGGAGTATTGAATATAAATCATTATAGCTAATTTGATTTTTTTATAATTACTTAAATGTCCTCTCAGACATTTAAAGCTAAGGGTAAGTTTAACATATAACAGTTTTCGATATCCGATTGAACATTGGGTACAATTGAATTCAACTTGTGTTTTAGTGGAATTACATAAAAACTCTTTTAATCATTTAATTGTATTAACATCCAAGTCTCTTCATTTCTTAAAGCCTTTCTCATTAGTTATTTGCAAACTTATGATATATAGATGTTAAAACACAATTAATGCCGATTAGTAGAGAAGTTTGGTTCTTGGCCGTTACTATAGTAACCCCCATCTATTCAAATTCATTTCATTTACTTATAACTTTGTTCCACTACTGTGAAACCCCGAAATTTTACTTATCTTTGTAACCCTTATGTGAACTCACTTACCTTAGATTCTTGGTTGTTTTAATGGTTGAATTTGAGCCAAGAGAGTGAATTTGTTAAGAAAAGTTTCATATTCTTAAGTTGTTAGAAAATCTAGAAATTTTCACAGGAGGCTCTGTGCAGCCTCGGGAAATTGGCTATAACTTCGTATAGGAAAGTCGGAATTGAGTTCCGTTTGTTGCATTTGAAACTATACTCATAGATCTTCATACGGTGTAAAATTCAGAATTTTGTTCAATATCTATAAATTCTAGGAAATTGGCAAAGTTGACTGAAAATTCTGCCCTGCACAAGTAAACATAGGAATGTTGTAGTAGCTTATGACTCAATTTGGACCAATTTATGATCTGAATCTCTTTGAGGTGTCTTCTAAAGATTCTTAGTATTTGAAGTCTAGTTTTTAACAAGCCAATTTATATAAATGTTTGATATTTATAACTCAAGTTATAATTTTTCTAAAGGAAGGGTATAAGTTAGGGTTTTTTTTGTGCATACTAGGGGTTTTGGTGTGTTTTTGGTGCATTTTGACCGTGCGATCACTTGGTGAGGTGTGTATATTAAATTTGGTGATTAAGAGTGAGTTTTAAATAAGAAATATGTGTGATTAGAAGTAATAATAATAAATTAGTGAATTATAAGTTAAAACCCTAGTACGTGCGAAATAAGGAAAAACGGGTTGAACCGATGTGTACCGTTCGTTACCGATTGAGTGCACCACTTGAACATTACTTTATTACCTTAATCTCCTTGTAATTAATTGACCAAAATCAGACCTAAATATCTTCTTCATGCAGCCGAAATTTTGGACCAAAAACAAGCAAGAAAAGAAAAAAAAATTGACTTCCAATCAAAAGGTGACACTTGTCCAATTTTGACCCAAATGAATTCCTATCATTTTAACCTTCTTGAAGCTTCATTTCAGCCACCATTTCTGCTCATTCCAGCCGTGAGGTTGAGAGAGAAAAGAGGGAAGAAACCATTCCATTTATCTGCCTGTAAAATTTAGGGTGTGAAATGATCGAAATACCCTGACTGCCACAAGCTTCAATTCGTAAACAGTTTTGTGAATTCACCAGTTTGGCTTCATTGTTTCACCCTGATTCGTATCCAATCAGCTTTTGGCCAAAACATAAAACCTGTAGCCCTATATTTTAGCTTTCCAATGCCTCTGAAAACACCTCAAACGGAATTGTGTAGCTTGAGTTATTACCGGTTAAAGTCAGTGCTGACAACCAGACTGATCATGAATTTTTGGATCTGTGATTTGCAAATTTGACCTAGATAAACTGCGAATTAGGTTAAGTGGCCTTCATCCAAGTTGTAGCCCTTTGGCTTAGCTTCGAAATGGTATAAAGTTTTCCCCAAACCGATAGGCGTAGCTTTAGTTGTGACCGAAACGCCAAGAGACATCAAATCTGCCATTTAGCTATTTGCCTTTAAACTTGATTTCCGATTGCCTTGTTAAGATTTGTGTTGTAATTGGATTATTTTGAGCCCAATTGAAGGGCTATTGTGGTACCCTTGCTTATGTGTGACATTGGAGCTGATTTGAGGAAAATAATGAAGTCATAAATGGCTGGAAAATAAGTAAACACAAGGGGCATTCCGCCCAAATTTTCACTCGAGGGTTAGGAATGTGTACTCGCAACTTGAGCAAAAATTTGAAGACGAATTGAACTCGATTTGTCTAGGTTATTTGAGTTTCCTTTTGTGGAGAGATATAAGTTGAATTTTGGCCGAAACTTGTACCCTTAGAAGTTACAACTGATAGAAATACGTTTTCTTCATTTCTTCGACCCAAATGGCATTTTTCACATATAATGGCTTCAAAATTTCACCGTTTGAAAAGTGATCAAGGGTTTTATGAATAGTCTCTAAATAAGTCTCAATTACTTGATTCTTGTTAAACGAAATGTTTAAGTTTCGAGCCTTAGTTATTTTTCAATGCTCTTAAACAATATTTTCTCGCAGATTTGAACTCCAAGAGCGGAGTAATACCCAAAACCAATGTGTAAAGACACTGCATCTGTTGGTGAGTGCTTCCAAATACCTGATTGAACTTGACACTTGTTTTTAATACTTGACCAATGTGATTGAATGAAATGTGATTGGTATGGTCGGACAAGGGTGTACTTTATCGCACTTGCCCTCATGTGATATGTACTTGTTTATTGTTGCAATCGACTTGATATACTTGTGCTTGACTTGTAAGTGCGAAGCGGCAGTATGTACCACACTCGATCCGAGTGGGAGGTACCTCTCATTCCCGTCTCCGTACTTTTATCTTGATTCATTCGATTGAAAATGTTATCTCATCGAATTCTTGGGGACCCAAACCCTACTGGCTAGTTAATCGAATCGAGCCGGCAAGGGTTTGGTCGATTAGATAACGAACCATGGGTATCTAGTGTTGTCGAGTGGAGTGTTATCTCCTCGACTAATCGGTATACTCGAGTATTACCACCAGTGTTTATTGTGGAGTTCGGGCCCGGTAAGGGGTTGGTCGGTGGACGGAGGCTGGAGTTAAGTGGTGTTCTACTGGACTAGTTTCCTCATTTGAAAGTTGACGGAGTGTCAACTACCAATCGATCAAGCTATGGTGGAGCCGATACATGAGCAACTGTATCCTTATTGTGAAATGTGAATAGTTATTATTTGGCTATATGAAGTATGATTACTCACTTCTTGACCTGTCTTGAACACTATTTCACTATTGTGCTGCTTATACGTTATTTGATGATTAAATTGATATTTGGAATCTCACTGGGCTTTTAGTTCATTCCACGCCATTTGTTTTCCTTACAGGGGGTACGAGTGAGGCAAGAGTTGCAACGACTAGTGTAGTCTAGTAATTTTGAGTTTTGAAGTTGTACTCGCGTTAACACCCGATTAGGGTTGTTTGTACTCGACTTGTAGCACTTTAAAGTATTATGGTATGTAGAGGCCTTGTATCTGGGTTTGAGCATTAATGTGTACGTTCTCGTTTTGGTATTTATTCCTATGGATGTATGTTATTTTCTCAAGCTAGTGAGTGAGTCCTAACGAGAGCTGGGCAGGCGGCTCGCTAAACCCTAGGGTACGCCCTAGGGGGAGGTGGGGTCGTCACAACTACAATCATGTAGTCTATTGAATTCGAATGTTGCTATATTAGCTACTCCTCTTTCCCATTTTGCAACATCTTTCTCAATAGGTATGTTTTCTTTAGCTAATCTACTTTTCTGGTTGTAAGAAATCTGTGATCTTTCAAGTTTTATGTGCAATACCTTTTTTAGTGTTTTAATTCAATTGTCCATGTTAGATAGACTTTATAGGAAGGAGATCACATTTGTTTATTGTTATTTATGGTTTAAAATAAGTTTGTCATCATAAATTTTTCCATTTATAGTTTGCATCTACTTCTTTTGTTGTTTTAACTATTAGTTACAGTAATTTTCAAATTGTTTGCTTCTTTATTGATGATTCCATTTAGGCAATTTTTCAATTCATTTGATTTACCAATATGTTTAACTATCTACTTAAAAGTATGTGCTTCATTACTTTTAATTGTTTTCTTGAATTGAGTGGATTAAGATGTTTTAGTACTTTTTTTAGGTAATTATTTATCTAGATTAGCATGTTAGTTATTGTATATTTTTGCAACTAGGCCAAAAATTGATGTTTTGTGATTGTAACCCCTATCGAGAAGAAGATGCTTTGCGATATGTCCTAAATCATACAATAAATCATAATTGATTGATTGGTCAATGTGGAGATTTCATGATGATATGTCCTTGAAATCAATATAAATTCAAGAATTTGGCTTGCAAGAACCAAAATTCCACTGGCAATGATTTCTTCAAGTATGCTAATTGTTCAAATCTCACTTATATGACAAGATAATGTGGTGGATTGCCGTCATATCAAGATCAAATTAAAACTAAATAACAAATTTTAATATCCCTAAAGTGCATGAGTAGATAAGTAGATCTTTTATTCTATTAGATTAAACGTAAAGTGGTTATTCGTATCTTATAATTATATTTCATTGCATATTATATTTTTGACTCAATATGTAATTTATAATTTTTCTGTTTAATATCACATAATAAAATTGTCATACTTCAATTCTTATACTACAAAATACCAAATAATAATTATTAGATATCTTTAATTACAGGTATTAAACTCCCGCGCGTGGCGCGGGCTTTTTCCCCTAGTATTTGTATGACAAACAGGTTATTCAATAACTTTTATTTGTCTTTTCACATCACATCATAAATATCTCATCACATCATATATACATCACATCATAAATATCTCATCACATCATATATACATCACATCATAAAATATATTATATTAATTATTTCAAATATCTCCTATCTAAACGGTTTTGCATATATATAGATACACACACCACACACACACACAGATATATATATATATATATATCTCAATACTAATAGCAAAGTGGCTAAGAAACCTTCCACATGATTTTTGTCATCCTCTTTTCGGTTGTGATTACCACGTGATTTTTCATTTTGGATATTTTGGTTGAGGGAAGACATCTGGTTTTAGACCTTTTGATTCAGAGAAGACATCCGAAAGTATGAGACTTTGGTTACTTGTACTTTTTTATTTGTAGTGATAATTATATACTAAGTCCTATTGATGAACAGGTGTTTGTACTTTTAGTGGTTGTTACTTTATTGATTTTTTGTATAATTCATTTGTCTACTGAGTAGAAGTTATTTAATTATAATGTGTGAAATGATTGTAGTTGTTGAGATTGTCTCAAGAAAATCCATTAATTCATTGCTAAAAGTCTATATTTGTTGAATATTAAGTGAGTAAATACAATAGTATATGCTACTTTAATTACATAAAATTTTATCATTTTTTTATCATTTGTTTCCATTCATATGCTAAATAATTGGCCTTGACTTTGATATCCCAATTGTTCACAACTTAGATATAATTGGTCAAATCTTATTAACAAATATGGTACATTCACTATTACAGCAAATAAATTATAGTTTTTCATTTATTTAAATGCAATTCTATTAAATATCAATGCATTTTACAAAAATATTAACCTTCATGTTAATTAATCTTGAAAATTTTCACTTACTATTTAATAAAAAACATTAACATAATCGCACATAATCATGGGCACTATAGTATGTACAAAACAGTGCGTAGCACGATTTTCCAGCCTCAAAATGTGACACCCCACCTCTCCCGAGGGCGAACCCTAGACTATCAGTGGAGCGCCTGTCCAACACTCGTTAGAACTCACACACTCATTCTAATTTAATAGAGAACCACAAGTCAACCATATACTTGGGATTAAAAGAAAACTTCAAATATACAAACCAAATTCTTCTAAAGTTACCATTTACAATTACAATCTAAAAACCCAAATATAACAAAATTTACACTTCAAATGTCTCCAATATCATACAAAAGATTTACTAACTTCAACCAAAAACTGCTGGTCTAGTGTCTCCAACTTCCACCTCCAAAACATATTAAGGAATAACAACTTAGGGTGAGTTTAACGCTCAGTGAGGCCAAGAAAATCAAGTAGGCAAGCAAGTAGCACGAACCAAATCAAATAGCACACTTAAAATGACTTAACATGAACTTCATATAAGTGGGCAAGTAGGAAGTAAAACACATGCAAAAGGATACAGGAGCTCTCAGAAACTATTCCCCCGTCTAGACCGGTTCAAACTATCTGTGGCTGACCCTCCGTCAACTCAAGTAGCAACATGTCCGTAGAGCTCCACTTCCTCCATCCATCATAACACCCTCTCGGATCCGGAACCAAACAAGCACGAGATGGCAATACTTATTCGAGTATGCCAAGCGAGATTTCAAAAGATCAAGCTATATAATTTTCCCATGGTTCACCAAGCTTCTTGACCAATCCCTTGCCGGCTCGAGTTACGAGATTAGCCAATGGGTTGGGGTGTCCCCACAAGTACAGTTGGTCGATGAGACAACGCTCCAATCGATTTAGAATCGATCATAGCACTGAGTCGGGATGAGAGGCACCTCCCACCCAAATAGGGTGTAGTACATGCTGCCGCTCAGTGCTCACGAGTTAAAAGCATGTTCGAATACAAGTGCAAGTCATACAAATTCATATTTCAAGTGGCAACTATTCAAGAGAGAGAGAGAGGACGAGGGCGATAAAATACACTCTCGCTTCGGCAAGTTCACAAGAATCATATAGCACTTGTACAAATTTTATTTCAATCATAGTAATATGAAACATGCACTTGACACTCACCAAAAGTCAAGAGCAAAAACGAGAGCAAAAGCAAGAGGTCAAACAAGTTCCTCGGTATCCACGTGATCACCTGAGACATGCACAATCACGGTTACATAGGTATTCGACCAAGGCTAATAAGAAAAATATTCTCTTGCTACCCACACTCAAAAACCGCAAGTTCAAATCGAGTTAAAAGAGACTTTCTCGCTTAATCACTGAAATAATACTCATGGAGAACTCAAAAGTCATTTTCGAGTCAAGTCGTGGCAAGAAATTTTGATTTCAAAAGAGGAGTACCATACTTAATTTTTTGGCACGAAAATTGAGGAAGAAAAATTATTTTCATATTTTAAAACTTCTAATCTTATGCCCAAGTTTTAGAATATAAATGAGCGTTCACGTTTTCTAAACTTATGAAGTCAAAAACCATCAAAACTCTACTTAATTCATAGTAAATATCGGAGTTAAAAGCTCCAAGTTTCAAATGTGAAGCTAGTGAAATTCCTCAAGAATTACTCTAACTAAACCGCTCAATTTATTGTTCATTTCCACAGAAACCGAGGGCATAACACTAGGAGGTGAAATCCATTTCTCAAGTATGAAATGAGTGCAAATAATCAAGGAAGTTAGGCTTGAAACCTAGAAAATGCTTCCAAACCACTTTGGAGTTTTTGTCACTTTATAAGGAAAATTTCAGTTTTGACAACATTCTTTGAAAAATCATAACTAGAGTTTTATAAGTCCAAAAACTACAAATCTTATATCATTGGAAAATAGATTCAATGAAATAAAACTCTCTAGAAGACGCTTCTATTAGATTCAAATCAGAAAATCAGTCAAATTTTAGTTCTAAATCGCTGCTTCAGTAAAAATGGGGCAAAACAGTCTTGCATTTCAGTGAATTTTGAAATTTTAGCAAATTTCATAGGAATTAAACTAGATGTTGAAATTTATACCAATGAAAGAACTCCAAGTCTAGTTTCAAATACAATAAACGGAACTTAATTTGGATTTTTCAAACACCAAAATACAATAGTTTTTCGAAAGCCGGTTTTTTGAAACCTGATACACTAAATTCCAACTTGGAACACCTGACATAGTTTCTAAATTAGGTTACAACTAAGGCTACACAAGTCCAAAATTAGCGTGGTTTGTGGGGTTGAAAACTGGATTCAAAATGCTAAAAATTATTAGAAGAAACTGTCTTTAAATTCATTTCGGAAGGGGAGTGAAAACGAGTTACAAACTGCAATTATGCTTGTCTCGCAGTTAAAACAGTAAGGGAAAACAGCCAGCTTTGCCAGTTCACTGCGACTCATAGAAAATGAACTAGCAGGTGTATTTTATACTGTTAGAAAGTCCTCAGAGTCTAGTTTCACATACCGCAAACGACACTTGATTTTGACTCCTATACGAAAAATTATATGCTATTTAGTGCACTCTGGTCAGCTGCCCTGATCAGAAATTTCCAGGTTTGTTTCCTTATTTTAAACTTGACTTTAACTCATTCAAATGAAGTGATTTTTGGAAGATAAGTTACATACATATAACCCAACACGTAGCAAGCATTTTTGCATCAATACAACACAAATTTTGAAATTAAAACAAAGGAATCATCCCAACAAAATTCAGACAACAGCCCTAGTTTCTTTCTCTCCAACTCTCACACCAAAACCAAGTTAGAAATCAGTAAAATAACAACCAACAAACAAGAAATCCTTAAGGCCACTACCTAATAATCTTCCTCAAGGCACCTACCTAATGTCAAGGTTCATAGAACCCATCAACAATCTCAAGTTTATCGAGCTAAAACTAACTAAAAGATGAAAGAAAAATAGGAGCTTGGAGGGTTTACCTTCTTCCAAGCGTAGTAAGCAAAATCTCAAGAAACCAAGCACTAAACCTTCAAGAATCTTCCCTCTACCAAGTCTTCTACCAAGCTTGAGGATGATCCAAGAGTGTGAGCAAAGTTGGGAGCAAGATTGACGAGCAAAATTGAGAGGAAAAATGAAATTTTCTTGGCTAAATGGAGGAAGGGAGCTTCGGCCAAGGGGGGGGGGAGAAGAGAGAGGGTTTTGTGTGATTTTTGGTGATGTGAGAGGATGAAGGAAAGATGAGACATAAAGCTAACTTTTGGTGCAAAAGTCAACAATTGAATAGTGGTCCATTAGTGCTCCTAATTGAGTTTAATTCAACTCACTCACCTTTAATCCCTCAATTAGCTTTTCTTGGTCTACCATTGATCATCCTTAACTCTCTAAGACCACTACACTCTCAAACCAAATATTGCCTCGTAAAAACGTGTATTCTCTAATTTTCACTAATCGGGCGACAGAAAAATTAAGTTTAAGGGCAAATGTGTTAAAATATAAAATGAGGCAATGTACCATGCAGATGCAATTAAAATGAATGAAATAAATTAATTGGAGCAGATGAATAAATAAATAATTAGATAAGCGAGTAAAAAAATAATAATAATAAAAAAAAAATTCGGGTCCTCACATCCTTCCCTTCTTAAAAGAATTTCGTTCTTGAAATTCATACCTTAATTCACAAATAACTCTGGATACTTCTTCCGAATCTCCTCTTCAACTTCCCAAGTTGCTTCCTTGATTCCATGATTCCATGATTCCTCTATAAGACCTTTACTAAAGGGATTTGCTTGTGTTTTAACTCCTTCATTTTTCGATCTAAGAGCTTTACCGGCCTTTCCTCATATGACAAATTCTCATCAATTTCTACTTCTTCCAGTCGTACCACATGGGACGGGTCAGGATAATAGTTCTTAAGCATAGAGACATGAAAGATATCATAAATTCTGGATAAATTCAAAGGTAATTTCAACTTGTAAGCCACGTTCCCTAAGCGCTGGATAATCTTATAGGACCCTACAAATCTCGGTTGGAATTTCTTTCCTTTTCCCGCCATTAGACTTGCTTTCAAAGGCGCAATTTTAAGAAACACTTTATCTCCAACCTCAAACTCCAAATCTTTTCTCCGATTATCCGCATAGCTCTTTTGGCGGTTTTGAGCCGTTCGGATCCTCTGACGTATCAATTTCACCATGTCAAAAGGTTTCTCAATCCAAGGTACGGTAGTTGGGTCCAAAATATTCTTTTCTTCAATTTCGTCCCAATGAATCGGAGATCGACACTTTCGACCATAAAGGACTTCGTAAAGAGCAATTTGTATTGAGGAATGAAAACTGTTGTTATAAGCAAATTCCACCAACGTAAGGTACTGACTCCAATTTTCTCCAAAATCCAAAATACAAGCCCTCAACATGTCCTCTAGGGTTTGGATCGTCCTTTATGATTGTCCATCTGTTTGCCGGTGGTAAGTGGTACTAAAATTCAGCTTAACCCCTAGGTTTTCTTGCATCTTTTGCCAAAACCGAGACACAAACTCAGGGTCCCGATTTGATACTATACTCACCAGTATCCCATGCAACCTTATAATTTGGTCCAAGTATAACTTATCCAATTTTTTCAATGAGTACTTCATACTAATCGGCAAAAAGTGAGCAGATTTGGTCAACCGATCCACTATTACCCAAATAGCGCCGTGCCCTCTCTGATCCTTGGTAGCCCTGATACGAAATTCATAGTGATATTCTCCCACTTTCACTCAAGTATCTCCAATGACTGTAATAATCCAGACAACTTCCGATGCTCGGCCTTAACTTGTTGGCAAGTGAGACAAATTCGAACAAATTGGGCAATTTCGCTTTTCATATTCTTCCACCAATAGAGGCTCTTCAAGTCCTGATACATCTTATTACCTCCAGGGTGCACCGTATACTTAGAACGGTGAGTTTCATCCAAAATTTCCTTTTTTAGTCCTTCATCTTTTGGCACCACTAAACGATTCCTAAACTTTAACACTCCATCGGTTCCCAAATTGAAGTCGGACTTTTCTCCTTTTTAAATTTTCTCAATCCATTTTTGCACTTCAGGGTCTCCTTTTTGAGTTTCTTTAATTCGATCTAATAAGGTAGACTTCACAGCGATATTCCCAAAAATCACCCTCTGTGACTCAAAACGTGGGTTCCAAACACTAACTTCCTCTGGTATGTGTCATTCTCTCACCATTAAATTGGCCACTTGCACATTACGACTTATGGCGTTTGCCATTACATTAGCTTTTTCAGGGTGGTTGTTAAGCATACAGTCATAGTCTTCCAAGAATTCCATCCATCTACGTTGTCTCAAATTCAACCCCTTTTGGGAGAATAAATACTTAAGACTCTTGAGATCAGTGAAAACCTCAAAAATCACCCCATACAACTAATGTCTCCACTTTTTCAAGGCATACACCACTGCCGTTAACTCCAAGTCATGGGTCGGGTAATTCTGCTCATGAGGTTTCAACTTACGGGAGGCATACGTAATTACTTTTTCATTTTACATTAACACACACTCTAAACCATCCTTCGAAACATATGTATAAATCATGAAACCATCTTCTCCATTCGGCAATGCTAATACAGGTGCCTCAATTAAACACTTCTTCAACTCCTCGAACCCTTTCTGGCAATTTAGAATCCCATATGAACTTGCCATACTTCTTAGTCAACTCGATTAGCGGTTTCGAGATCTTAGAAAAATTCTTGATAACCGGCGGTAATATCCTATTAATCCTAAGAAATTCCGAATTTCGATAGGGTTTTCTGGTTGTTTTCACTTAGAAACGGCTTCTACCTTAACTGGATCTACAGTAATCCCTTCCTTAGAAATTATATGACCTATAAAGGCTATTTCTTCCAAGCAAAACTCACACTTATTGAATTTAGCAAAAAGTTGGTGCTCTCTTAGGATTTGCAAGACTATCTTCAGGTGTCATTCATGATCTTCTCAAGATTTAGAGTACACCAATATGTCATCAATAAATACCACCACAAATTGATCCAAATATGGTTTAAAGACCCGATGCATCAAGTCCATAAATATTGCTGGCTCATTAGTTAATCCAAAAGGCATAACTGCAAATTAAAAGTGCCCATATCTCGAGTTGAAAGCGGTTTTAGGCACATCCGCTTCTAGGATCCTCAACTGGTAATAGCCTTGTCTCAAATCCAATTTGGAAAATACCACGACCTCTTGCAGTTGATTAAATAACTCATCTATGTGAGGCAAAAGGTATTTGTTTTTAATGGTCACATCATTCAAGTCTCGATAATCTATGCATAGTTTCAAACTTCCATCTTTCTTCTTAACAAAGAGTACGGGAACACCCCACGGTGATTCACTTTCTCTAATAAAGTCTCTTTCTAATATGCAACTGCAACTTCAATTCTTTTAACTCAATTGGAACCATTTTATAAGGCGTCTTAGAGATAGGTACCATTCCCGGAATTATATCAATTTTAAACACTATTTCTCTCTTCGGAGACAACGTCTCTAATTCCTCGAGAAAGACATCTAAAAACTCTTTCACTACTGGCATGTTTTCCAACTTCACCTTATCCCCAGGTATATTTATAAGAAAGACTAGATATCTTTTAACCTCACTACTCAACAATTTTCTAACTTGAATCCCTGAAATTAGAACAGACGATGCTAGTCTACCCCTCACATTTAATTTCAGAGTTGCTTCCCCCGGAATGCGCAATTCTACTAATTTCATCTTACAATCCAATTGAGTATGGTATCGAGCTAAGTAATCCATCTCAAGTATCATATCATATCTCTTAATTGTTAGGCTCATTAAATCTGCCAACAATTTCCTCTCACCAACCCAAATCTCACAATTTCTATAAACTTTATTAGCAATTAGGCACTAATTCCCCGTAGGAGTCTTAATTTCCAAATCAAAAGGTAAGAAATCACACTTTATATTTATACCATTCATAAAGTTAGGATCTACGAATGAATGAGTTGCTCCGAAATCAATTAAAACCCTAATTAGACGATGAAAAACGGGGATCGTACCTTCCACCACCTGGGTTGGGTTAAGCATTTGCTAGTTGTCTAAGGCATAAACCCTAGCTAGCACTTTTGGTCGACTCCCTCCGACACTCGACTGTTTTGAAGCGGATCTAGCAGGCTGTTGTATATTTCCTCCTTCCTTAGAGGCATTAGGGCAACTCGAGATCTGATGCTCGACACTACCGCAGAGCAGACACTTTCCTTGCTTTCTCCAACAGTCGGTTTCAATGTGTTTAGGCTTGACACAGTATCCACAAGTCACATGAGGAGTCACGGCCTGACCAACTTGAGAATTTCCTTTTTGCTGATCTCGTCCACTCTGATTTCCTTTGGTGTGGCTCCCCTAGATGGAGTTTCTCCTGGTTTTCCAGGCATACTCACTCCTCCAGCTCCTCTTCCCATTTTAAGGGGTTGGATAGACTTCTCGGACTGTCCAGGGGCATTGCTTGGGTTACTTCTCTTTCTAGCATGAAAGGTTTTGGATTGGGATTTAGCATTCTCTACTCTCTATGCCTTATCCAAGGCATTCGTAAAAGTGGTGATTTGGACTACTGCTAGAGACTTTTGGATTTCTACATTTAACCCTTGAATGAATTTTCTTATCCTTTTGCGCTCCGTGACCACTAATTCAGGAGCAAATTTGAAAAGTTTGGTGAACCATTCTTGTGACGGCCCCACCTTCCCCTAAGGCGAACCAAAGGGTTCGCCGGACCGCCTGCCCAACTCTCGCCAGGACTCGTTCACTCTCTTCAAACAAAATAAGATATAACCTCGAGGATAAACGAAAACAATTCCCAAACTTGAAACATATACTTACATTCATTCCAATCTCAACCAGATATACAGTCCCAAATATAACAAAAGCTCTTCGTTCCCAATCCAGTCAATCCTATCCAAGCACTAGAGCGAGTGCAAAACAAAACAATACAAAAGGACTAAACTATACTATTCTATACAAGTCTCTCGCCCTTGCTTGCAACCCCTGTAAGGAAAACAAACTAATGGGATGAGCTAAAAGCCCAGCGAGGTTCTATATACATAATCAAACAGTTAAAGAAGGACATTAATCATGTAATAACAAGTAATCCAGAAAACATTTACAATATGAAAGCAATAGTAACACATTCATTAAAAGGATATATGCCCACGAGGAGCCATTCGTTCATTCATTCGCCTAACATTTTCATTTTCCTTATTCCTCCAATCATTAAAATATGTTTGCAAGTGAAAACCCCTTCATTTTCTTGTCATTCGTTCATTCATTTCATTTCCCCCTTCTAGCCAGTTCACTGGCTAGTCTCCACCAGACTACGTGATCATACTCGAGTATACCAAACATTCACCCAGGGTCACTAGTCGCCCGACCGAGTCCGCTTCTGGCTTGAGTCGACCGGTAACGAAGGGCAATGGCCCAATTCAGCCAAAAGGCTTACATTCATGCACAAGTAGCATTTAATCATTTAATCGTTGACATTTTCACGTTCATTTAGGTCGAGTGCGATAAAGTACACACTCGCCTAGTAAAATTCATTTTTAGAAAACGTTGGAAACATAACATACCTCAATCACGTATTAAAGCAACAATCCAAATAGTCACAATAGTTCACATAGTCATTAGAAACAAAACGTATATAGAACACTCACCTATATAAGCAAAATAATGTCCAAAGTATCCTTCCGGATAACACCCTTAGTCACCAAGAAACCCTAAGAATAGCCATGAGAAAATATTACGGTTCAACCATCAAAATATTTGGTAGATCAAAGAAAATCCGAATACCTACTAGTACAAGGTATAAGTATGAGTTTAAAAGTGAAAAGAGTACTTTTAGATCAAAGGGCATGAGTAACTAAGAGTTTTCCAAATCAAACATAAAACTCAACTTAAAAGGGTTTAGAAAATTTCATCGGAAAACAATTGAAATAGACGCCACGTCAGAATCCGGCCAGAAGTTGGCCGGATTCAAGGCAGTGAGCGATCCAATTTTTTTCATCTTCCCCTGTCAATCCGGCCAGCAATCCGGCCAAGACTTGGCCGGATATGCGACCGGATATGAAGAAACAGTTTTTGAAATTTTTCGTAAAACTCTTTGTTTGGCTCAAAACTAACACATATGCAACGAATTAATGTGCAACAAATGTCTTGGTTAAAATCATATGAAAAAGGTAGACAAATACCTTGAATTCACCCTAAAGCCTTGCGCGTTAAAAATAGGTTTTGTGGCCGAGAAAACCCTATACAACTCCTTTTTGTTTTGGAAGGAAATGAGCAAATATTTGGAGTTCAAAACTTGACATTTGTAACTAAGTATCATGGTTAAATTGGTCATCATATTCACCATGCAAAAATGTACAAGTTCAAGTAAAATGAAGCACATCTAACACCACTAGAATGGAACTAAGTATGTCTAAGCAAAGTAAATCCAACGTATTACAAAAATCACATTCAAATCTCATTTTCATTCACTAAACGGACAGTATTTCCCTTGAACTCCTTAACTTTTCCATGTACAACCAACCACCAATCTCATACATTCAACCACAATTGATTATTGTCCAAATCCAATTCCTAAAACACAAAGTTCAATATCATATATCACTATCACCTTTTAGAAATTTAAGCACAACTCGAGCTACACTTATCGGATTGAAACAAACAATATACCGTTTCGAAGCTAAGACATAGCTCTACAATTCTCATGAAGACATCTCAACTCAGTTCTCACCCTAACCTAGCCAAATGTACCCAAACAGCCCCCAGATTATCCAGTTCGAAGCTCACTGTGAAATTCAACTAGCAGTCCTGATTCATTCAATCATATCTCAGCACACACAACTTCGATTCAGGTGATTCGAAAGCCATTTGAAATCTATGATACAAGGCTACAATTCTTAAGAAGGCATCAACAACTAATTCAGTAATATTCCCGGTCAAACTAACCAATTACAGAGGCTGATTATCATTTTTGACAGAAATAGGGAAGCAGGGGTAAAATAGTCATTTCACAGGCTACCCCTGCTCCGATTGAGCTGAACATTTACAGGCATAATTTACACTCAATTCTCTACAACTTTCATGTTTTGTTCTAAGGTTAATTCAGCTCCCAACATGTTCGAATTGCCAGACTAATTTCGGACAGAAATCTTGACAGAAAATGAATACTTGAAATTCATTCAAATTCCACCCAATCAAACGAATTTCCAACCATCCAAATCAGTTCCTAGCTAATTAGATTCAACTTCCAATCATCAATCATAAGTTTTACCACAAGAATCAAGAGTTAGGAAACTGGTTTACCTCAAATCCTTCAAGAACTCAAGGCTGGAACTAGAGGATGAAGCAGCCTGCAGCTTACATCTTTCTCTTCTCTTGGTTGCAGCTGAAAGGATTTCCCTCTCAAGCTCAAGCTTATGGTTTCTCTCTTCTTTCCTCCCGATTCTTTCCTTCTCCCGATTGCCTCTCTCTCTCAAGCTCTCTAATGTTAAGTTTGGTAAATGATAAGCTTTAGGAGATATTTAAGGCTTGGTCAAAGGTTGGTCAATTATGTCAAGCCACCCTAGCACTTCAATGATTTTTCACCTTGGCCCCAAATGATTTCATTTCCTATCAATTAAGTCCATAGTGTATAAATCCAACTTAGTCCAATAATGCTTAATCATACTTACCTAGGCTACTAATCCCCTTCGCGCTAACTCTCATGATCCCAATTGAAGACCAAACTTTTTAGTTTGAATAAAACTAGAGGTTTGACAAACAAATTAGGGTTTTCACAAATATCAAGTTTCCTTTAAATCAGGATTGTCACAAAATTACATTTGGATTCAACTAGAAATTTTGAAATATTTTGAACATCTTGGGACAACTTAATAAATCAAATTACACCAAATCAAGTTTACACAACTAAGGTTTTTTTTTTTTTGAAAATTTGAAGATCTGAAGCCAAAATTAATAAACCAAAATTTGCACATAAAATGTCATTGACGAAATTAATAAACCAAAATTAACACATAAAATGTCATTTTTTGAAAATACGGGATGTTACAATTCCTCGTACTCGGCCACACTTAGGAACCCTTGTTTCAGCCTAATGAAATCGCCCTCCTTCTTTTCTTGTATCATTGGTGGGAGGAACTTGGCGTTAAACTCCCTCTCAAAGTTTACCCAAATTCAGGGGGTTTGTTCTCTCTCCCACTTTGCCCTAATGACATTCCACCATGAGAGCGCCGTTCCTTCGAACTGGAAGACAGCGAAATTCACCTGTCTTTTCTCGACATAATCTAGGGCGGGAAAGATCTCTACCTTCCTCTCAAACCAATTTTCTGTCGCTTCGGGATCAGATCCTCCTTGAAACTTTGGTGGGCGAACTTCAAGAACCGCTCTAGAGCTCTATCCTCACCTCTCTCTTGGTTTCTAGGTGGACTGACCGGTTCAGGGTCTTGGCGCTCAGTTAGACGCTGAAGGACATGAGTTATGCGGTTAAGAGCCGTAGCCACTTAGTCACCCCTTCATTTCTAGGGTTTTGGTTCGGACCAGTAGCTGATCCCTCATCTCTCTCGGGAGTGTGGGACTGCCGAAACCTATGCCCATGACCCCGTCCACGTCCTCGCTGATCCATTTAGTAAGAGTCTAAATGCCTAATTAAAAGAGGGGAAATAAGCATAGAAATTTATAAGCATATGCAAGTTGCAAGAACACTTGAAATTAAAGCATATTTCTTTACATAAACTAAAAGTCATGTTACAAGTCAAGAGTTCATAAAACAAGTCAACACTGTCAAGTACGAGACATAGGCAACCAAGTGTCTCAAAATATAAGGGTACATGCAACAAAATACCAAAGGTTTCAAGGCGAGGATCACCCCTTCTAAGTCCTTAGCAAAAGTCAAAAGATCAAAAGATCACTAATATAAGTGGACAGAACTAGCAGACCCCACATCCTTAGAAGGATCCTCCTCTGGCTCCTCCTTCATGGGCTCTATCTCCTCCTCATCACCAGAGGCAACATCCCCAAGTCCTCCTCCACCCATGACCTCTTCTATGTGATCGGTCATAGTCCCATACTTCGCCATAATGCCATCCACACGGTCTCTTACCTCTTTTACAATTCGAATAAGGCGCCCATCGGTCGCCTGAATTTGAGCGTGGGAGGCGTCAGCCCTCTGACGCTTCTCGAGAACCCTAGCCTCCACCTCTTGAATCTTGGCAGTTTGGGTCTTCATAATGACCCTCATCACCTACCTCTTTGCTCGAACTACCCTGAGGTCATGGATCAACTGTCTCCTCTCTTTAACTGTCCCTAACACCATGTGGTTAGGGTAGGAGAACCTCTCTCGACACGGGCATGTCCTAACCCGCTTGGCGGGTGACTACCGAAGGGGGGGTCTGCCTCCGACCATGCGAAATCGAATCACTAGGAGAGGTTCCTCGATCCTATCACTGTCGCTGTCACTGTCCATTTTCTACAAATAACCCACAAAACTAAAGGTTAGGTCCTTAAAATCACTAGTGCCATTCAAAAGTTAACTTAAGATTTATCACGGATTTCTATGACCAAAGGTTCACGACTAAGAACTCCTAACACTATTTCAGGTATTTCAAACTTAACACTCTGATACCAACTGTGACACCCCCACCTCTCCCTAGGGTGAACCCTAGAGTATCAGCGGGGCACCTGTCCAACTCTCGTCATAACTCACACACTCATTCTAACTTAATAGAGAACCACAAATCAACCATAGACTTGGGATTAAAAGAAAACTTCAAATATACAAGCCAAATTCTTCTAAGTCTACCATTTACAATTACAATCCAAAAACCCAAATATAACAAAATTTACACTTCAAATGTCTCCAATATCATACAAAAGATTTACTAACTTCAACCAAAAACCGCTAGTCTAGTGTCCCCAACTTCCACCTCCAAAATCTATTAAAGAATAACAATTTAGGGTGAGTTAACGCTTAGTGAGGTCAAGAAAATCAAGTAGGCAAAGTAGCACGAACCAAATCAAATAGCACACTTAAAAACGACTTAACATGAACCTCATATAAGTGGACAAATAGGAAGTAAAATACATGTAAAAAGGATACAGGAGCATTCGGGACCTATTCCCCCGTCTCGACCGGTTTAAACTATCTGTGGCTGAACCTCCGTCAACTCAAGTAGCAACATGTCCGTAGAGCTCCACTTACTTCCTCCATCTATCATAACACCCTCTCGGATCCGGAACCAAACAAGCACGAGATGGCAATACTTATTCGAGTATGCCAAGTGAGATCTCAAAAGATCAAACTATATAATTTTTCCATGGTTCACCAAGCTTCTTGACCAAACCCTTGCCAGCTCGAGTTACGAGGTTAGCCAATGGGTTGGGACATTCCCACAAGTACAATTGGTCGATGAGACAACGCTCCAATCGATGTAGAATCGATCATAGCATTGACTCGGAATGAGAGGCACCTCCCACCCGAATAGGGTGTGGTACATGCTACCGCTCAGTACTCACGAGTTAAAAGCATGTTCGAGTACAAGTGCAAGTCATACAAATTCATATTTTAAGTGGCAAGTATTCAAGAGAGAGAGAGGACGAGAGCGATAAAATACACTCTCGCTTTGGCAAGTTCACAAGAATCATATAGCACTTGTACAAATTTTATTTCAATCATAGTAACATGAAACATGCACTTGACACTCACCAAAAGTCAAGAGCAAAAACGAGAGCAAAAGCAAGAGGTTAAACGAACTTCTCGGTGTCCACGTGATCACCTGAGACATGCACAATTAGATTACATTGGTATTCGACAAAGGCTAATAAGAAAAATATCCTTTTGCTACCCATACTCAAAATCATAAGTTCAAGTCGAGTTAAAAGAGATTTTCTGGCTTAATCACTGAAATAATACTCATGGAGGATTCAAAAGTCATTTTCGAGTCAAGTCGTGGCAAGAAATTTCGATTTCAAAAGAAGAGTATCATATTTAATTTTTGGCATGAAAATCGAGGAAAGGAAAAATTATTTTCAAATCGTAAAAGTTCTAATCTTATACCCAAATTTTAGAATATAAATGAGCGTTTACGTTTTCTAAACGTATGAAGTCAAAAACCATCAAAACTCTACTTAATTCATAGTAAATATTGAAGTTAAAAGCTCCAAGTTTCAAATGTGAAGATAGTGAAATTCCTCAAGAATTGCTCTAACTAAATCGCTCAATTTATGGTTCATTTCCATGGAAACCTAGGGCATAAGACTAGGAGGTGAAATTCATTTCTCAAGTATGAAATGAGTGCAAATAATCAAGGAAGTTAGGCTTGAAACCTAGAAAATGCTTCCAAACCACTTTGGAGTTTTTGTCATTTTATAAGTAAAATTTCAGTTTTGGCAACATTTTTTGAAAAAATCATAACTTGAGTTTCATAATTTTAAAAATTGTAAATCATATATCATTGAAAAATAGATTCAATGAACTAAAACTCTCTAGAACACACTTCTATCAGATTCAAATCAGAAATCAATCAAATTTTAGTTCTAAATCACTGCTTCAGTAAAAATAAGGCAAAACAGTATTGAATTTCAGTGAATTTTGAAAAATTATCAAAATTCATAGGAATCAAACTAGCTTCTAAAATTTATACCACTGAAAGAACTCCAATCTAATTTCAAACGCAATAAACGGAATTTAATTTAGATTTTTCTATACCAAGACACAACAGTTTTTCAAAAGCTGATTTTTTGAAACCTGACACACGAAATTTCAGCTTGGAACACCTGACACAGTTTCTAAATCAAGTCATAACTAAGGCTACACAAGTCGAAAATTAGTGTGGCTTATGGTGTTGAAAACTAGATTCAAAATGATAACAATCACTAGAAGAAACTATCTTCAAATTCATTTCGTAAAGGGGATGAAAACGAGTTACAAACTACAGTTGTGCTTGTCTCACGGTTAAAACAGTAAGGAAAAATAGCCAACTTTACCGATTCACTGCGACTCATAGAAAATGAACTAGCAGGTATATTTTATACCGTTAGAAAGCCCTCGGAGTCTAGTTTCATATGTCACAAATGGCACTTGATTTTGTCTTCTTAACGAAAAATTATGTGCTGTTTAGTGCACACCTGTCGGCTGCCTGGATCAGAAATTTCCAGGTTTGTTTCCTTCCTTTAAACTTGACTTCAACTCATTCAAATGAAGTGATTTTGGAAGATAATTTACACATACATAACCCAATATGTAGCAAGAATTTTTGCATCAATACAAATACAAATTTCAAAATTAAAACAAGAGAATCATCACAACAAAATTCGGACAGCAGCCCTAGTTTCTTTCTCTCCAAATTTTCCCCTCCAACTCTCACACCAAAACCAATCTAGAAATTAGTAAAACAACAACAAACAAAAAATCCTCAAGACCACTATCTAATAATCTTCTTCAAGGCATCTACCTAATGTTAATATTCATAGAACCCATCAACAATCCCAAATTTATCTAACTAAAACTAACAAAAAGATGAAAGAAAAATGAGAATTCGGAGGGTTTACGTTCTTCCAAGGGTAGTAAGCCAAACCTCAAGAAATCAAGCACTAAACCTTCAAAAATCTTCCCTCCACCAAGTCTTCTACAAAGCTTGAGAATGATCCAAGAGTGTGTGTAAAGTTGAGAGCAAGATTGAGGAACAAAATTGAGAGAAAAAAATGAAATTTTCTTGGCTAAATGGAGGAAAAGAGCTTCAGCCAAGGGAGGGAAGAAGAGAGAGGGTTTTGTGTGATTTTTGGTGATGTTAGAGGATGAAGGAAAGATGATGTTAATCTTGGTCCCTAACTTTTGATGTTTACAAAATAATTGGATGATACTAATATCTCTTCAAGAAATACTTTCAGCTATGAAGCAAATCTGATTCAAAAATCAAGTGTAATCAAGAGACAAAAGAAACTGAAAGCTGTCGAACGCTTGTGAAGACAGGACCGGATGTCCGGTAAAGTATGCGGCACTTCGGATGCATGAAGAACTCCATCATCGGACGTCCGAAAGAATTGAGATATTCTCTCTAGCCCACTGACTTCTTTCGGAGCAAAGCATTAGAGGTACTGGACGTCCGAAAGGACTGAAGAAAATTTTTCAAATTCATCATCTGCTTTCGGACGCAAGCATCAGAGATATCAGACGTCTGAAAGAATTAAAGAAAAACTCTTCAAGCTCACTGTTTGCTATCGGACGCGAGTATCGGAAGTACCGGACGTCCGATACTCCCAACAGCTAGTTGACTCTTCAGCTGCCTTCTATCCGTTGGAATCATTAATGGGGCACTTTTTGGTCTCATATAAATAGTGTATGGTCAACTACTTTGAAAGAACTTTTGCACATTGAGAATATAAGAGATCAAGAGTAATTTTAGTGAGAAAATATTCTAAAAAGAAGATTTGTACTCTTAGTTGTGTGAATTTCGTATAAGCTTTTCTTGTGTGAGATAAATATTTCAATAATGTAACTTTGTAAGGGTTTTCCAGAATGATAGTAAAACTTCCTAATTTGACCAAATGCAGTTTGGGGCAAGGAGGAAGTGATCCTTCCTTTGTACACAAAGATTGGTTGTATTTGATCAACTTGAAAAAACTTGCTCTACAAAGTGATATTCAAGCTCAAGAGGAGTTTGGAAGTGAAATTGGTTTGCTATTCTTTCCTTATTACTTACTATCTTGTGAACTTTAATTGCTTGTCTCTTCTACTCCCAAGCAATCTTGCTTTTTTACTAATTGTTTCATTGAGTGGTCACCTAGAAAAGAGGGTAAATTTCATATTGAACAAAAAAGTGTCTCATAACTTGATTAGTTTTTAAATAACCTAATTCACCCCCCTTTTAGGTTGTGTTTGATCCTTGCAATTGGTATCAGAGTTTGGTCTTCTAAAGATTAAGTTCAAGCGGCTTTAGAGTAAAATAACAACCAACAATGCCATGTTTTTTGAAGGACAATCTGTCACTAGACCCCTAATATTTAATGGATCCAATTACGTGAGTTGGAAGGAAAGAATGATTATCTTCTTGCAATCGATTGATATTGAACTGTGGTTTATTGTTAATGAAGGTCCATATGATGCCTCTATAATAGGTGAAGTTACTCATAGACCAAGACCAAATACCAGAAATGAATTGACTGGTGATAATAGAACCCGTTTTACTTTAAATGCAAAAGCTATGAATGTGTTGTATAGTGCTTTAGATTCAAATGAATCCATTAGGATTAAAGATTGTAGGCCTGCTAAAGAGATTTGGGACAAATTTAGAGAAATTCATGAAGGGAGTGAGAATGTGAGAGAACAAAAAAAATCTATCTTAGTTACCAAATATGAATCATTTAAGATGGAACCTCATGAAAAGATTGACAAAATGTATTGTAGATTCAATGATCTCATTAAGAATTTAGAGATACTAGAAAAGGAATACTCCGTAGGAGAGAAAAACAGAAAAATCTTGAATGCTTTGTCAAAGGATTGGGAGAGTAAGGTGACTGCCATTGAAGAAACTAAAGATTTGAACTCTATGCCTATTGAATCTCTGATTAATTCTTTAACCTCTTATGAGTTGAAACTCAAAACTAAGGTGCAAGAGGAAGATGATGCAAAGGTAAGAACGAGTATTGCTCTAAAAGCATCTCAATATGAAGATGACTCGGCTTCCTTGGATGGAGAAGATGTGGAGGTTAATGACAATGATCTTGCTCTCATCACAAAAAGGTTCAAGAGAATCTTCAACAAAAGGAGATTTAGAAAAGGAAGACCTAGCAATTCATTTCCAAATCAGTTAAACAATGCAAGAAACAAAGGAAAGCAAGCGACCAATAAAAAACAAGCTGACAAATGTTTTAAATGCGGCCAACTTGGACACTACATGAGTGAGTGCCCAATGAAGAAGAAGAAAGAAGGAAAAGCTGAACGAAAGCCAAAATTTAACAACTTTCAAATCACATGGAATGATTGCAACTCAGATGGTGACGTTGAAGAGAAAGAAGAATCTGCTCAAATGGCTTTCATGACCATTGGTGATGATGAGGTAACTACTTTCAACTCTCAACTTGATAGTGATGATGAAACTGATGATGATGTTAATTCCTTCATTAAGAAATCGCATGATAGTTTGAAAGAATCTTATGTTAGAAACAAGAAATTAAAATAAAAAATTAATTTTCTTATTCAGGACAATGCAAACCTTTTTTGTCAAAAGAAAAAGCTGAAAATGAAAATGACAACTTCAAAAAAGTTGAGACTGATCTACATATTGAGCTTGATAGAAGAACAAAGTTTTGTGAAATGTTCAAAAAGGAACAATGTGATTTAAAAAAAAGAATGGATAATCTAAATGAATTGTTCCAACACAAGAAACAAAACTGTTTTCAAAGGAATGAATCAAAACCTCATCGTGGCATTCATGAGAAGAAGTTAAATTCTAGTTCAAATGAGTTTACTATTTATAAAAGAAGACAAGTAAGGTTTGTTAAACCTGTCCACACAAGTAACTCTTTGACTATGTGTAATTTTTGTTGCCAAATAGTTCACATGAAAAGTAATTGTTATGTGAGAAAGAATATGAGAAAAGGCATGAAATGCATGTGGATAGTTAGACATGATACTAACTCTTTAAGCACCCAAAAAGTAAAGGGTACCAAATGTTATTTTGTGAACTTTTGTGTAGGTGAATTTGGTGAATATCATTAAGGAATCAAAGTGGTTCATAAATAGTGGATGTTCAAGACACATGACCGGTGATCCATCACGATTCATCAAGATCAAGCCAAAATGAAGTGGAAAAGTGAAATTGGAGATGATAACAAAGCCAAAACAGTTGGAGTAGGAGATGTTGGTAAGAATGGTCAAATTTTTGTTCACAATGTTCTTTTAGTTGATAATTTGAGTTATAACTTGCTAAGTGTTAGTCAATTTTGTGATAGAAATTTGTTTGTTTTGTTCAAAAAGCATGAGTGTTTTGTTCTTGACTCAAAGTTTAATATCATTTTCAAAGAAAAAAGAATAAATGACATCTATGTAGTTATTCTTGAAAATGTTGATTCCTCTAACTTTAAATGCCTTAAAATTTCAAATGAAAACCCTTGGTTGTGGCATAGAAGACTTTGTCATTTCAACATGAATTTGTTAAAAGAAATTTTCAAAAAGGATCTTGCTAGAGGTTTGCCAAAAATCAAGTTTGAAAAGGACAAAGTTTGTGATGTTTGTCAATTTGAAAAACAAGTCAAAGTTTCTTTTAAACCCAAGAAATGTGTTTCTACTTCAAGACCTTTGGAACTTTTACATCTTGATCAGTTTGGTCCTACACAATTTGCTAATTTGGGTGGCAAGAGATATTACTTAGTCATTGTTGATGATTATTCTAGATACACTTGGGTGATATTTCTTACTCACAAGGATGATGCCTTCAAAAATTTTGTTTCTCTTTTTGCAAAAGTCCAAAATCTGATTGGGTTGAAAATTGTTAAAATTAGAAGTGACAATGATTCAGAATTTAAATTTTGTGGCTTTCCAAAATTTTGTGATCACAATGGAATTACTCATGAATTTTTAATTGCAAGAACTCCTCAACAAAATGGTGTTGTTGAAAGAAAGAATAGAACTCTTCAAAAATTCCCAAGAACCATGTTAAGTGAATGCAACTTGCCAAAATATTTTTGGTCCGAAACCGTAAATACGGCTTGTTATGCAATGAATAGAATTCTCTTGAGACCAATTTTGAACAAAACCTCTTATGAGTTAATTTTTGATAAAAAGCCAATTGTTGGATATTTCAAATTTTTTGGTTGCAAGTGTTTCATTTTAAATATCAAGGAACATCTTGAAAAATTTGATAAGAAATCTGATGAAGGTATTTTCTTAGGTTATTGTGAAAATAAAAGAGAATTTAGGATCTATAATAGAAGGACTCTTGTTATAGAAGAAACCATACATGTTACATTTGATGAATCTAATGATGATATTTTTAAGAGTTGTTGTGAGGATGATGATGTAGGTGTTCAAGAAGGATTTAAGAAACTCACAATTCATGATCAACACAATACCCCATTAGGAGAAAATGCAAAGGAAAATGATCTTCAAGAGAATCAAGAAGACAATGACAAGGATGTTGGTACACCTAGGGATCTTCCAAGAGTTTGGAAGTTTGTTCAAAATCATTCCAAGGAACTTATTATTGGTGATCCATCCGAAAAGGTAAGAATTCATTCCTCCTCTAAACAATTGATGGATAATTTTGCCTTAGTCTCGCATTTTGAACCTAAAAATGTTGTTGATGCTTTGAGAGATGAAAACTGAATTTTAACCATGGAATAGGAACTAAATCAATTTGAAAGAAACAAGGTTTGGACACTAGTTGAAAGGCCTCAAAATCATCCTATTATTGGCACAAAATGGATTTTTAGAAATAAAATGAATGACAAAGGTGAAGTTGTGAGAAATAAAGTTAGACTTGTAGCTAAGGGGTATACTCAAGAAGAAAGAATAGATTTTGATGAAACATTTGCTTCCGTAACTAGACTAGAATCAATTAGAATATTTTTAGCATTTGCATGTTTTAAGGATTTTAAATTATTCCAAATGGATGTTAAAAGTGCTTTCTTAAATGGTTTTATTGATCAAGAGTTTTATGTTGATCAACCTCCCGATTTTGAAAATGAGACATATACAAATCATGTGTTTAAACTTTCAAAAGCCTTGTATGAATTAAAACAAATTCCAAGAGTATGGTATGAACGTTTAAGTGATTTTTTGGTTGAGAATGGTTTTAAAAGAGGTATTGTGGATACCACTCTTTTCACTAAAACAAAGTTCAAATGATCTTCTAATTGTGCAAATATATGTGGATGATATTATCTTTGGTGCTACTAATGAGTGTTTGTACAAGGATTTTTCTACTATTATACAAAATGAGTTTGAGATGAGCATGATGGGAGAGTTAAACTTCTTCCTTGGACTCCAAGTGACTCAAAATTGAGATGGGATATTCATTAATCAAGCTAAATACACGAAGGAACTCCTCAAAAGATTTGGAATGGAGGATTCAAAACAAGTTGGAACACCTATGTGCACATCTACCAAGCTTGACAAGAATGAAGAAGGTATAAAAGTTGATGAGAAGAAGTATAGAGGTATGATTGGAAGTTTGCTTTATTTAACTGCAAGTAGACCTGATATTATATTTGCTGTTTGCTTGTGTGCTCGTTTTCAATCTTGTCCAAAGGAATCTCACTTGATTGCTGTGAAAAGAATCTTTAGATATTTAAAGGAAATCTTGAACTATGGTCTTTGGTATCCAAAGTGTCATGAATTTGGCTTATGTGATTTTCCAGATGCTGATTTTGGTGGATGTAGCATAGATAGAAAAAGTGCTAGTGGTACATGTCACTTTCTTGAAAATTGCTTAGTGTCATGGTTTAGTAAGAAACAAAATGCTATCTCCTTGTCTACGGCCGAAGCGGAATATGTTGCCGCCGGTGCATGTTGTACTCAATTGTTATAGATGAAAAATACTTTGAATGATTTTGGATTAGTGCATGAGTGTGTGCCTATGTATTGTAATAATACTAGTGCCATAAATTTGACAAAAAATCCCATTCAACATTCTAGGACAAAACATATAGACATAAAGCATCATTTCATTCGTGATCTTGTTCAAAAGGGTGAAATTTATGTACAATATGTTTGTTCAAAAGATCAAATTGCTGATATTCTTACAAAAGCCTTGCCACTAGATCAGTTTGTATTTTTGAGAACAAAGTTGGGCATTTTGGAAAAGAATCTCTAAAAATTCTCCGGTCAAACTTTATTGGATGTCCGATATCAGATGAACGGACGTCCGACAGTGTTCTAAGCCATTTTCCAGAAAAATTTTGTATCGGACGGTAGTGTCGAACACTTCTTTTCGTTCGGCCGTCCGACACTCAAAAGAGACTTGTTATAAAGAAGCCTTCTCCTTCAGTTAGTTCAAAAACAACAGTTGTTTCGGACACACCTGTGACGCCCCACTTCTCCCTAAGGCGAACCAAAAGATATCGGCGGGACGCCTGCTCAAATCTCGCCAGGACTCGATACAAATTCAATTCAAACTTAAGAGTAACTATCGATACTAAAAGTCGAAAATATAAAGAAAGTTCGTTTCTTTAATAAACATTCAAATCTTGCATCACAAAATACCAAAAGTACATCTCATTCCCAAAATATACAACCTCCAAAAGTTGTCTAAACAAATATATTCAAAATTCTAATCAAACGTCCACCAAGTAGACTTCTCCATAATTTCTTCCATTTCAACTCCTGTTAAGGAAAACAAAACTAACGGGGTGAGTTAATGTTCGTGAGACCAAGAAACACACATGCAAGCATGTAGTTCAAGTAACCACAACAATTATGCAGTAAGTGAAGTTGTAAAGTTCGAGTAATTAACATTTCAAATAGGAAAAGTAAGCAGAAACAATTCAAGGATACTGTAGCTCTCAGGAGTTAAATTCCATGTAGTTGAGTCAAAGTCTTGATCAAATTTTATGTTGACACTCCGTCAACCACATAAGTATCAAATCCGTAGATACATCACTTCCTTCGAATCTCGTCACCTTTACACCCCCTTATCGGGGCCGTTCATCAAAGTTTTGATATTATTCGAGTATATCATGGCAATACTACGTGAGTATGCCAAGCAAGATCTCTCCAATAGATCAAACTTTACGAATATCTCATGGTTTGCTAAGCTTATCAACCAACCCCACGCTGGCTCGATTCGCAAAGTTAATCAACGAGTTTGGGCGTCTCCCGAATACGAATACGAATATGAATACGAATATAAGTCGAGGAGACCACGCTCCAATTGACGGTCACAAATATGAATCACATTCACATCATATCACACGAGTCGAATACTAATTCACACGAGTCGAGTATCAAGTCACATAGTGAAATTTACTCATAATTTCATGGAAAAGAGAACGAGTGCGATAAAGTACACACTCGTCTCAACAATTCGAATTCACATAACACACAAGCAATAATCCACGTATTTGACAACAATTCATACACTTGACACTCACCAAGTCAAAATAAAAGTGAGTAAGCGAGTAATTAAGTCTTTAGGCGTCCGCTTCGAGATTCTCTTGAAAATCTCCTTGAGCGCCTGAACAAATAACAAGTACTTTCACTCACAACCATGTATTAACCAATAACGAAGGTACACTTATTTAGACTAAGTCCATGTCTCAAAAGAGAACCTTAATCACTAAAAATCGAGATTCAAAAGTGAGGATTTATTAACACAAAAGAAACTGATTTTCTCCATGAAATCGAGTTTAAAATGATTAATCAATATCAAAGGGTAGGGAAAAGTTTCCAAAAACTCGTTTCTCATCAAGTCGGAAAATTTCAGTTTTGCGCGTCAAATTTTGAAAAATCAGATCTTGCACTCGGCAGGTCCAAAAATGGAATATTTAAACCATTGAAAATTAGATCTAAAGTACTAAAAGTTTCTAGAAGACACTTTTACAAGATTCTAAACGGAAAGCATTCATTTTTCAGTTCAAAGCTTCAGTTCCTAGAAGACAAGTTTGAACTAGTCTTATTTTTCAGCAATCTTTGGAAATTCGCCATAATTCACAGAAAATGAATCAGCCCTTGAAATTTGTAACACAATAAGAGTTCCAAACAAGGTTTCAAACACAACAAACGGAACTAAATTTGGAGTTTTGAGCATTGAGATATAATAGTCTAAAGTCGGCTGGAATTTGAACACCGATCAGGAATTTTCCAGATTTGAAAAGCAAACTTTGGGACATCATTTGGGTATCGAAATGGTCTTAGAATAACACCAAATTTGGTACACTTAAAGCTCTATATATGGACTACCCCTGTATCAAATTTCATGTAAAAAATTACGTGGGAAGGCAGTTAACAAAATGACTCAAGTTCGTAAAATGTTTCAAGGCTAATCTGTCTTCTTGCTTTTATTTCTTTTCCAAACATTTGCACAATGAAATCAGTCCAAATTCAATCCACTTTTGAAACCAAGGTCCTAGAAACCTTTAATAAACACTTTATGGGTGATTGACATCAAAATTTTTGAAATAAAACATCCCACAACAAAATAGACCAGTCGGCCAGCAAGAAGGAAAAGCTTTCCAGTTTTCCAATTTATCGTACTTTCAAATGCAGGACATAACTCACTCAATACAAGTTCAAATTAAGAATGGTTGGTAGCATTAGAAACTAGATTAAAAAATATACAT
The DNA here is from genome assembly GCA_023065735.1 of Coffea humblotiana. Taxonomy (NCBI): domain Eukaryota; kingdom Viridiplantae; phylum Streptophyta; class Magnoliopsida; order Gentianales; family Rubiaceae; genus Coffea; species Coffea humblotiana. The sequence continues at coordinate 17,408,429 of CM041216.1, forward strand.
TTCATCAGAACAAGGCATTTTCAAAATCAGTTCACAAGTGAGAGAAAATAGAGCCACAAGATGCAGCTCCTCCATTCCTCTCGGACAGACCATTAGAACAGGACAGCAAACTTTGCCGAATCACTACGGCTCACTCAGTTCGAACTAGAAGGTGAATTTTATACCGTTGGAAATCTACAAATGTCTAGTTTCAAATTCTGCAAACGGCACTCAATTTTGATTTTTGTACAAAGAGATATGTTCGATCAAAGATACACTGTTCGGACAGCCCGAACACGTTTTCCAGATTTCTTCCAATTCCGAAATTTCAAGTTTTGCTCAACCAAATCAAATGATTTTTGGTAGATACTCTCTATACACAATATAAAACATATATCAACCAATTTCACAGCCAAACAACCAACAAAAATTCGAAATGCATGCACGAAATTCACTGGACAGATTCGGCCAGCTTCATGCACCAACTTCCTTCGATTTTTCCTTCACTTTCTAACCGTATTCACCTCAAGCCAGCTACCTATAAGCCACATCAAGACCGCTAGCCTAACAATTAAAGCAAGAAAAATAGATTTCCTCAAGTCCTCTACCTAGTTTCATGCTTAGGGTTCAAACCCTTGCAAATCCAACCTTGTATTAAATGGAGAGATTAGAAGAGTTGATGGGTTTACCTCTAACCCTTGTAGAAACCAGAAATTTTCACCACAAAAACCTCCAAGAATCTCCACTAAATGAAACCTTTCACCAAGCTAGAACTAACCTCCAAGGAACTATAAGATTGGATGAGGTTTTGGTGTAAGATTGAAGCAAGACAAGAAGAGTTTTTCTTTCCTTCTTTTCCTTTGCTGGTTCGGCCGAGAATGGTGAGGAAGAGAGAGTGTGTTTGTTGAGTATGAAGCTTCTCTTGGAAGCTTGTTGAATTTGTGGGCAAAAGTGGTACAAAAATCAACTAGGAATAGTGCGCGCGCGGGTGTCGTACCACTGTTTTCTCTCTTGTTTGTTACACTTGTGCACTAAACCTCCTGTGAGGACCCGCAATTTTCCCTATTTTATTTTATTTTACTGGCTTAATTAATTATTTACTCACTCATTTTCTCCAAATATTTTATTCTGACCTTTTTAGACCCAATTACATGGAACTATGGCTTGCACGTATTCTTAAAATGACTTGTTACGAAAATTAATTTTTGAAGGTTAGATAAGTGAGAATAGTGAATGCGCATTTGGAAATAATGATCGATTCGAGAATACAATAAGTTTGGAAAATTGGAGACTTGTACATTAGTCTTAAAATAAGTATTTTTATGATTAAATACTCAAGTGATAGTTAGTTATACTATCGTTATAAGAATTTCTTAGAGATTTCGCTTTATCGCGCACAAGTCGGAAATACGCGTTTTCGCGCGCGCTATTCTTAGTTGACTTTTGGAGCATTCCTAGCCAATCATTTTAGCTTCTCATGGAAGCATCACACCGGATCAAAACCCTTCTTTTCTCACCTCAAGTGCACGGCTGAAACTTTCAGTTTCTCACCTCTAGAACAGCCGGCCAAAGAAGGGAAGAAACACTCCAAAATTCTTCAATTTTCTTCACCAAAATCTTCACCAAATCACACCAAAATTTACCTCCACTTAGCTAGCAACTTGGTGAACAACTTAAGCTAGAAGAGAGGCTTCATTCTCACGGTTTCTTGGAGATCAAAGGGGCCGAAAATTTCTGGTCTTACCATCTAAGGAGGTATATGATCATCCACTCTTCAAATCTTAGTTTATACAAGTTATATTGCACTTGGAAGCTTATAGATGCATGTGGGTAGCTTGGATTATGGTGAAATTTGTTGTGTGGGCTCTATGAATTCCCACTTTGAATTTTTGGCCTGATTTGATGAGTTTTATTGTTGTTAATGCTGGATTAGAGGTTAAACTAGTGGATATAAGTAGCATTATTGAAGGAAAGCTCAACGGTAGTGAAAGACGAAATATTTCCGGTTCTGCCCTTGTATTGTCCGTGGCCTTTAGGGCAAATTTTTGTGGATCTAATGGCTTAGTTATAATGTTTATATGTTATATGAGATGTGTAGAAAGTTTCATTGAAAAATTCCATGAATTGGTTGGTCAAAAGTTAGAATTTCGTAAGCTAGTGAACCTGGAAAAGTTTCACGTCTATACCCTGGCAGTGTTCTTGTTTCGGCCATATCTTTTTGCTCCGATGTCGAAATTGAGTGCCGTTTGCGGCACTGGAAACTAGACCTTTCCATCTTTCCCACGGTATAAAATTGATGTTCTGATTCCACCCGAGTGATCCGTACCAACCATCTGAACCTGACTGTCCTGCTCCAAGTTTTCACAGAGAACTCTGTTTTGAGCAGCGACTTAATGTTCACAAATAACCTAGTTGTGGACAGATTTTGAAAATTATTTATTCTACGAAATTGTACCCCTATGAATTTAGTTTTCAACGCCACTAACCATGCTCAATTCCGAGTTGAATTGAGTGATTTGTGACCAAAGTTGGAAACTGACTCAGAGGTAGAAAACCCTCTTTTGGCTAGTTAATGCCTTAGCTTTGATTGGGACTTGTTAATTCGAATTTCTTGGTGTTAATCACCTACCAAATTACACCTTGGATGTTCCTTAGACCTTGTCTTCATAAATGGATGATGTTTGAGAAATTTTATTGGCCAAATGTTTGGAAAAGGGAAAAACACCAATGCAAGGCAGATGCCTTAGAAATTTTGCAAACTTTCTTGACTTGGTTCAATAGCTTCCCAAATGATTTTCCCATGAAATTTGGTAGAGGGATAGCGGTCATATGGTAGTATAATACTGCCAAATTTGGTGTCATTCTGAGTTCATTTCGATGCTCAAACAAGGTCCCAAATTTCATGACTTCAACCTGGAAAAGTGTCTCAATTTTTCAGCAACTTTGAGCTACTATATCTTGGTGCTCAAAACTCCAATTCTTGTTCTGTTTGTTGTATTTTAAACCTTTCCTGCAACTCTAATTGAGTTCTAAAATTCAAAGGCTAGATCGAATTCTGTGATTTTTGCCGATTTTGCAAAGTTAGCCGAAAACCAACCCTGCAACTGTCTTAATGGTCCAAAACAGCCACTTTGAGCCAAATTTTGAATATCTTCCATTAGGAATCATAGAAAAGTGTCTTCTAGGAACTTTTAGTACTTTGGAAGAAGTTTCCAACGGTACCAAGTTTTCCAATTTTGGACTTACAGAGAGTGAGATACGATTTTTCAAAGAATGCACCCCAAATCTGAAATTTCTAAACTTAAAGGAAATTGAGTTTTTAGAACTCTCCATTTTCCTTCGATATTGCTTGACCGTTTGACACTTGATTTCAAAGATGAAAGTCAATTTTCCTTGTATTATTAAACTACACTTTTGAGTCTCAATTTACGAGTAAATTAGGCTCTCTTTCATGATAATTTTCTTAGATTGTACAAGTGTGCAATCTTCCTTGATAACTAGGGGTTTAAGATGATAGTGTGTGATCGCAAATTATTATTTGCTCAGGCGCTCAAGGGGACCTTCAAGAGGAACTCGAAGCGGACGCCTAAACACCTGTTTGAGCACTTACTTACTTGTTTTGATCTGGTGAGTGTTCCATATAGGAGTACGTGATTTGAATAGCCTATGATATATTCAATCCATGGTCATTATGTGTTATGTGTTTCCGCACTCGTTCTCATTTAAGTAAAATGTACTTGAATTATTCGACATGAAATATTTGAAATGCATATTTACATGAAGTGTTTCAATGAATAACTATGCTATGGCTGCATAAGTCGATTGGAGCGAATCTCTTCGACTCTTAAGTGGTAAAAATAGATGGCCAATAGGCGGTCTATTAATATGATAAATGTCTACCGACTAACCATGCATTACCACCGTTCACCGACTACCATTACCGTTAACCGTTAACCGTTACCGTTTACCGATTTACTTGACTATTTGATTACTTGATTATCTGTCTACTTGGCTACATGACTATTTGATTACTTGATTATGGTGAATTATATGTTCATATGAAATTACCGCATATTGCTTATGTGTTTAAGTGTAAATGTTGCATATAATTGCCCTTATGAAATTACCACCGTTTTAAGGCGAGTGTGTACTTTATCTCACTCGACCTACTAAAATGACAAATTATTACCGTTTATCAATTTGCTTGATTACTTGTGCATGTTGTAAGCTCTAAGCTGAACTGGGCCCTGCCCTTGGTTACTAATCTACTCGAGCCAGGACTGGGCTCGGTCGGGTAGGTTGGAACTCTGGGACACCGTTTCGGTATACTCGAGTACTACCACTGGAGGGATAAGGTGATGGCCAGACAACTGAGGGGTTCACTGGAGTCATAAGGTGAAGTTGACCGAAATGGTTCTACTGGAACACCGTATCCTTCAATGTGTGTTTATTTTTGTATATTGATAACTGTATCATGCTAATGTGCCAAGATGCAATCTTGAACCATGCTTGTATTATACTCAAATGACTCGTACAATGATAACTATTCCATGTTAATGTGCCAATATGCAACCTGGAACTATACATGTGGTATGTTCAATTTACCTGATTTATTAGAACTGTTAGAGTGTCTTGGAACCTCACTGGACTGTGTAGCTCATTCCACGTTTTTGTTTTCCTTAACAGGGTTCGAGACCAAGAGTGTTCGTGAATAGTACTAGAATGTTCTCTTTTGAAGATTTTAAGTTGTATTATAACGGATGGTTGTAGTACATACTCTTTTGGATTGTATTAAGTTTGAAAGCTAAGTAATTGTAAGCGTAAAATATTTTGGAGTACGTTAATTATATATCGAAGTTATTTGAAATATTTCGAGTTTTGAATTGTGGATTGTAGTGAGTCCTGGCGAGAGGTGGGCAGGCGTCTTGCGGATACCCTTTGGTTCGCCTTAGGGAGAAGTGGGGGCGTCACACCTCCAATGTAATTCCTTTAACACTATAATTATTCACTCTTAGTAGTCTATTATAAGTTTCTTAAATCTCCATTTAACCGTTTGACGCGAAGTACGCGAACTTCCAATTCGCGCGCGATAAAGCGAAATTTAAGGATAATTCACGCAACTAAAATATAATTAACTAACTCTAGGGCAAATAACTTATAAAATGACTAGAGTAGTTCTCACAGTGAACTTGTCTCTCGTGTCAATTCAGTAGACATTGCACTCACCCCTAATATTGTCAATATGATTTTAAAGACAAAAATTGAAGATGGCTTTAAGGGTAAAATTGCAAACTTTTTCTCCTATGAAGAGTTTCTGACTGCTTATCACAATTTTCACATTGAAAAGCTGATGACCTACTTTCAAAAACACTTTAACACACCTGCTGAGGCAAAATTGGAGGATCTCAATTATCAAAATCTGATCATCTTTACAATAATTTCAAACCTGTTGGTTCCTACTGATGGTTATAGGACTGATGCCAACAAAATGGAGCTTTACTTGTTTTATTGCTTTGTTGAGAAAGTCCGAATTGATTTTGGTTTCGTCATGTGCAAATTTTTGCTCAAAATCAGCACTGATAGCCGTATGAAACTCTCCTATAGAAAGTTTTTAACTCCAATCTTTGCTCATTTCAAAATTTCTTTCACTAGAGTATCTCCAAAAGAGAATGCATCCTCCATCTTTTCAAAAGCTTATTTTGAAAGAAAAAATATTAGATTCTTTGATAGTCATTGGTGATATAAGGAGGCTGTTTTAGACTCTAGGACCAAAATTCGTCATGAAACTCCTGTTACTCCTAGACCTCCCAGAGATCAGTCTTAGTATGTTTCATCCTTTTCCATCCATCTCAGAAAATCATCCACTCAGCCTACCTCATCCAATCATGAAGTCATCTCCTTACTTGAGGAATTCAAACAACATATCCTTCTTCTTGAAGATGGTCTAATGATGACCATGACATCTGAGCAACAAGCCACTTTTCTGGACAAAAAAATCTGGTTGTGCCTCTTGTCCAACAAGAGGATGAACATGTGCATCAAAAGGAGCCACGCACTGAGTCAACTCCTGTTCCACAAGAGAAAGAGCCACAAACTGAGTCCACTCCTGAAGTCCATGCCTCAAACTCTCAGCCTACTCCTCATGATCCCTCGACTTCAGACAAAGGAAAGGTTCCAACTACTGAGGCTAGTGAAGAAGAAGATGATGAAGAAACTGAAGATGAGTTGGATCCATCTCAATTTCGTCTTGCAAGAAGAAGGTCTGGATCATCCAAGATCACCATTTAGGCACTTTTAGGACATTTGCACTTCATAATAGGATGCATCTTTTGTATTTTCTCTTTTATTGTTTCAAGTACTCTGTACTAATGGATTTTGGTTAACTTTGATGGTTTCTAGTTAATGTGCTAATATACTTTGGTTGCTACTTTCCTGTTTGGTATTTCTTGTGGTAAAAATTTTCTATTTTTTGGCTAATGATTGCTGAATGATTGATATGTTGGTGATTGCTAATTTTTGGTATCATTTCTCTGTTTTTGTCTGGAATACTGGATTCTTTGTTATGATATTGGTTGATGTTAGTTTTTACTCTCATCTTATGATGACAAAAAGGGGAAGAAATGGATGTTGTGTAAATTGTCATTGTGTAAGGTGGAGTTATTCTGAGGGGGAGTTATCCTGACATTACAAGTTTGGCACTTAAAATTTTGGATGCAATGGATGCAATGAGTGAGAAGGAGTTTATGCTCAATCTCTTTTTCTTTCTTCCATTCATTGTTTTGTCATCATCAAAAAGGGGGAGAATGTTAATCTTGGTTCCTAACTTTTGATGTTTACAAAATAATTGGGATGATACTAATATCTCTTCAAAAAATACTTTCGGTTATGAAGCAAATCTGATTCAAAAATCAAGTGTAATCAAGAGACAAAGGAAGCTGAAAGATGTCGGACGCTTGTGAAGATAGGACCGAACGTCCGATAAAGTGTGCAGCACTTCGGACGCATGAAGAACTCCATCACCGGACGTCCGAAAGAATTGAGATATTCTTCCTAGCTCACTGACTTCTTTCGGACGCAAAGCATTAGAGGTACCGGACGTCCGAAAGGATTGAAGAAAATTTCACAAATTCATCATCTGCTTTCGGACGCAAGCATCAGAGATACCGGACGTCCGAAAGAATTAAAAAAAAAACTCTTCAAACTCACTGTCAGCTATCGGACGCGAGTATCGGAAGTACCGGACGTCCGATACTCCCAACGGCTAGTTGCCTTTTCAGCTGCCTTCTATCCGTTGGAAGTATTAATGGGGCATTTTTTGGTCTCATATAAATAGTGGATGGTCAACTACTTTGAAAGAACTTTTGCATATTGAGAATATAAGAGATCAAGAGTAGTTTTAGTGAGAAAATACTCTAAAAAGAAAATTTGTACTCTTAGTTGTGTTAATTTCATATAAACTTTTTTTGTGGGAGATAAATACTTCAATAGTGTAGTTTTGTGAGAGTTATCCAGAGTGATAGTAAAACTTCCTAATTTGACCAACTGCAACTTGGGGCAAGGAGGAAGTGATCCTTTCTTTGTACACAAAGATTGGTTGTATTTGATCAACTTGAAGAAACTTGCTCTACAAAATGATATTCAAGCTCAAGAATAGTTCGGAAGTGAAATTGGTTTGCTATTCTTTTCGTATTACTTACTATCTTGTGAATTTTAATTGCTTATCTCTTCTACTTCCAAGCAATCTTGCTTTCTTACTAATTGTTTCATTAAGTGGTCACTTAAAAAAGAGGGTAAATTTCATATTGAACAAAAAAGTGTCTCATAACTTGATTAGTTTTTAAATAACCTAATTCAACCCCCCTTTTAGGTTGTCTTCGATCCTTACAGATGAGACATAAAGCTAACTTTTGGTGCAAAAGTCAACAATTGAATAGTGGTTCATTAGTGCTCCTAATTGAGTTTAATTCAACTCACTCACCTTTAATCCATCAATTAGCTTTTCTTAGTCTACCATTGATCATCCTTAACTCTCCAAGACCACTACACTCTCAGATCAAATATTGTCTCGAAAAACGTGTTTTCTCTAATTTTTACTAATCGGACGACAGAAAAATTAAGTTTAAGGGTAAATGTGTTAAAATATAAAATGAGACAATGTACCATGCATATGCAATTAAAATGAATGAAATAAATTAATTGGAGCCGATGAATAAATAAATAATTAGATAAACCAGCAAAAATAAAATAAAATAAAAAATAAAAAAATTCGGGTCCTCACACATAATATAATAACAAAAGGTGGAGTGTACCAAACAATATTTCTTTCTTGTAGAAATGCAGATTCATTTCTTAATATTTGACAGGTGTACTGAATATTGAGAATTATGGCTTAAAACACCACCAATCAATAATTTTGAAATTTTTGTCCACAATGTTTGGAACTGATTCATTGTAGTCTCTTAATGTTTTAAATGTGTTTGGATAGGTAATATTTGTGAGAGCTTGAAAAATTATATATATATTTTTATTTTATTTTATCTTCATATATTATCAAAAGTTTTGCATAGACTATATAATTGATTAAATTATATGTCTAATTGATTTCTTATGAATTGTGAAGAAAGATTTCTATAGGGGTATGTAAATTGGAACAAATTAAAGTTTAGGGTAGTAATTGAAGATGATAAATAACAACTCCTTAACTAGTAAATAGACCAAAGTAAAAGACCAATTTAACCCTAAAGATTAAACAATCAACCATGCAACCCAAAAGAGAAATGAGCTTCTGGAGAAGAATCGAGAGCAACCAAGGCAAATTATTTGCCAAAACATTTGGGCGGTGACCGAGAGAAAACAAAGAGAAATCATTTGCTAACTCTAGGCGGTGATTGAGAGGAAACAAATAGAAACTGATTTACTAGTTGGGCGGTGACAAGAGGAAAGGAACCAGGCAGCTTTCTTCCTTCCTTTCTTTCTTTCTTTCTAAAACAAACTGAGGGAGTGGAACTAACTGTGAGGAGAGAAAATTGGTTAACATCATCAGCTACTAAACATAATCAAGCAAACAAAGACAAGGAAACGGGAGGGATAGCTGGTGCAGACTTGTGGGAACAAAGCTGGAAAAAAATCTGACCCGTCTGCAATTCTTAAATCTTAAAGGCAAGAGGTAAATTTTCTGTGATCAATACTTACTTACTGAGTATAAAAGAGTATATATTCAACCTACAAATTAAGTTGTAGCAGAGGACAGTGAGCTTCGACAGGAGAAAATTCTGGTTTTAAGGTTAAATGGTTATCTGATTGAAGTGGTAGGAACCGGGAGGTAACTAAAGAAATTGCAGCTCATTAGTAGTGTAAAAATGGAAAAATAACAAAGGAAGAACCTGTTATATAGATACCTCAGGTATTATAAGAAGTTTAGTTACAGAAATTTGGGGAAAAGTTGGAAACTTTGAGCTGGAACTGTGAATGAAACCTAATGAAATTCTGTCAGCTCCATCCAAGAAAGAAAATGGAAAAATTCCAGTTGATTTCTGTGAATAATAACTCTAAAAGGAATCCTGTGTTAATCTGTACATGTTGCACAGCATCTTGATTTCTTCATGTGTAAGAAAGTGAGCATGAGATGGAGAGAATTGAGAACGAAAGAAATCTGATGTATGCTGCTATGCATCAGATTTGTAGCTAAACACAGGCATGAGATTTAATTCAGTTTTTCTCTTGAATTCTGGTCATAAACTTCCATGTTTTGTTCAGGATAATCTGTAGTTGAATAAATATCCTCTGCATGATTAATTGGAACATAAAACAGAAGAGGAAGCTATGAGAAAATGTCAAATGATAAACTACTGCTCTGCTGGAAATTTAATGGCTTCAACCGAGAGGAAAAAGTAGGAAACTCTGGTTGTCCTCTGCAAATTTTAGCCTCTAAACCAACGTATTAAGCTGTAACATGTCAGTTTTAGCATGTTTGTTGGATTTGAGTACATAATGAAGTGGCTAATGGAGAATTTACATCATGGCTGAGAGAGAGAAGAGTTTTGATCAGTCTTTCCTTTGAGTTTAGTTGCAAACTTTATACGTTCTGTTTAAGGCTACTCTGTAGCTTAATAAATATGTTTTGCCTATCTAGTTGGGGCATGAATTGAAAGAAAAGATTTGAGGAAAACATCAAATGTTGGACTATTACACTGCTAGCAAATTTAGTTGAGTGATGCGATAGCGGATGACAGATTTTGTATGTAGTTTTGGCCGAACAACATGCTGAAATTATGAGTTATTTACCTTGGTTTATGCTGGACCGAAAGTACATTAAAGGACTTAGAGCTGTAAGCAAGTAAAAGAATGAAGTTTTGTTGAAAATCTGAAGTAACATTGCTGGAATTTTGGTCTGCTGGCTGAAATGGTAATTAGTTAAGCCTTCTAGGATATTTTTGGAAACTCTAAGGTAACTTATTGTAGCTATATACATTAAACGGCTTCTAACCACTTAATTTTGTCTTCATAAGCATTTTAAGGACTTTAGAACATGAGGGGCTGGTGTAGTGAAACCAAATCTAATCTACAAACAACTTAGAATCCGGTTTAGTTTAAAGGAAACGAATGAAGTGTTCATAGGCCATAATTATTAGATATTGAATTGAGAAAGATATAATCTTGGTTTAAACACACAAAACTTTAAACTTGGAATATATGTATATTTCCCTAATTTGAATTAATAAAAATAGACACGTTTTGAAGTAAACTATAAGACAGGTTGTTGAATTCATTATATCTTGTTTATAAGCCAACCTTGACTTTAGTAGATTAAATTATAAAGTGATGAATGACAAGTAGTGATACATGAATTGCATATTCAATTTAGAGCTATAAACTTGTCTCAGGAGGTAGCTATGAGCCAGAAAGCAAACCCGAGGTTTGAGAATAATTTATTTGGAATAGCGTGAGTGTTTCCGGATTTGTGTGTTTAACTGTTTATGTTTACTTAAGTGAAATTATGTGAAAAATGTGCTTATTATGAAATATTGCTAGTGATTCATTGTAAAGTGTATCTTAATTGTCCCTCGCCTTCTAAGTTTGGGGTGTACTTTATCGCACTCGACTTAGTTGAGTTGAAGGTTGATAATTGACCAAATATTATTGTAAGTGTGCATGAATATAAGCCGTATGTGTACTTTACCACACCAATTGAACTGGGCCCCAAAACCCTCTGTTCAACGGACTATTCGAGCCAGCAAAGGGCTTGGTCAGATAGGATGGAAGTTTTGGGTAAGTGTTTCGGTATATTCGAGTATTACCCCGAAATTTGGAGATTATTGAACTGATTAATGAATGTAGGGGATTGTTTATTGTTTTGGAAGATATAAGGGGGTGATTTGGAGATTATTGAACTGATTAATAAATGTAAGGAATTGTTTATTGTTTTGGAGGACAAAAGGGGGTGATTTTGGCGGAATGTGCAATAATATTGAAATGACTCCCAGAAGGAATTTGTATCATTTTATGTTGAATGAGTTATTGTATTGTGAATTATATACAGTGTTATATAAGTGGCTTCTAATGAGCACAGTATCCTTTTGAAAGTGACTATACAGTGAAATGTTCATTGCTTGCTTAATTTTATTTGTTTAAGTGTTTATTGAATGTTACTTCTTCGGAAAACCTTACTGAGTTTTAGCTCAACCTTTTAGCTTTGTTTTCCTTGCAGGAGTTGAAGTTTGAAGGACGATCAAGTAGAGTTAGAGTGTTTTGGAAGGTCTAATGTTATATATTGATGTTAAGACCTGCATTTTGTATCTATTAATGGATAGATTTATATTTTACACTAGTTCATGATGTATTTGGGTGATGTACTTAAGAATGAACGTTTGGATGATTTACTTTTGTAATTTGTAGTGGACAAAGCTTTTGTCCTTTTTTTTTAGGGAGGAAACGAAGCCATATAAAGCAAAATCCAACGGTTTCAGAGAGTAATATATCAAACCCAATAAAGAACAAAATCTTCAAAATAAGAACATGCTGCTAATGTTCAATTAGACTAGTAACCATAAAGTCTATAAAAACAAAAAGGGGAGAGAAGTTCCCTCAGTCACCGCCGGCCTTCTGGTAAACATAGGTGAGGCCACACTTGCCGCAATAGTGCCTATCAAAATGATTGGCCATGAAAGTCCCAGCTCCACACTCAGCATTAGGGCACTCCTTCCTGAGCCTCTGGACCTTGTCGGAGTCATCGACCTTGTAGAACTGAAGGACGGCAAGCTTGACCTTCTTCTTCTTGTGCTTGATCTTCTTGGGCTTGGTGTAGGTCTTCTTCTTGCGCTTCTTGGTGCCACCACGGAGGCGGAGGACGAGGTGGAGGGTGGACTCCTTCTGGACGTTGTAGTCGGATAGGGTGCGTGTGAGAACCCGAAAATTTTCACATTTTCCAAGCATCATTTTATTTCTTTGCCTATATCTTTATACTGTCCTTGAAAATATTAAATTTTCTATGCATTTTATAAGTAAGTACAGTTTTTAAATCATTTTCCTGGTATAAGTTAGTGTGCGTTAAATTGAAGTGCATTATTGGATGTGGGACCCGCTAGTGCGATAAAATTTTGTCGATTAGGTGATGAAATATTAAGTGATATTATTCTACAAGGTGCTAGGAGATGGTTAGAGGTTAGCTAGATAGATGAATCATTGGGAGAGAGAAGATAAGCTTAAAACATTCAAGAGGCCACGTGTCACGAACCGATTGGAGGTTGGACTTGACCAAGTCTTTCTCACCTTTACTAAAACCAATTTTGACCAATTTTTCCCTCATTTTCTACCCTTTTGGCCGGCCCTTTTGTGGAGGAAAACAAGAGAGAGCTCTTCAATTTCTAGCTTCCAACCTTGCTCAAATCTTGAGTTTTAGCCAACCAAATTGGAATCCACTCCATACAAGTGATCACTAAGAAAGTCTAAAGGCTTTGGTGGAGTTGTTTTGGAGGAGGAAAGTCTAAGCTACCATTTTCTTTGGGGTTTTAAGGTAAATTGCTAAGAACATCCTTCTTTGCTTCTAATAGATGGAAATTAGTGGCTTGTGGTTGCCACTTTGGTAGTTTTGAGCAAAATTTCTTGGTTAAGAGTGGTGATATGTGGATTTTCAGTTTTATAGTGAATTTTTCTGCCCATACATGAAGCTTAATGATTGGCCATGTTTTATTAGCTTTGATATGTGAGAAAACTAGTGTTTTGGTGTTAGTTTCAATTGCCTAAAGAAATTCCAGCTTGGGGTGCATAATTTCAGTTTTAGGGTTTTCTAATTTTGAGCATGATTAGGGTTTCTAATTAGGGCTTTATTGTGGTTGGTTGTGAAGCTATCAATTGGTTGTATTATAAGGGTGTTTAATAGCCTATGATGTGTTTGTGAAATTGTGGTTGAATGGTATGATTTGGTAGTTGGATTGTATCATGGAAAGTGAAGGAATTCAAGGGGAAATGCTGTCCATTTATTGTCTTGAAGTTTGAGTGAATGAAAATGAGATTTGAAATGTGATTTTGTGATGCATTGGACTTACTTTGCTTAGATATTCCTAGTTCCACTTGAGTAGTGTTATATGAGCTATTTTACTTGCACTTATACATTTCCGTTTTAACCATGATACGTAGTTACAAATGTTGAGTTTTGAACTTCAAATATTTGTTCATTTTTCTTTCCAAAACAAAGAGGAGTGGTGTAGGGTTTCCCGGCCACGAAAACCTATTTTAACAAGCGAGGTTTTAAGTGTGAATTTAAGGTATTTTATCTTCCTTTGGATGTGATTTTATCCAAGACCCTTGTTACACATTCTTTTCTTGCATATGTATTAGTTTTGAGCCAAACAAAAGCTTTACGAAAAAGAGGGAAAAATTACTGTTTCATATCCGGCCGTATATCTGGCCAAGTCTTGGTCGGATTGCTGGCCGGGTTGACAGGGGAAGACGAAAAAATTAGGGTTGCTCACTGCCTTGAATCCGGCCGACAATTCAGCCGGATATCTAGCCAACTTGTGGCCGGATTCTGACGTGGCACGTTTCAAATTTTTCCGATGAAATTTTCTAAACCCTTTTTGAGCTTAGTTTTGTGGTTGGTTTGGGAAACTTTTAGTTACTCATGTCCTTTGATCTAAATGTACTCTTTTACTTTCAAAAATCATATTTATACCTTGTACTAGTAATTAGTCGGATTTTCTTTGATTTACCAAATATTTTGATGGTTGAACCGTAATATTTTCTCATGGTTGTTCTTAGGGTTTCTTGGTGACTAAGGGTGATATCCGGAGGGATACTTTGGACGCTATTTTGCTTATATAGGTGAGTGTTCTATATACGTTTTGTTTCTAATGACTATGTGAAGTGTTATGACTATTTGGATTGTTGCTTTAATAAGCGATTAAGGTATGTTATGTTTCCTTTGACTATGTGGCTAGTTGTGATTCTTGATTAAATGTTAAATGTTCTCAATGATTGCTAAAAATGAATTTTGCTAGGCGAGTGTGTACTTTATCGAACTCGACCTAAATTTTCAATGATTGAATGGTTAAATGCTACTTGTGCATGAATGTAAGCCTTTTGGCTGAACTGTGCCCTTGCCCTTCGTTACTGGTCGACTCGAGCCAGAAGCGGACTCGGTCGGGCGACTAGTGACCCTGGGTGAATGTTTGGTATACTCGAGTATGACCACGAATCCTGGAGGAGCTAGCCAATAAACAGGTCAGAACGGGGAGATTGAATGAATGAACGAATGACAAGAACAATGAAGGAGTTTTCACTTACAAACAATGTTTTTAATGATTGGAGGAATAAGGAAAATGTTAGGCGAATGAATGAACGAATGGCTCCGAGTGAGCGTTTATCCTTTTAATGAATGTGTTACTGTTGCTTTCTTATTGTAAATTTTTTCTGGATCACTTGTTATTACATGATTAATTTCCTTGTTTAATTGTTTGGTTATGTATATAGAACCTCGCTGGGCTTTTAGCTCATTCCACGCCATTTGTTTTCCTTTCAGGGGTTGCAAGCAAGGGCGAGAGACCTGTATAGAATAGTCTAGTCCCTTTTGAATTGTTTTGTTTTTTGCGTTTGTTCTCGCTTTAGTGCTTGGTTAGGGTTGGATGTATTGAGAATTTTAAGTCTTTGAGATATTTGGGACTGTATATCTGGTTGAGATTGGAATGAATGTAATTATACGTTTCAAGTTTGGGAATTGTTTTCGTTTTTCCTCGAGGTTATATCTTATTTTGTTTGGAGAGAGTGAGCGAGTCCTGGCGAGAGTTGGGCAGGCGGTCCGCCGAACCCTTTGGTTCGCCTTAGGGGAAGGTGGGGTTGTCACAGTGCGGCCGTCCTCCAGCTGCTTGCCGGCGAAGATGAGGCGCTGTTGGTCCGGGGGGATGCCCTCCTTGTCCTGGATTTTGGCCTTGACATTGTCGATGGTGTCGGAAGACTCCACCTCAAGGGTGATGGACTTCCCCGTCAGGGTTTTCACGAAGATCTGCATCTTTGACGACGGCGACTGCCGCCTCCGCTGCTGGTAGGGTTTTGGGAAATGAAGCGGACAGTAGCCCTCGGACAAAGCTTTTGTCTTACTAAGAAGTATTAAGAATGGATGTTTGGATGATTAATGAGAATTGTTACCTTTGAAGTTAATGTTAGTTAATGAGCCCATGGTGAGAGCCAGCAGGCGGTCCACTATCTACTAAGGTATGCCCTAGAAGAACGTGGGGTCGTCACAATATTTGTACAAAAATTATTTGCTTGCATCACAAACACAATTTTTAACACATTTTTTCTTTCTAATCACCTTTTTATCTCTCATACATCATATCATAAAAAGTGTTATAATGATTATTCCAAATAATACTTCAAATAAACTCCTATCTAAGCACAATCATTGAGAGTTTTGGGATGAAACTAGACACAAATTGGGCTTGTAATTGCATTAGATGTGCATTCGGAATTTTAATCATAAAAAAATGGAAAAAACTAAGGCACTGTTTGTTTTGAGGGAATGGGAGGGAAAGGAAAGGAAAGGAAATGGAGAGATAAATTGTTTGATATTTGAATTGGCTTTTTACGAGGGAAATGAAAGGATTGGGGAGGGGGAGGAGAGGGATAAGATTTAGTCTTTTTTTTCAGTCTGCTTTCTATTCAAAAGTAGGTGGAAACAGAGGGAAAGAATATCAAAATTAATATACATTTTAAATTTCCTAAAAAACCTATCATGTATTTATAAATTAGACTTTTAAATTATAAATAAAAATGTAACTAATGCGTGATAGTTTCCTTTCCTTTTCTTTCCTTCTATAATCCAAACAAGATGGACAGACTTAGATTTGCTCTACTTTTCTTCCTTTTCTTTCTATTAAAGTTCTCTCCTTTCCTTCAATTCAAACGATGCCTAAATAAACTTCCTTTATTTTCTTTTCTTTTTTGTATTTCATTTATTTATACTATTAATTTCTCATATATTTCTTCGCTTTTTGTGTAGTTGGTTTCCGATTTTGCACAATATATCTAATTATATATATAGTTGATTATTATCATCTTTTTTTTATATTTTTTCCAATAGGGGAGGGGCGGAAGTTAAGAATTCAGAAGGGGCAGGGAGATTTGAATTCAATATCTCTCATTTCTAAAGTCTCAAATAATTTAATTGTTATAATCTGTTCACTTATATGGGTAATTAAATACTTAATTAAATATTCCTTTAAACGTAAACAATGCTCACTTTGGGTAAATTAATTGATCAATTATATAATAATTTTTAACTTTTCTTTTTGACATTTCAATTGGATATCAATTAAGTTTCAGATGAAACAATTTATTTTATATTATCTTTTGAATTATACAATAAATTATGAATGGACACAAACATAAATATAGTTATAATAAAATCTTATTATTGAAATATTATGTTACATAGAAAAAAGCCAAGAACAAACAATAGGAATTTTTTAAAAATTCGTAAGATCACCAAATCACAAAACTTTAAATTTTGTATATGTTTACTATCAAATTGTAAAATCAATTTTCATAAATATAATTCTTACATACATTTTTCTATTAGTTGCAAAAAACACTAAATGTTCATTCATAGCTACTATAGT
The DNA here is from genome assembly GCA_023065735.1 of Coffea humblotiana. Lineage (NCBI taxonomy): Eukaryota > Viridiplantae > Streptophyta > Magnoliopsida > Gentianales > Rubiaceae > Coffea > Coffea humblotiana. The sequence goes on from CM041216.1 coordinate 17,425,519, forward strand.
TACAATATCATATTATGGCGAAAAGATGCGTAATATTCATTCCTAGATTTGATATATACTTTAGCTTATCAAGAGGAGATTAAAGCGTGCACAAAAAAATTATAATAATGAAAAGCTCTACATAAATTGAAACATAAGTTGAATGAAACACAAGTCCAATAGGGATGGGGGCTTCAACGTTTCAATTTTTCCTTTCATGGCAATTAATATACGACCTATATGATATGGATATGGTCCTGGATTTAAATTTTTCCTCTTCTTTATATCAAAAGGTTTCCTTTTTTTTACTATTTAACTCATTCTTTTATTTTGTTCCACTTTGCTTGTTTTTTTAATTTTCACAATTAGTAAGTTATCAGAAGCTTTATTCCCAATTGTAATACATTTTGTTCTTACATTGCCAACTGTATCTAATATCTAGGACAAAAAAGTATATCTAAACATCCAATTTTAGAATTTTTGGGTAATGTAAGCGGATTGAAAATTCATAATATAAAATATAAGTTTTTTACATAATTAATAAACGGAGGGATATTATCACTTTACCCCCTTAACGTTGGGTGCCACCATCAATTTTCCCCCTTAACGTTATCTTTTAGTCACTTTACCCCTAAGACTAATTGTCAAACTTACGGAGTTTGTTAATTAAAGTGAAAAGACATATTTAATCCTTAAAATATTATCACTTTACCCCCATAAACTATAGTCCCATTATCAATTTACCCCCTAGAGCATTTTTTAGACAATTTATCATACCATTAAACCTACTTAGCAAGTTAAAAAAACTTTTAGAAGCAAATAGCCTCCTCTTTGCATAATAAAAATAATAAAAAATTTAGAGTGGCCCTTCTCCTTTTTAGTATCAAGAAAAAAAAGTCAAAGAATTAATTTCTTTCTTCTGACAATCTTATTAATATTGAAAAAAAATAGAAAGATGGAGAGGGGGAGAGAGAGCTCAATTCTTTTTTTAAAAATTACAAATAAGAAAGAATTAATACTTTTATTATTTTAAAATTATTTCATTTTCTGTTACTACCAAATTCCAATTCTAATCTCGACAACCTTAAAGTAACACGATAATATTAGACTTTTCTTTATTTTCTTTCTTTGCAAAATCTTAATTTTTTGTCTCCTTCTTTCCTATATCTTTTTCTTTTCCGAGTATTAATAAGCATGAAAAAAAGAAATTTGAGAAAGTCCTTTTATTTTTATGTTTTTTGATCTTTTAAAATGAAAAGAACTGAAGAAATAACCATTCAAACTTTTTTATTTTTAATTATATATAAAAAGGGTAAATATATTTAAAAATTTTTGACCATACTAGTTAGATTAACGATGAGGTAAAATGTCTAGAAAATAATTGTTAGGAACTAAAGTGATTGTATCACTATAATCTAAACGAATAAAGTGGATTAATAACAATGTAGTAATGTTATAAAATAAAAGGGTATTTTTGTCCAAAATTTCTTAACATGTTGAGTTGAATTATTTATGGGGATAAAGTGACTAAAAGATAACGTTATGGGGGTAAACTGATAGTAGTTATATAATTTAAGGGGTAAAGTGATAATAACCCATAAACGGAGAATTGACTACTATTCACCATAATTAAAAAGGAATAGATATTATAGGAAACAACTAAACTATTCATAAACTATTCATTGTCTAAACCAATGAATATGAAATCCACTACTACCAACGTAAGCTAGGCTTCATAAGCTAGCGGTCACATGGGGATGATTTATCATCTTACTTCTTATTAGTAATACTAGTAAAAGCTACCCGTGCAAGATGCGGGATGCAGGTACCTGTGCATGGCCTAGTTGCATATTATTCTGTTCAGTCCGCGAGTTAGGAATTCACGTGTGCATTAATGATTCGAGGGAGGTCTAACTTGTTTTGTAGTATGCTTTAGTTGAGAAAACTTATTGAACTTGAAGGAATCTTCCTATATGTTTATTAAGTTTGAACAGGGCTTGTTTATTCTTACTAGATGAAGACAATGTCTAGAAGTAATTGTCAGTTTCCTAGTGTGCAAGATCATTATCCAGAGTTGGAGGAGGAGATGAGTAGGTTGATGATTGGTGCTACTGCAACCTATCCTACTGGAGATAGCTGTCGAAATCATGCTGCTGAGCCAGTTGCTAGCATGCATACTAATTATGCTTTGCTGAAAAATGAAATTTATGATCTTTTCAAAGAGTTTTATACACCAGAAAATGGTGGCCGTGTTTTGGAAAATGCCTTGAGAAGTGGACGAAACTTGCCTATGCTGGATTTTTTTGCTCAAAAAATGAGATTGGAAGTGTTGGAGGAAATTGTTCTTTGCATAGATCACTTTCTTTTGATAGTTTTGATAGTCAAAATGATTAAGTGGAGAAGTTGTGAGTTAATTTGTATTGCAGGATAATTAATATCTTTTGTGAGTGATTGCTATGTACTTTTGTGAGCTGTGAGTGATTGTGAGTTAGTGTATTGCTATGTACTGTGTGAGTTGTGAGTTAGTTGTACAATAAAAGTGGGTTTGTTTTGTGAATTTCTGTTTTGTCAGTGGCTTTATTTGTGCATTTCTATTTTGTCACGTATTGTGAGTGATTATGAGTAAGTGTATTGTTGTGTACTTTGCGAATTGAGAGTTGTGCAATAAAGTGGCTTTATTTTGTGAATGTCTGTTTTGTTTGTTCAGCTTTATTTTTTGAATTTCTAATTTTTCCTGTATTTGTTTTACAGTAAATGGGAAGGTTCGCATGTGAATAGTTTGGGTGGCATTAAACATGGGATGTGAGTTCACGTGCATACAGTTATGTATTTGCTTATATATCTGTATATGTGGCTTTCATTTTTTAGTATCATTTCATTCTTTACTTAGTTGCATGAACATTTAGTGTATAGATGAATTATAGTCAATGTTGCTTTGGTGTTCTGCAGGATTCATCCTGATGTTGAAACTGATGCTTAATAGAATCTCCTTTGCCTGGCCATGTTGGTGATAATGGTAGTCTTTGTGGTAGTGATCGAGCTCATGCAAATAGTATTCTGCTTAGAAATGAAATCTATGAACTTTTCAAGCATTTTTATCAAACTATTGGATGGAGTGCTGTACTGGAAAATGCTTTAGGAGATGTTAGGGAGCTTCCATTTCTTCTGATAATTGCTAAGCGGATGGAAGTTGAAGTTGAAGAAGAGCAAAGGGCTACTAAAGTGTTATGAGTCATGATTTGAGTGACGATAAGAGGACCTAATTTGTAGCTAGTTTATTGTTAAGTGTGGTTGTTGACCTTTTTTAGTCTCTTTATGATCCTTGTACTAATGTAAGTTATCGATCATTTATTTATGAGATGTATGTTTGTGTAGAAATTGAGGTTATGTAATGTAAAATACTTATGTTTTGTGGACAAAGTGATGGTTGCGAAAATACTGTGCATTGAGCTATAGCCAAAAGTAGTTTCATAAAAGTTGAAATATTTACATTTCCTGCATGAAGTCAAGTTGTCAAAAGCTAATAAATGATATTCCAAACAAGCTGTTACTGGTGAAGATTGCTTGGTGTATTATCTATTCAAAATAAGTATTGGTTAAATTCAGGAATAGCAAAAGCCTAAGCTTCTAACCGAAATTCAGAACATTAAAAGTTACAGCTTTAAGCATTGGCTCAAGCATCTTCCTTGATATTTTGTTGTACGAAGTTTCTTTGTTAGACTTTCAGTAAGTTTAAGTGTAGTGAGAAGTGGGGAATCTTCATTGGAGACAGTCTATGATGTCATTGTCATGTTGCTCATCCTTTTTTACTGAGCTTGTGCTTGAGTTGAAGTTTGAGAGTCGGTGGAAAGAGTTTTTGCAGGATGATCAGGAAATTGTGGTTGTGAATTGCTGCTTGAAGCTTCATGTTATTGAATTTGGCTGAGAGGAAGTTTGTGAATGATGATGGCAGAGTATTTTGGTTGTTTGTTTGTTGCACTATATATTGTTGGTGCCTTTTTGACAAAACAAATGATCATACTGTGATTAATAGCTTATTCAATTGCATCGTAGCTCATCTGAGTCTATTATATTGAGTATTTTTGTCATTATTATAAGTTGTAAAATATAGCAAAGTAGTAGAGCTATGGTTTTTTGTATGAACATACTGCCTATTGTTGTTGTTGGAGTTCTTCTATGGTGAATGGTAGTAACTAAGATGCATCTTGTCCATATAAATCTAGCATGATATTTCCTGAGTAGTCTGCCAACTCAAGGGTAAGCCTGCATCTGAAGTAATAAGTTTTAATTATATTATAAATATTTGAGTAATTGATTGAATCTGTATTTTATAAATATTTCCTGAATGTCTAGTTGCAAGAAGCTTTATTATACAAAGATTGGCCAAACTCTATAATGAGAAAAGATAATGAACAAAAGAGCAAGAAATCTCAATATGAAATAGTGGAGCATGTATGTGACGCCTCCACCTCTCCCTAGGGCGAACCCTAGTGTGAGGACCAGAATTTTATTTTACTGGCTTATTTAATCATTTATTTATTTGTTTACTCTGATTAATTTATTTCATTCATTTTAATTTCATTTGCATGGAACAATGTCTCATTTTATATTTTAAAACGTTTCGCTAGTAAATTTAATTTTCTGCTGCTCGTTTAGTAAGAAATAGCGAATACACGTTTTTCAAGGCAAAATTCGGTCCGAGAGTGCAATGATCTTGGAGAATTAAGGATGATCAATAGTAGACTAAGAAAAGTTAATTGAGAGATTAGAGGTGAGTGAGTTAAATTAAGCTCAATTAGGAGCACAATTGCCCACCATTCAATTGTTGACTTTTGCACACAAGATGGCTTTATGTCATATCACCTTTCCATCAAATCATTTCACTCCAAAAGCTACCAAAACCCTTTCTTTCTCTCCTCTCTTGGCCGGCTCTTCCTTCTCCATTTCTCAAGCAAAATTTCAGCTAGCTTTCTTCGACTTTTGCTCCAAGAACACACTCCAAACTTGCTCCCTTTTCTTGGTTCATCACACAAGCTTAAAGGGAGACTTGAAGGAGGAAGGAACTTTGGTGGTTTAGAGCTTAAACACTAGTGGTTTGGTCTTCATCTCTTGGAAGCAAGGTGATACTCCAAAGCTCTCATATTTTCCTGTCAACTTATAGTAGTTAGTTAGTTCTATCTAGTTAATCATTGGGTTGTTGATGGGTTCATTGAACCTTGACACTAGGTAGAGGACTTGAGGTGGCTTCATAGGTAGAGGCCTTGAGGAATTATTGTGTGTTTACTTGTTTGTTTGGTGCTTGTTTTGATGAATTATGGCTTAGTTTTGGTTGGGAAGTTGAAAAGAAAACTTGAAGAAAGGAAGAGGCTTGCTGTCTGAAATTTTGCTGGTTGAATCCCTCATGTTAATTTCAAATTTTGTTGTTATTTTGGTGCTATAATACTTGTTATATGTTGGTATTTATTTGTGTTAAATATCGCCTATAAAGCATTGCATTTGGTTGAGTTAAAGTGGGGGAAAGTGAGGATGTAAATCTGTAAAATTTTCTGATCAGGAGATCAGACTAGTGTCCACATTTTGGGCCATAACTTTTCATCTGAGAGTTGAAATCAAGTGCCGTTTGTGGCATCTGAAACTAGACTCTGAGGGCTTTCCAACGGTATACAATACACCCCCTAATTCATTTTTATGAGCCGTAGTGAACCAGCAAAATGACTGATTTTTCTTACTGTTTCATCCGAGAAACAAGCATAGCTGCAGTTTGTAGCTCATTTTAACCTATCTTGCAAAACAAATTTTAAGACAGTTCTCTCGAGTGATTTTTAACATTTTGAATCTAATTTTCAATGCCACAAACCATGCTAAATTTTGAGTTGTGTATCTTTAGTTATGACCAGATTCTGAAACTGTGTCAAGTACTTCAAAACTGGAAATTCCGTGAAACAGGTTCCAAAAATCAGCTTTCTTAAAACCATGGTATCTTGGTGTAGAAAGGTCTAAATTGAGTTTTGTTTGTTGCATTTGAAACTAGATTTTAATTTCTATTAGTGGTATAAATTTCAAGGGCTGATTCTATTTTTATGAATTTTACCGAATTTTCCAAACTTTACTGAAATTGCAAGCCTATTTTGCTTTGTTCTGTCTGGAACAGTGACTTTGAGCTAAGATTTGAATGATTTCAGATTGGATTCTAGGAAAAGTGTCTTCTAGAGAGTTTTAGTGCATTGAGTCTAGTTTCCAACGGTATAAAGTTTCTAATTTTTGGACTTACGGAACTCGACATATGATTTTTCCAAGTAGTGTCGGACCAATCCGGAAATTTTCTGGTTTCAAACAAAATGGTCCTTTTAAGAACTTTCAACTTTCCTTTGAGATTGTTGGTCCGTTTTAAGTTTAATTTCATGGTTGGATACAAGGTCTCTTTGAACTTTAAATCTTCATTTGAATCTTAGTTCCAAAGGATTAAACCTCTCTTGATGCGTCTTCTTGGTTGCCTAATTTCCTTGGTTAATTGCACCTCATTTCATACTTGAGAAATGGACTTGAACCCCTAGTTTTGTGCCCTTGATTTCCATGAGATTTTACTCTAAAAATGGAGCGTTTTAACAAGAGTAATTCTTGGAGAATTTCACTAGTTTTATACTCGAAACTTGGAACCTTTAGCTTTTACATTTACTATGAAATGAGTAGAGTTTTGATGAGTTTTGACTCCATTAGTTTGGAAAATGTGAACGCTCTTTATATTCTAAAGTTTGGACATGAGATTAGAAGTTGAGAAATGAAAACCATCTACCCTTTTCTCGATTTTTGTGCCGAAAGTAAATATGGTACTTTCTTTTGGAACTGAGAGTTCTTGCTAAGACTTAACTCGAAAACGACCTTTGACTTCTTTTTGAGCATTATTCAATGATTTAGCGAGAAAGGCTCCTTTAACTTGACTCAAACTTGTGACCTTGAGAGTGGGTAGCGAGAAAATATTTTTCTTATTAACCTTGGTCGAGTACCTAGGTAATCATGATTGTGCATGTCTCAGGTGGTCACGAGGACACTGAAGAGCTCGTCTGATTTCTCGCTTTGCTCTTGTTTTGCCTTTGACTTTTGGTGAGTGTCAAGTGCATGTTCAATGCTAATATGATTGAAATGATATTTGTACAAGTGCTATATGATACGTGAACTTGCCGAAACGAGGGTGTACTTTACCGCCCTTGTCCTCTCTCTTTTGTGATTGAATGATACTTGTTAAATGAATGTATATGACTTGCACTTGTACTTGAAAATGTTAACTCGTGAGTACTGAGCGGCAGAATGTATCACACCCTATTCGGGTGGGAGGTACCGCTCATCCCGACTCAGTGCTATGAATGATTTTAAATCGATTGGAGCGTTGTCTCATCGACCAATCATGCTTGTGGGGACGCCCCAACCCATTGGCTAACCTTGTAATTCGAGCCGGCAAGGGCTTGGTCAAGAAGCTTGATGAACATTGGGAAATGATATAATTTGATCTTTTGAGATCTCGCTTGGTATACTCGAATAGTATTGCTACTACATGAATGTTTGGTTCCGGATCCGAGTGGGTGTTATGTTGGATACAAGTAGTAAGTGGAGCGCTACGGTCCTATTACTACTTGAGTTGACGGAGAGTCAACCCCAAATGGCTTAAATCGGTCGAGACGTGGAAATAGCTCCTGAGAGCTCCTGTATCCTTCCATGTGTGTTATTTCCTACTTGTGCACGTAAATGAAACTTCATGTTTAAAGTTGTTTTCAAGTATGTTATTTGATTGATTGGTACTACTTGCTTGCTTGTTTAAATTTCTTGGCCTCACTGAGCGTTCGCTCATCCCTTTAAGTTTGTTTTCCTTAACAGGTTTTAGAGGTGGATTGGAGATTCTAGACTAGCGACTTGTGGTGGAAACTAGTATACTTTTTGTATGAATTTTGTGACTCTTGAAGTGTAAATTTTGTTATTGTTGGTTGGTGGATTGTAATTATAATTGCTAGCCTTAGAAGTTGTGGCTTGTATATTCGAAGTACTTCTTAATTAAGTCGATGGTTGTTTTGTGGCTCTATATTAAGCTTGAACGAGTGCGTGAGTCCTGACGAGAGTTGGGCAGGTGTCCCGTTGATACCCTAGGATTTGCCCTAGGGAGAGGTGGAGGCGTCAGTTGGTATCAGAGCGCTAGATTTGAAATATCTGGAATAGGGTTAGGAGTTCTTAATCGTGAACTTTTGGTCATAGAAACCCGTGATAGACCTTAAGTTAATTCTTAAATGGTATCAGTGAATATAAGGGCCTAACCTTAATTTTGTGGGTTATTTGTAGGATATGGATAGTAGTAGTGATAATGATATGATTGAGGGACCTCTCCCCGTGATTCTATTTCGGATGGTTGGAGGTGGACCTCTCCTTCGATACTCTCCTGCCAGGCGGGTTAGGACGTGCCCATGTCGAGAGAGATTCTCCTACCCTAATCACGTGGTGTTAGGGGTAGTCGAGGAGTGGAGGCAGTTGACCCATGACCTCAGGATAGCACGAGTTAAGAGAGAGGAGATGGAGGGCACTATGAAGGCCCAGACTGCCCGGATCCAGGAGCTAGAGCTTAGGGTACTTGAGAAGCGTCAGAGGGTTGACGCCTCCTATGCTCAGTTTTAGGAGACCGAGAGACGCCTCATCCAGATTGTTGAGGAGGCAGGGAACCGCGTCGATGGTATTATGGCTGAGTGTGTGACTATAGCCGACCGTCAAAAGGAGGCTTTGCTTGGGGATGTACCTGGGGAGGCTGCACCTGTTGTGGAGGTGGAGATGGAGCCAATGGAGGAGGACCCTTCTGAGGCTATAGGGTCTTCTAGTTCGATTCACTTATATTGGAGACCTCTTGACCTTTTGACTTTTGTTCAGGACTTAGAAGGGATGAATCTCGCCGTGAGACCTTTTGTGTTTTGTTGCATGTACCCCTGTATTTTGAGGTACTTGGATGCCTATGTCCGGTATTTGATATTATTGACTTGTTGTATGCACTCTTGACATGTGACATGACTCCTAGCCTATGTAAAGATCTATGCTTTGATTTTAAAGTGTTCTTGCAACTTGTACTTGTTTTTAAAATTCTACGCTTATTTTTCCTCTTTTAATTATGCGTTTAGAATCTTGCTAAATGGATCGGCGAGGACGTGGAAGGGGGTGTGGGCGTGGGTTTCGGCAGCTCCGCATTCCCGAGAGAGATGAGGGATGTGACGACCCTACCGTACCCAGAGGCGTACCAAAGGGCTTAGCGGATCGCCTGCCTAACTCGCGCCAGGACTCGATACTCTAAAACGAGAAATAGAGTTCACGCCAAAAGAAAATTCTATTTACACTATTACATCTTCAAAAGTTGCATAGACTATTACATTAAGCCATACACACCACTAGTACCAGAAAGTAAACCCTAGAGAAGCTACTAACTATAACCACAACAAATATATACATCTTACTAGTTAACTTATAACAAGTACTAGAATAAACATCAATTATTCTCTAAACCAAAAGTCTATACACCTTCCCAAGCTTTCCCCGCGTCGGCCCTGCTAAGGAAAACAAATGGAATGGGGTAAGCTATATGCTTAGTGAATAATCGGGGGTAAAAAAGTAAAATCACATCCAAATAAACATGTAAACTAAGATTTTTCACATCAATAGACAGAAATGTAACATCACAATAGTAGGATACGGATGGCTTCAAAGCCAATTCAATTCCCCGAGCTTGTCCACCTGTTGACACTCCGTCAACCAAAAACTCATAGTCCGTAGACTCCACTTACTTCCCCGTTCACCTTATCAACCCCCGCTGGCCAGTCAACAGCACACAGCAGCTCGAGCAAAACAAAATCACTTAGCTTTAAACAAAGCTTTAACAAAGAACGAAATCTCAAGGTTAGCATGGAACTAACTTCGACCAAGCCCTGACTGGCTCGAATAGTTCGTCTACCCTTGGAACCGGGCTGGAACCAAGCCCTGAGATATCCAATCTCTCATTAGATGATATCTCTCAATAAAGTACGCAACAAAGTACTCACCCCAACAGCACACAGCACAAGGGGTTCAACTCAAGTCATGTTCACCCCAACAGCACACAGCAAAAGGGTGATTCTCAATACAAAGCATGTATTCTCACATATTAAATCAACAACAAGGTTGGGTTTAGGTCGAGTAAGATAAAGTACACCCTCGCCTAAGTACCCATGTAACATATACAAGGAACTTTGACAGTTTATCACACAAAACAACCCAATTACTCACTCAAACTAGATAGCACGCAAATCAAGGCACTTTATACGGGTTCCACCGACTCCGTCCGGTTCGTCACTGCCTGTGACAGAAGATTATAGTCAAATATTAGTCAATCGACCATCACAAATGGCAATAAGGACTAAAACGGCCAAAACGGCAAAAACGGCCAAGAGATGCATGTGCGCGTGCGCGGAAATGAAAATGGTATGAAAACGGGTTGCACGTTTTGACCATAACTAGAGCTGTGGTTGTCGAATCAAGGTGTACTAGGTAGCGTCTCGAAGCTAAGACAAAGGGTTACAACTGTCATGAAGACAACTTATCCTAGTTTTTAGTAGATCTAGGTCGAATTTGTAAATTACCGAACCAGAACTCCAAAGGCTGGTTTATACCTCGAGTGAAAATTTGAGCGGCATGCCCCTTGTGTTTACCTACTTTCCAGCCATTTATGGCTTCATTATTATCCTCAAATCAGCTCCAATGTCACACATAAGCAAGGGTACCACAATAGCCCTTCAACTGGGCTCAAAATAATCCAATTACAACACAAATCTTAACAAGGCAATCGGAAATCAAGTTTAAAGGCAAATAGCTAAATGGCAGATTTGACGTCTCTTGGCGTTTCGGTCACAACTAAAGCTATGCCTATCGGTTTGGGGTAAACTTTATACCGTTTCGAAGCTAAGCCAAAGGGCTACAACTTTGATGAAGATAACACAACCCCGTTCATAGCGTATCTAGATTAAATTTACAAATTACAGAACCAGAATTTCACCATCATGCTGGTTAACAGTACTATGTTCAAATGACAATAGGTCAGGCTACGAAAGTCTGATTGAGACGTTTTTAGATGCATTGAAAAGATAAAACATAGTACTACAACTTTTGTGTTTTGGCCAAATGCTAGTTTCATACGGATCAAGGTGGAAAAATGAGGCCAGAATGATGAAATGTCAAAACTGTCCACAGAACTCTACCTATGGCAGTCAAGGGTATTTTAATTTACAGGAAGCTATAAAACACCATTTCCTACAACTTTCATGTTTTAGCCTAAGCCTAATTCGGCCTCCATCATACACGAATAGAACTGGTCAGAACAGAGCAGATTCATCACTATCAATGCTGGGAATTTGAAGCTAAAGCTGGAAATTTCTTTAGGTAAGTCAAACTAGCATATAATTCCTCAATATTACACATGGCTAAGTTATCAAACCATGGCTAATCACTAAGTATAATATAAGGGCAGAGAATTCATCATAAAACTGAAATTTACCACAATCCTACTTCAACCCATGAAATTTCCTCACAAAGCTACCAAAAACTACAACTTTTAAGCTACTAGTTTACACATATATTAAGTGGAGGGAAGTTTCTTACCAAAGTACCTTGTAACCTCAATAAAGATGGTAGCTTAAAGCTTTCCTCTCCAAAATCACTCTACCAAAGCCTTTAAATCTCCTTAGTGAGCAAGTTTTATGGAGTAGTTTGCACGAACTTTGATTGGAACTCAAGATTCAAGCACAAGTTGAAGTTGGAGTTGAAGGTTTCTCTCTTGTTTTTCTCTCCCCTAAAATTTCGGCCAAGCTCAAGAAAAATGGAAGAAAATGGAACCAAGAAGAAGATAAAAGGAAAGACAAATGCTTAGTCAAAATTTCCTATGCATCCGACAAGTGGCACCACAAGAATAATTCTCATTTTTGCTTTCTTTTCTCTCTTTTTCTTGGTCCAATATTTTGGCTGCCTTGAGGATATTTTGGGGGCTGATTTTAATCAATTAGTAACAAGGAGATTAAGGTAATAAAGTAATGTTCAAATGGTGCACTCAATCGGTAACGAACGGTACACATCGGTTCAACCCGTTTTTCCTTATTTCGCACGTACTAGGGTTTTAACTTATCATTTACTAACTTATTATTATTACTTCTAATCACACACATTTTCTTATCTAAAACTCACTCTTAATCACCAAATCTAGCACACACACCTCACCAAGTGATCACACGGCCCAAAATACGCAAAAACCCTAATTTACCCGAACTAAGAACCTAAAAGAAAAACCCTTGATTCTATGGTTGATTGTAGCTACTGAGGGAGTGAATGAGTAGTAAAGCTATTCTAAAGGAATAAATGCCAAATAAAAAGGAATTTTAAGAAAAATAAAAGGGATTTTACAACTCCATAGATTAAAATTAGGGTTTCGAGTAAAATGTGAGAGATTTAACAAAAACCGGTTAGTAATAAGTAAAACTAGGATTTTGAGTACAAGTAGGGTTTCTAGGCTTTAAAATAAAACAATGTCTTAAAACAAAAATAAAATAAAGAAATCGTAATATCCTCGTTGAGACTAAATAAAAATATTATCCTAAAAGTCGGGGTATCACAAGGGATCTGCGACTAGGCCAAACCAAAATCCTAGGAGCGAAGGGGCTGACCAATGGCTACGGTCCTTAACTGCATAACTGATGTTATTGAACGTTTAATTGAGCGCCAAGGCCCTGAGCCAGTCAAGCAATTTAGGAACCAAGAAAGGGGTAAGGATAGAGCTTTAGAGCGCTTCTTGAAATTCGCCCCACCTAAGTTTCATGAAGGGTCTGATCCCGAGGTAGCAGAAAATTGGTTTGAAAGGATAGTGGAGATTTTTGCTACTTTAGATTATGTCGAGAAAAGGCAAGTGAATTTCGCCATTTTCCAGTTTGAGGGAGAGGCCCGCTTGTGGTGGAATGTTGTTAGGGCGAAGTGGGATAGAGAACAAACCCCCTGGACTTGGGCAAATTTTGAAAGGGAATTTAATACTAAGTTTCTTCCACCTATGATACAAGAAAAGAGGGAGGACGACTTCATTAAGTTGACACAAGGGTTACTAAATGTGACCGAGTATGAGGAGCGGTTCACTAAACTTTTCAAATTTGCCCCTGAACTTGTGGCCATGGAATGAAAGAGGATAAGGAGGTTTATTCAAGGGTTAAATGTAGAAATCCAAGAATCCCTAATAGCTGCCCAGATCACCACTTTCACGGATGCCTTGGATAAGGCACAATGGGTAGAGAATGCTAAGTCCCAATGTAAAACTTTTTATGTTAGAAAGAGGGGTAACCCAAGTAACACCCCTGGATCGTGCGAAATATTTACCCAACCCTTTAAAATAGGAAGAGGGGCTGGAGGAGTAAGAACGTCCGGAAAATCCGGAGGAGCTCCATCAAGGGGAGCCCCGCCAAAAGGGAGTCAGAGTGGATGAGGTCAGTAAAAAGGGAGTTTTCAAGTTAGTCAGGTCGTGACTCCTCGTGTGATTTGTGGCTACTGTAGCAAACCTAACCACACTGAGGCCGAGTGTTAGAGAAAGCAAGGAAAATGTCTGATGTGCGATAGCGCCAAGCACCAAATTTTGAATTGCCCTAATGCCTCTAACGAAGGAGGAAATACCCAACAGCCTACTAGATCTGTTTCAAAGCAGTCAAGTGCCGGAGGGAGCCGATCAAAAGTGCAAGGTAGGGTTTACGCCTTAGACAATCAGCAAATCCCTAATCCAACCGAAGTGGTGGAAGGTACGATTCCCGTTTTTCATCGCCTAACTAGAGTTTTAATTGATCCCAAGGCAACCCATTCATTCGTAGATTCTAATTTTATGAAGGGTATTAATGTAAAGTGTGAATTCTTGCCTTTTAATTTGAAAGTTAAGACTCCTTCGGGGAACCAATGCCTGATTGCTAATAAAGTTTATAGGAATTGTGAGATTTAGGTTGGTGAGAGAAGATTGTTGGCAGATTTAATGAGCCTAGCAATTAAGGGATATGATGTGATACTTGGGATGGATTGGTTAGCTGGATACCATGTTCAATTGGATTGTAAGATGAAACTAGTAGAGTTACACCTTTCTAGGGAAGCAACTTTAAAATTAGATGTGAGGGGTAGACTAGCATCGTCTGCTTTAATCTTGAGGATTCGAGTTAGAAAATTGTTGAATAGTGGAGTTAAAGGATATCTAGCCTTTCTTATCCAATACATTGGGAGATAAGGTGAAGTTGAAAAATGTACGGTAGTGAAGGAATTTCCCGACGTCTTTCTCGAGAAATTAGAGACGTTACCTTTGGAGAGGGAAATAGTGTTTAAGATTGATGTGGTTCTGGGGACGGCCCCTATCTCCGAGACACCTTACAGGATGGCTCCATCTGAATTAAAGGAATTGAAGTTGTAATTACAAGATTTATTGGGAAGAGGTTTTATCAGATAAAGTGACTCACCGTGGGGAGTTCCAGTGCTCTTTGTTAAGAAGAAAGATAGAAGTTTGAGGCTATGCATAGACTATCGAGACTTGAATGATATGATCATTAAGAACAAATACCCTCTACCTCACATAGATGAACTATCTGATCAGTTGCAAGGGGCAATGGTAATTTTCAAATTAGATTTGAGACAAGGATATTACCAATTGAGGATCCTAGAAATTGATGTGCCTAAGACCGCTTTCAATTCAAGATATGGGCACTTTGAAATTGCAGTGATGCCCTTTGGGTTAACTAATGCGCCAGCAGCGTTTATGGACTTGATGTATTAGGTTTTTAAGCCGTATTTGGATCAATTTGTGGTGGTATTCATTGATGACATATTGGTGTACTCTAAATCTCGAAAAGATCATGAACGGCACTTGAGTATAGTTTTGCAACCCTGAGAGAGCACAAATTTTTTGCTAAATTCAATAAATGTGAGTTCTGGTTGGAAGAAATAGCCTTTTTAGGTCATATAATCTCTAAGGAATGGATTACTGTGGATCCAACTAAGGTAGAAGCTGTTTCTCAGTGGAAATGACTAGAAATCCTACCGAAATTCGGAGTTTCTTAGGGTTAGCTGGATATTACCGTCAGTTTATCAAGAACTTTTCTAAGATTGCAAAACCCTTAACTGAGTTGACTAAGAAGCATGGTAAATTTATTTGGGATTCTAAATGTGAGAAAGGGTTTCAAGAGTTGAAAAAGTGTTTGACCGAGACCCCTGTGTTAGCATTGCCGAGCGGAAGAGATGATTTTGTGGTTTATACAGATGCTTCAAAGAATGGTTTAGGGTGTGTATTGATGCCAAAACGGAAGAGTAATTGCGTATGCCTCCTGTAAGTTTGAAATCTCATGAGCGGAATTATCCGATCCACGACTTGGAATTAGCGACAGTGGTGTTGCCTCGAAAAAGTGCAGGCATTATCTATATGGAGTGACTTTCGAGGTTTTCACGGATCACAAAAGCCTTAAGTATTTGTTCTCCCAGAAGGAGTTGAATTTAAGGCAACGTAGATGGGTGAAATTTTTGGAGGATTATGACTGTTCCCTTAGCAACCACCCTAAAAAAACTAATGTAGTGGGCGGATGCTCTAAATCGTAAGGTGCAAGTGGCCAGTTTAATGGTGAGAGAATAGCACATGCTAGAAGAAGTTAGTGTTTGGAATTCGCGTCTTGAGCCGCAGAGGGTAATTTTTGGGAATATTACTGTGAGGTCTACCTTGTTAAATCGAATCAAAAGAAACTCGAAAAGGAGACCCTGAAGTGCAAAAATGGGTTGAGAAAGTCCAAAAAGGAGAAAAGTCTGACTTCAATTTGGGGACGATGGAGTGTTAAAGTTTAGAAATCGACTAGTGGTGTAAAAAGATGAAGGCCTAAAGAAGGATATTTTGGACGAAACTCACCGTTCTAAGTATACGGTACACCCTGGAAGTAATAAGATGTATCAAAACTTGAAAACCCTTTATTGGTGGGAGAATATGAAGAGAGAAATTGCTCAATTTGTTCGAACTTGTCTCATTTGCCAGCAGGTTAAGACCGAGCACCAAAAACCGTTATGGATTAATACAGCCGTTGGAGATATCTGAGTGGAAGTGGGAAAAATATCACAATGGATTTCATATCAGGGCTACCAAGGACTCAGAGAGCGTACGACGCTATTTGAGTAATAGTGGATCGATTGACCAAATCTGCTCACTTTTTACTGATTAGTATGAAGTACTCCTTCGAAAAGTTGGCTAAATTATACTTGGACGAAATTATAAGATTGCATGGGATACCGGTGAGTATAGTCTAAGATCGGGACCCTAGGTTTGTGTCTCGATTTTGGCAAAAGATGCAAGAAAGTCTAGGGACTAAGCTGAATTTTAGTACCACCTACCACCCGCAAACCGGTGGACGGTCGGAAAGGACAATCCAAACCCTAGAGGATATGTTGAGGTCGTGTATTGTGGACTTTGGAGAAATAGGAGTCAGTACCTTACGTTGGTGGAATTTGCTTATAACAACAGTTTTCATTCCTCAATACAAATGGCTCCTTACGAAGTTCTTTATGGTCGAAAGTGTCGGTTTCGGATTCATTGGGACGAATTTGGAGAAAAGAAGATTTTGGACCCGACTACCCTACCCTGGGTTGAGGAAGCTTATGAGAAGGTGAAACTGATACGTTAGAGGATTCGAACGGCTCAAAGCTGCCAAAAGAGCTATGCGGATAATCGGAGGAAGGATTTGGAGTTTGAAGTTGGAGATAAAGTATTTCTTAAAATTACACCCTTGAAAGCATGTCTAATGGCGGGAAAAGAAAAGAAGTTACAACCGAGATTTGTGGGACCCTATAAGGTTATCCAGCGCGTAGGAAATGTGGCTTACAAGTTGGAATTGCCTTTGAGTTTATCCAGGATTCATGATATCTTCCATGTCTCCATACTTAAGAAATATCATCCCGACCCGTCCCATGTGTTACGATCGGAAGAAGTAGAGATGGATGAGAATTTGTCATATAAAGAAATGCTGGTAAGACTTTTAGATCGAAAAGTGAAGGAGTTAAGACGCAATCAAATCCCCTCTAGTGAAGATCTTATGGAGAAATCATGGAATGGAGGAAGCGACTTGGGAAGTAGAAGAGGAGATCCGAAAGAAGTATCCAGAGTTGTTTCTGAATCAAGGTATGAATTTCGAGAACGAAATTCTTTTTAAGGGGGGAAGGATGTGAGGACCCGAATTTTATTTTATTTTACTAGCTTATTTAATCATTTATTTATTCGTTTACGTTGATTAATTTATTTTACTCATTTTAATTTCATTTGCATGGAACAATGTCTCATTTTATATTTTAAAACGTTTCACTAGTAAATTTAATTTTCTACGACTCGTTTAGTAAGAAATAGCGAATACACGTTTTTCGAGATAAAATTCGGTCCGAGAGAGCAATGATCTTGGAGAATTAAGGATGATCAATAGTAGACTAAGAAAAGTTAATTGAGGGATTAGAGGTGAGTGAGTTAAATTAAACTCAATTAGAAGCACTAATTGCCCACTATTCAATTGTTGACTTTTTGCACACAAGATGGCTTTATGTCATATCACCTTTCCATCAAGTCATTTCACTCCAAAAGCTACCAAAACCCTTTCTTTCTTTGCTCTCTTGGCCGGCTCTTCCTTCTCTCTTTCTCAACCAAAATTTCAGCTAGCTTTCTTCTACTTTTGCTCTAAGAACACACTCCAAACTTGCTCCCTTTTATTGGTTCATCACACAAGCTTGAATGGAGACTTGAAGGAGGAACGAACTTTGGTAGTTTAGAGCTTAAACACTAGTGGTTTGGTCTTCATCTCTTGGAAGCAAGGTGATACTCCAAAGCTCTCATCTTTTCCTCTCAATTTATAGTAGTTAGTTAGTTCTATCTAGTTAATCATTGGGTTGTTGATGGGTTCATTGAACCTTGACACTAGGTAGAGAACTTGAGGTGGCTTCATAGGTAGAGGCCTTGAGGAATTATTGTGTGTTTACTTGTTTGTTTGGTGCTTGTTTTGATGAATTATGGCTTAGTTTTGGTTGGGAAGTTGAAAAGAAAACTTGAAGAAAGGAAGAGGCTTGCTGTCTGAAATTTTGCTGGTTGAATCCCTCATGTTAATTTCAAATTTTGTTGTTATTTTGGTGCTATAATACTTGTTATATGTTGGTGTTTATGTGTGTTAAATATCGCCTATAAAGCATTGCATTTGGTTGAGTTAAAGTGAGGGAAAGTGAGGATGTAAATCTGTAAAATTTTCTGATCAGGAGATCAGACCAGTGTCCACATTTTGGCCCATACCTTTTCGTCTGAGAGTTGAAATCAAGTGTCGTTTGAGGCATCTGAAACTATACTCTGAGGGCTTTCCAACGGTATACAATACACCCCCTAATTCATTTTCTATGAGCCGTAGTGAACCAGCAAAAATGACTGATTTTTCTTACTGTTTTCATCCGAGAAACAAGCATAGCTGCAGTTTGTAGCTCATTTTAACCTATCTTGCAAAACAAATTTTAAGACAGTTCTCTCGAGTGATTTTTAACATTTTGAATCTAATTTTCAATGCCACAAACCACGCTAAATTTTGAGTTGTGTATCTTTAGTTATGACCAGATTCTGAAACTGTGTCAAGTACTTCAAAACTGGAAATTCCGTGAAACAGGTTCCAAAAATCAGTTTTCTTAAAACCATGGTGTCTTGGTGTAGAAAGGTCTAAATTGAGTTTTATTTGTTGCATTTGAAACTAAATTTTGATTTCTATTAGTGGTATAAATTTCAAGGGCTGATTCTATTTCTATGAATTTTACCGAATTTCCAAAATTTACTGAAATTGCAAGCCTGTTTTGCTTTATTCTGTCTGGAACAGTGACTTTGAGCTAAGATTTGAATAATTTCGGATTGGAGTTTGGGAAAAGTATCTTCTAGAGAGTTTTAGTGAATTGAGTTTAGTTTCCAACGGTATAAGTTTCTGATTTTTGGACTTACGAAACTCGAGATATGATTTTTCCAAATAGTGTCGCACGAAGCTTTAAATTTTCTATTTTCAAACAAAATGCTACTTTTAAGAACTTTCAACTTTCCTTTGAGATTGTTGGTTCGTTTTAAGTTTAATTTCATGGTTGGATACAAGGGTGGTGTTTGGATAGTGTGTTATTTGAAATATTATTTGGAATATTCAAAGTTGACTTTTGTGAATAATGGAACTTCCAAATAATCGTTTGGACAGCGAAAATATTACTTGAAATAATTATTTGGACAACTACAACTTTTATTTATCCTTTTTTTAACCAAGGTAATACAAGAGTCAACGATGATGAGATAAATGCTAGACATTGAAGGTCCTCTGCCACGATTCTCAACACACTAATTCTGGTTATTGACCTTTATTCCATCTACGATGCAGCAGTTGATTAAAAACTATGTGATAGTTTGACTACTACAGAAGCTTGTCATCTATCGCCTGCGGCGCCCTTAGGCTGCATACATTTGGTCCGCCATTGCATCGCGTCCTGCTTTCCACGCTTCAATCTCTGCCCGAGAAACGTTTGGCGTCTGCACACGTACCCTTTCTCCGAGGTTGGGTTGCACCTCTAATTGGACATTTTCATCCTCGAACCTTTGAAAATGGGCATCTCCGGGTTGGAACATTCTCAAAAAATTATGTAGCCCACAGCATGCAATTACCACACTAATTTGTGTGGTCATATAAAAATTCGGTACTGGACCCTTGAGGAATTTAAATCTCATTTTCAATACTCCAAACGTGCGCTCTATAACATTTCTAAGACTCGAATGTCGAGTGTTAAACAACCGCTTGGCTTGGTCTCGTTCCCGAACATTCTTGTAGGGTGGTAAGAAACCCGGAGTGTTTCTATACGCTGCATCTACCAAGTAGTACTTCCCTATATTTCTCAAAACATGCAGGGGAGCATGGATGCAGAATTAGTAACAAGGCTTTGTGTATATTACGTGTCTGTATGCCGAATATTAACTAATTATTACCTGGTGGTGGAATTGGAAAATCTGATGGCGGCATCAACGCAGATTCTAGCACTAGTGCATCGTGGGCACTGCCTTCCCATCCAGCGTAGACATAGTTGAATCGCATGTCAAAATCGCACACTGCTAGGACATTTTGCGAGTATATCCCGTGTCGATTGGCATATGCCATTTGCTCTCCACTTGGTGTGCAAGCCGGAATATGTGTGCCATCTAGAGCTCCAACAGCACCCTGCCAAGAATGAAAAATCGACTGCAAGTGGTGCGATATGCAAGGACAGCAAATTTTTCACTTTATTCAGTAGACTAAATAGCTGGGATTTTACCTGGAACCATGGATAGAAAAGTCTTGAGTTTGCAATTCTTGGGTGAACATTATCGTGGTCATACAGCCTTATTATTGTGGCGGCAAATCTGGCATAGTCCAAGGAGAACTTTGTGCACATTTTGATTAATTGTCTCCGTTGACCGGTTGAATCGTTCCGCTAGCACGCGCTGAGTATGACGATGACTTACCATGACTAGAGTCATTGCTAAGGCTTCCTCCATTTTGACCCTTTGTTGATAGGATCGAGACACATAACCGTTATTCTGCAGTATTTCACATAATCGAAGGAAATTGTCAACTGTGATACGCATGTTTTCCATACTGCGTCGGTAATGCCCATTGATCACCTCTTCAACCCACTGCCGTCCGGTTAAAGAGCCGTCGTGGTGAGGTATTTTATCTCTAGTCCTGTCACGATGCAGCATCATTAATTCTGCTGCCAAAACCAACATTGTCTCATCCCTTTCATCTTCCTCAGCTATTGCCTCTCGCCGTCCTCCTATTGTTGGCCGCCATCGTACAATTGCCTCTAGAGAAAAGGGAGTAACTGTAAATTGCTAAATAAGAATCAAACTTGACAGATAAGAGCAAGGGAAACGATTACCTTCAAATATTGGGTGGCAGAGAGGTATCTTTTATCGTCAGAAAGAACGTTGGTTTGAGCCGGTAGACGAGAAAAGCTAGAGTTCTGTGACAATTGCGATACTCCAAGCACAAGAAGAACAAGCAATTTAAGGTGCAATAAAAATACGAGTAATACTACGCACCGACAAAACTCACATTAAAAAATGAACGTCTTTTTCAAAAAGGCTACCATCTTTTTCGAAAGCCTACCATCTTTTTGAAAAGCCTGATCAACTATGATCGGCTCCTGTACAATAATATGAAGAAAAATAATTCGGTGGACACAGCTGCCCTCTACCAAACAAGAGAGCAAACAATTGCTGTGTCAAGTAACCGGAAGTGGACTGGCATGTTGCTGGAGTTGTGTGTCATAATACGCAGCTACTAATAGCTGCATGAATAGAGCAAATAGAAATGATGCACGGGAATCATGGTAGGGGCACATGGAATGCGGGTGGCAAAGCCTGAGGGATGAAAATAGTGGAATGAGGGAAGTCATGTCAATTGAATGGTTGGTGTTTCTTTTCATGTCATATTGCACATTACGTGGGTTGCTTTTGTAGAAGTCCTCTATCTATCTTCCGAAGCTCTCAAGAGAGCCTCCATCTTTCCAGAGTCTAGACTGCAAGTTCAAGAGTCTGGGGTTCTTGTTCAGGTTGATAATCAGGATATTAATCAAGAGGGACATTATATTCATAAATGTGTACCAATGGCTGTGGGTGAGTATAAAACTTGAAAAACATATCCACTACTTCATAATTTCCAAATACGAATATGTGTTTCTGCATTCTATCCAATAGAAGGTATACCTGGTTGGAGTATCTAAAGAATCAAAAGTATTAATGTAGTTGGGTAAAGCAATCTGATCGTGTAATATTTACAGCTTGAATGACTTCCATCTACTGTCGTAATCACTCAAATCCTGTACTAGTACCCTTACAACCCAGTAGGCTAAACATGTGAGAAAGTAAATTTTCATCTACGAATGATGAACTTCCTGAGTAAAAATGACCAACTTTGACAATAAATAGCTCCCCTAAATGATGAAGTACAATAGCAACCAAATGGAGTGATGAACTAGAAAATGATGAACTACAAATGATGCACT
This sequence comes from Coffea humblotiana, assembly GCA_023065735.1. Classification (NCBI taxonomy): domain Eukaryota; kingdom Viridiplantae; phylum Streptophyta; class Magnoliopsida; order Gentianales; family Rubiaceae; genus Coffea; species Coffea humblotiana. The sequence continues at coordinate 17,447,602 of CM041216.1, forward strand.
AAATGGAGTGAAAATAGCTGTTAAGAGTTCACTTAGAAGAATTAGAGAGAGACTGGCTACTCTTAGAAGGTATAGAGGAGTAACTCAGAACTCTTGCATACAAACTACTTGCTAAAATATTCTGCAAAACTAAGAGCTATGAACACTTAGCCAACAATGAAGCAATGATGAAGCAAATGCCTCAAATTATTCCTGTCCGCACTGCCCAAATATGAAACAGAGAGCTATGACAATTCAAGCCAACAATGAGCTTCATAAGTACACCAACCTTATACTGCACATATCCACTACGCAATAAAAGTAACAATTAAGGACTAGCAACAAAATCTCACACACCAAAGGGTGGGAAAACAAAAATTTGACAAGCAAACTCCACCCATATATTACACATACCAGGTACAATAGCAGTTTTGTTAAAAGAAAAACAACTCCAGCTCATAGTTCTTAGCAGTTATAGGCAAGTCCCCAAGGGTGGGAAAAAAAATACAACTCCCCCTAACTGGAAAAAAAGGAGCAACTCCACACGCATCACACCAAACTTACACAAACCAAAGTTCGGTTGCGACTAGGGATATTATATATTCCCCTATAACAGAACCATTGCCGGAGTGAATATCAGAAATGGATTTGAGACTGCAACTCTTCTGTTTTGGTGGAATATGCTACTTCAAATTATGTCTCACCTTTCTTCCTCATATGCCTTGCGACATATGCATATCTTCCAACAGCATCATAGCGCATGAAGATAATCCGTTGGCCTAAATTCGTATCTTCGGCGAGATACGAGTCTATTTTCTACCTTCCAATTAACGGGAATATCCATGGCTGACACAATGTCTTGACAATTTTCAACTTTGTACGTCTCATCTCTGTCTATACGGTCCTTCGATCAGTGAGCGCCACCTCTGAGAAGTTCCCGATCTTGCTTAAAGCGTCTTCAAGTCTATCTGCAGATGACCGGCTAGATTTTGTGCCTCTCGAACCCTCTCGCTCGCCGGAGTTACCAAAACTGGATGCTGGTCGCTTCCCACTACTGGCACCCGGAATAGGAGACACGCAGTACACATTCTCCCCTTCCCAAGGGGAGGTGGCTGAAGGCGGTTGCGACGACGATGAGGCTTTGGCCTTGCCTTTCCGACTCCTCCTAGAGTTGGTCTGCTCATTTCCCAGTTGCTCAAGGGCAACTGGCTGCCCAGCAGACTGTGCCCGTGTCCCTGTAGCCATTTCCCCAATCATGACAGGAGTGAAACGCTTGTATAAGCCGCAACTGAAGGGCTTAGAGAAGTCTTCGAATTCGCTGTTTGACTGTTGGTTAAAAGTCACAAGGATAGATTATTTTTCACGTTTCTAGCTTCCATATATGCATAAGCAAAGTGGTCAGGTTCAGTAGACAAAAAATGAAAAAACTAACCGCAATGAGAGCAGCCCAATGGTCCTTGTCAGCAGTGAAATTTTGGGTGTCCTCTTCCCATCCGATGCCAGTTTCGGCCTTGTTGCTGAGCCCCCGAAGCTGGCAAAAAAGTTGCCATTTCTTCTTGAACCGGTAGAATCTAGATTGGCACTGGGCAGCACTGACTTCATCTCCATGGTTTTCACGCAAATGCTCGGCTATCTGACCATAATTCCATTCTAGCGATCTATGCCGGTCCCATTTTTTTGATATCTTGAAGGCGATATACGCATCAATAAAGTGCTCATCCATTTCAGGAGTCCACTCGAACTTACCTCCCATCTCCTGTTGTAAAATTGGAACTTCAAGTTAGTAGGCATGCAAATAAGTATGGTAATTGAAAATATTTTGAGGTGAGGCAAATGTATACCATACGGTTTGCTTCAAAGTTACTGATGCACTCTTCAATATCGTTAGAGTCAGTGGATGATTGGACTGTTCAATTGGAGGTGCAGCTGATGGGAGGAGCTAAAAACAGAAAACATGCACAAAACTGACGTGAGTCACATAATCACACAATTCAGTAGTGTTTTCAGGAGGAAAAACTAAAGTACGCCTTACACTGACTATTACACTGCTGCTGTGGCTTGAGGGGCATCTCTATCAGTCTCCGTCATGGCCTTATTAAAAGCATAGGGAAAGTTTGGGGGAAGGCAGCTCTCAAAAGAAATGTTTAAACTTTTTCTGGGTTAATTCACGCTGATGTGTGAACTCTACAAACACAACAAATAACAGAAATAAAGTGCCAATAAGTTGAGTCCAACTACTACTACCATGTGGAGAATAAGAACTGCTTTGAGTTGATAAACAAAAAGATTGTACAATAATGGCTGCCATGGTACACGAATAGATACTACTGTAAGGTTAGAATAAAACACCTTTTCTGCTTTCGCCTAAAAACTCACTAGCATCTGGTGACAAAGGTTGAGTGGCAGCATAACAACCAAGATTTTTTTCCCAACTCATACACTACAGATGCGAAGCTGAACGACCATTACGGTGGGAAGTTATTGGGCTAGAAAGGATTTTTTTTGAGTGGCAGCATAACAACCAAGATTTTTTTTCCCAACTCATACACTACAGATGCGAAGCTGAACGACCATTACGGTGGGAAAGTTATTGGGCTAGAAAGGATTTTTTTTCTAAAAAAAATTGAATGTTATAGGAATAATTAAAGTTGCAGCATGGTTATCAAGTGTGTCCATAACCACGCATATTTAGCTCACATAGAGCCCCAAATTTTTCAAATCATTCTAGCACAATAGGCCAACATTAGCCGCAAAACAAGTCCACATTCAAACAAGAAAGCAAATCCCTAAAAATTGGTCCAACGGAAATTCATGGCGAATGGGAGGATGTTTCTCAAATTAATTTTGACCACGGTGGCAATTTTCGTATTTCTCCTCAATCCGAAGGTCGGCCACACAGAAACCTCTCTCCAAATTCGAATCAAAATAGGTGGTTTTAAGCACAAACAGGTATAACAATGTGCTCAAATCATATTTGCCACAAAAAATTGCTGTTATTCATTCAGACACATACAAATCCAGATTTATGTCAAACGGTAAGTTGGGTTGAATTTTTTCACAAAAATTTCAACCCAATTGATGGTACCTGATAGAAGCTCCCGGATCGGATTCGGTTGGCACTTCGAAGACGAGGTTGGAACTTCGAAGACTCACAGCTGCTTCTGTTGCCGGAAGATTGATAGCTACTATGTGACGGGTTAAACGAAAAAAAGGAAGCAGGCGGTTAAGGAGTTCCTGGAGCTGTACTTGAGGAAGTGGGAATAAAGAGATGAGATCGGCTTTAGATCAAGAAGCGCACAGTGGTGTTTCAGTAAATGCTGAGCAGCAAGGAAATGACCGAAGATAAATTCCGTAGATCAGTAAAGTAATGAGGACCCAACGGCTAAAAAATCTGAATTATGAAACCTGTGCGCCACGCGTTGTAATGCATGGACAGCCTGCTCGTTTTCAAGACCGAAGCCTTGCTGACAAGGCTAAGTACAAAATAACATGTGGGATTCTAAATTGTGGAAAATATTCAGTCAGTCCAAACACCATTTCTCCAAATTATTGCAACACCACTCAGATAATTCAGTCCAAACAAAGCCAAGGTCTCTTTGAACTTTAAATCTTCATCTTGAATCTTAGTTTCCAAAGGATTAAACCTCTCTTAATGCGTCTTCTTGGTTGCTTAATTTTCTTGGTTAATTGCACCTCATTTCATACTTGAGAAATGGATTTCAACCCCTAGTCTTGTGCCCTTGATTTCCATGAGATTTAACTCTAAAAATGGAGCGTTTTAACTAGAGTAATTCTTGGAGAATTTCACTAGTTTTATACTCGAAACTTGGAACCTTTAGCTTTTACATTTACTATGAAATGAGTAGAGTTTTGATGAATTTTGACTCCATTAGTTTGGAAAATGTGAACGCTTTTTATATTCTAAAGTTTGGACATGAGATTAGAAGTTGAGAGATGAAAACCATCTACCCTTTTCTCGATTTTCGTGCCGAAAGTAAATATGGTACTTTCTTTTGAAACTGAGAGTTCTTGCTAAGACTTAACTAGAAAACGGCCTTTGAGTCCTCTTTGAGCATTATTTCAATGATTTAGCGAGAAATGCTCATTTAACTTGACTCGAACTTGTGATCTTGAGAGTGGGTTGCGAGAAAATATTTTTCTTATTAATCTTAGTCGAGTACCTAGGTAATCGTGATTGTGCATGTCTCAGGTGGTCATGAGGACATCGAAGAGCTCGTCTGATTTCTCGCTTTGCTCTTGTTTTGCCCTTGACTTTTGGTGAGTGTCAAGTGCATGTTCAATGCTAATATGATTGAAATGATATTTGTACAAGTGCTATATGATACGTGAACTTGCCGAGGTGAGGGTGTACTTTACCGCCCTCGTCCTCTCTCTCTTGTGATTGAATGATACTTGTTAAATGAATGTATATGACTTGCACTTGTACTTGAAAATGTTAGCTCGTGAGCATTGAGCGGCAGAATGTATCACACCCTATTCGGGTGGGAGGTATCGCTCATCCCGACTCAGTGCTATGAACGATTTTAAGTCGATTAGAGCGTTGTCTCATCGACCAATCATGCTTGTGGGGATGCCCCAACCCATTAGCTAATCTTGTAACTTGAGCCGGCAAGGGCTTGGTCGAGAAGCTTGATGAACATTGGGAAATGATATAGATTGGCATACTCGAATAGTATCGCCACTACATCAATGTTTTGTTTCGGATCTGAGTGGGTGTTATGTTGGATACAGGTAGTAAGTGGAGCGCTACGGTCCTATTACTACTTGAGTTGACGGAGAGTCAACTCCAAATGGCTTATATCGGTCGAGACGTGGAAATAACTCCTGAGAGCTCCTGTATCCTTCCATGTGTGTTATTTCCTACTTATGCGCGTAAATGAAACTTCATGTTTAAAGTTGTTTTCAAGTACGTTATTTGATTGATTGGTACTACTTGCTTGCTTGTTTAAGTTTCTTGGCCTCACTGAGCGTTCGCTCATCCCTTTAACTTTGTTTTCCTTAACAGGATTTGGAGGTGGATTGGAGGTTCTAGACTAGCGACTTGTGGTGAAAGCTAGTATACCTTTTGTATGAATTTGGTGACTCTTAAAATGTAAATTTTGTTATTGTTGGTTGGTGGATTGTAATTATAATTGCTAGCCTTAGAAGTTGTGGCTTGTATATTCGAAATATTTCTTAATTAAGTCGATGGTTGTTTTGTGGCTCTATATTAAGGTTGAACGAGTGCATGAGTCCTGACGAGAGTTGGGCAGGCGTCCTGCTGATACTCTAAGATTCGTCCTAGGGAAAGGTGGGGGCGTCACACCTAGGGTATCAGTGGGATGCCTGCCCAACTCTCGTCAGAACTCACGCACTCGTTCTACCTTAATAAAGAACCACAAGTCAACCATCGACTGATAATAAAGAAATATTTCGAATATACAAGTTCAAAACTCTTAAGGCTACCATTTACAATTACAAGCCAAAATACCCAAGTATAACAAAGTTTACACTTAAAATGTCTCCTATAACATACAAAAAATATACTAGTTTCCACCAAAAGCCGCTAGTCTATAATTACCAACTTTCACCTCCAAGTCCTGTTAAGGAAAACAAACTTAAAGGGATGAACTAAGACTCAGTGAGGCCAAGAAATCAAGCAAGCAAGCAAACAAGTAGCACCGATTAATCAAATAGCATATTTGAAAGCGGCTTTAAAATGAATTTTCATTTAAGTGCACAAGTAGAAAATAAATACAAGTGGAAGGATACAGGAGCTCTCAGGAGATATTTTCACGTCTCGGCCAATTCAAGCCATCTGAGGTTGACTCTCCATCAACTCAAGTAACAACATGACCATAGCGCTCCACTTACTTTCTCCATCCAACATATCACCTACTCAGATCCGGAACCAAACAAGCATGAGGTGGCAATACTATTCGAATATGCCAAACGAGATCTCAAAAGATCAAACTATAATATTTTCCAAGGTTCACCAAGTTTCTCGACTAAGCCCTTGCCGACTCGAGTTACGAGATTAGCCAGTGGGTTGGAGTGTCCCCGCAAGCATGATTGGTCGATGAGACAACGCTCCAATCGACTTAGAATCGTTCATAGCACTGAGTCGGTATGAGAGGCACCTTCCACTCGAATAGGGTGTGGTACATGCTGCCGCTCAGTGCTCACGAGTTAAACATATTCGAGTACAAGTGCGAGTCACAAACATTCATGTAACAAGTAACAATTAATCAAGAGAGAGAGGACAAGGGCGGTAAAGTACACCCTCACCTCTACAAGTTCTTGAATCATATAGCACTTATACAATTATTATTTCAATCATAGTAGCATGAAGCATGCACTTGACACTCATCAAAAATCAAGAGTAAAACAAGAACAAAAGCAAGAGGTCAGACAAGCTCCTCGGCGTCCACGTGAGCACCTGAAAAATGCACAATCACTGTTACCTATATACTCGACCAAGGTTAATAAGAAAATATTCTCTTACTACCCATGCTCGAAAGCCATATGTTCAAGTCGAAGTAAAAAAGACTTTCTCTCTTAATCATTGAAATAATACTCAAACAGAACTCAAAAGTCGTTTCGAGTCAAGTCGTGGCAAGAAATCTCGATTCCAAAGAGAAAGTACCATACTTAAATTTTGGCACGAAAATCGAGAAAAAGGAAAATGACTTTCATATTTTAAAATTTCTAATCCTATGCCCAAGTTTTAGAATATAAAGGAGCGTTCACATTTTCTAATCTTATGAAGTTAAAATCCATCAAAACGCTACTTATTTTTATAGTAAATATTGTGGCTAAAAGTTTCAAGTTTAAAATATAAAGCTAGTGAAATCTCTCAAGAATTACTCTAGTTAAAACGCTCCATTTTCATGAAAATCCAAGGGCATAAGACTAGGGGGTGAAATCCATTTTTCAAGTATGAAATGAAGTGCAAATAACCAAGAAAGTTAGGTTTGAAACCTAGAAAAATGTTTCCAAGTGACTTTGGAGTTTTGTCACTTTACAAGGAAAAATTTAGTTTTGACAAACTTTTTTGAAAAATCATAACTTGAGTTTCATAAGTCCAAAATTTGAAAATCTTATACCGTTGGAAAATATACGCAATGAACTAAAACTCTCTCGAAGACACTTTTTCCAGATTCAAATCTGAATTCAGTCAAATCTTAGCTCCAAATCACTATTTCAGTAAGAACAGAGCAAAACAGTCTTGCATTTTCAGTGAACTTTGAAACTTTGGCAAAATTTATAGAAATAGAATCAGCCCTTCACTGAAATAACTCCAAGTCTAGTTTCAAATACAACAAATGGAACTCAATTTGGATTTTTCTACACCAAGATACAACAATTTTATGAAAGCTGGTTTTTGAAACCTGGTTCACGGAATTCCAGCTTTAGAGCACTCAACACAGTTTTGAAATCAGGTCATAACTAAGGCTACACAAGTTCAAAATTAGTGTGGTTTATGGCGTTGAAAACTAGATTCAAAATTCTAAAAATCACTAAAAGAAACTATCTTCAAATTCGTTTTGTAAGATGAGTGAAAACGAGCTACAAACTGCAGCTGCACTTGTTTCTTAGTTAAAACAGTGAAGAAAAATAGTCAAATTTGCCGGTTCACTACGGCTTATAGAAAACGAATTAGCAGGTGTATTTTATACCATTAGAAATCTCTCAGAGTCTAGTTTCATATGCCACAAAATGGCACTTGATTTTGACTCCTGAACAAAAAATTATGGGCTGTTGAGTGGGCACTGTACAGCGGCACTAATCAGAAATTCCAGGTTTGTTTTTCTCACTTTAACCTAACTTTAACTCAACCAAATGAAATGCTTTTTGGGAGATAATTTACACACATATACCCCAACATATAACAAGTATTTTGGAATCAAAATAACCACAAAATTAGAAATTAAAATGAGAGAATGAACCAGCAAAAATTGGACAGTTCTTGCACCACTTCGTCTTCAAATTTTCTTTCCAAATCTTCATACCAAAACCAAACTATAACTCACCAAAACAACAACCAAACAAACAATAAATCCTGAAGGCCATTACCTAAGAATCCACCTTAAAACATCTACCTAAAGTCAAGGTTCATGGAACCCATCAACAACCCAAGCTTCACTAGTTAAAACTAACTAAAACTAACCATAAGTTGGAAGAAAAATGAGGGTTTTGGAGAGTTACCTTTCCTCCAAGAGTAGTAGGCCAAACCACAAGAGTTTAAGCTCTAAACCACCAAAATTCTCTCCTCCTTCAAGTCTCCTACTAAACTTGATGATGATCCAAGAAGATGAACTAGATTGGAGTAAGTTTTTGGGAGCAAAAAGGAAGAAGATGAAGCTGAAATTTTTGGCTAAAAATAGAGAGGGTGGCCGGCCAAGGGGAGGAAAGAAGAGAGGGTTGGTGAGCCTTTTAGGTGATGTGATTGATTAAAAGGATGAAGTGACATAAAGCTATCTTTGGTGCAAAAAGTCAACAAATGAATTGTTAGTCCCAAAGACAATCTAAGAGGGGGGGTGAATTAGGCTGATTAGAAAACTAATCAAGTTATGGGCACTTTTTGCTCAATATGAAATTTATCCTCTTTTCTAAGTGATCACACAATGAATCAATCAATGAATGAACAATATCACTTGAGAGAAGTAGAAGAGATAAGCAATTTAAGGATCACAACATAACAATAAGTAAATGCGAAGAAAGGAATTGCAAACCAATTGACTACCAAGCTCCTCTTGAACTTGAAGATCAATTCAAACAAGCTTCTTTAAGTTGATGAAATACAACCAATCTTGTGTACAAAAGAAGGCTCACTTCCTCCTTGCCCCAAGTTTCACTTGGTCAACTTAGGAAGTTTTACTATCTCTCAGAACAACCATCACAGAGCTATACTATTGAAGTATTCACTCACAAATGAAAAGTTTACAATGAACTTCACACCACCAAGACTCCAAATCTTCCTTGGAGAGTGTTTTCTCACTAAAACTACTCTTATATCTTTTGTATCTTTAGTGTGTAAAAGTTATTTGAAGTTTCTGACCATACTCTATTTATATGAGATCAAAAAAGTGCTTCATTAATACTTCCAACGGATAGAAAGTAGCTAAAGAGTCAACTAGCCGTTGGAAGTATCTGATGTCCGGTACTACCGTTGCTTGCGTCCGATAGCAAATAGAGAGTTTGAAGGATTCTATCGGACGTCCGGTACTTGCAATGCTTGCGTCCAATAATAGACAAAGAGTTTGAAGGATTCTATCGGACGTCTGGTACTTCCGATACTTGCGTCCGATAGCAGACAAAAAGTTTCTATCGGACGTCCGGTATTGTCTTTGTGAGCGTCCGACGGCTTTAGTCTTCCTTTATCTCCTTTTAATTGCTCTTGCTCTTAGAATCAAATTTCTTTAGAACTGAAAAGATTTTTTATTGAAAAGAGATTAGTAATATCCAATTGTTTTGTAAACATCAAAAGACAAGGATCAAGATCATCATTCTTACTCTTTTTGATGATGACAAAAACAATGGATGATGATAGAAAAATAAGTACCAATCGCATCCAAAACCATTAAGTACCAATCTCATAGAATCTCCTCCTTACACATATCAGAATAACTCTCCCTTACATATTGCATCCCTTACTCAGCCAAAGCAAATCACATCAACATTAGATCATCATTATTCTCCCCCTTTTTATCATAAAAAATTAGAGAGTAATTGTCATAAAAAATAACAACAGCTGCAACCATCATCAGTCAATAACAGAAAAATAACACCAAAAAAGACCAAAAATAACAATGAACATCAATGAGACCAACATTCATATCAACCGAAATCCATTAATCATTCAAAAAACATTAAAGAAAACTCAGTTCAGAGCATTAGAAACATCAAAAGAAAATTACAAAAGAACATTGAAAATGCATTCTAATATGAAGTGCAAATGACCCTAGAGTGCCTAAAGTATGATCACAAAATTTTGGAAAGTCACAACATTTAAATTCACAACCATTGTCACTTATAATTTTAACAATAATCAAACCAAACAGATTTTGAACTTTTGCAAATAGAGAAATAAGATTTTGAAAGTATCATCTTTATGAGCAAGAAAAACCATTTAAGTGTATTTAGAATAATCATCAACAATGACTGGGCAATATCTTGAAGTAGATGTTAAATTTTGAATCAAGAACTAAACACTCATACTTCTTGAATAGAACAAACAAATTTCTATCACATAATTGACTAACACTTAACAAGTTATAACTCAAATTATCAACCAAAAGAACATTATGAACAAAGTCTCACCATTCTTGCCAACATCTCCTATTCCAATTGTTTTAACTTTTATATCATCTCCAAATGTCACTTTGCCACTTGATTTTAGCTTGAACTTGATGAATTGTGATGGATTACTGGTCATGTGTCTTGAGCATCCACTGTCTACGAACCACTTTGATTCCTTAATGATGTTCATTAGGTTCACCTACTTAAGAGTTCAAGAACTAATATTTGGTACCCTTTAATTTTTGGGTCCTTGACAGTTAGCATCATGTCTAACTATCCACATGCATTTCATGCCTCTTCTCATGTTCTTCCTCATATAGCAATCACTTTTCATGTGACCTTTTTGACAACAAAAATTATACATAACCAATGAGTTATTTGCATAAACAGGTTTAATAAATTTTATTTGTCTTCTCTTATAAACAGCAAAATCATTTGCACCAGAATTTTTCTCATAAGTGCCAAGATGAGACTTTGTTCTATTTCCTTGAAAGCAATTTTGTTTCTTATATTGGCAAAATTCATTTAGATTATCCATTCTTCTTTTCAAATCACCTTGTTTCTCTTTGAGCATTTCACAAAGTATTGTTTTTCCATCAAACTTATTTTGTAAATCAATCTCATTCTTTTTCAAGAAATCATTTTCAGTTTTCAGTTTCTTGTTTTCTTGAAAAAGGCGTGCATTATCTTCAAGAAGAAAACTAGTTTTATGTTTTAATTCCTTGTTTCTAGCATAAGATTCTTTCAAACTATCATGCAATTTTTCAATGAAGGATTCAAGATCATCATCAGTTTCATCATCACTATAAAGTTGAGAGTTACAAGTTGTTACCTCATCATCTCCAATGGCTATGAAAGCCAATTGAACAGATTCTTCTTCCTCTTCAATTTCACCATCGGAGTTGTCCTCATTCCATGTGAATTGGAAGTTATTGAATCTTGGTTTTCTTTAAGATTTCCTCTTCTTCATTGGACACTCACTCATGTAGTGTCCAAGTTGACCGCATTCATAGCATTTGTCACCTTACTTTTTGTTGGCCTCATGCTTTCCTTTGTTTCTTACATTGTTGAATTGATTAGAATCTGAATTGCTAGGTTCTCCTCTTCTAAATCTCCTTTTGTTGAGGATTCTGTTGAAACTTTGTGTGATGAGAGTAAGATCATTGTCATCAACATCCAAATCTTCTTCATCCAATGACACCGAATCATTTTCATCTTGAGATGCTTTTAGAGCAATTCTCTTTCTTACCTTTGCATCTTCTTTTTCTTGTACCTTAGTTTTAAGGTTCAGCTCATAAGAGGTTAGAAAATTAATAAGAGATTCAATAGGCAAAGAATTCAAATCTTTAGCCTCTTCAATAGCAGTCGCCTTACTCTCCCAATTCTTGGACAAGGCATTCAAGATTTTTCTATTTTTCTCTCCCAAGGAGTATTCCTTTTCTAGCACCTCTAGATCCTTAATAAGATCATTGAATCTACAATACATTTTATCAATATCTTCATGAGGTTCCATTTTAAACGACTCATATTTAGTAACTAAAATAGATTTCTTTTGTTTTCTAACATTTTCACTACCTTCATGAATTTCTCTCAGTTTGTCCCAAATTTCTTTAGCTGACTTACAACCCTTGACTCTAATAGATTCATTTGAGTTTAAAACACTATATAACACATTTATAGTTTTTGCATTTAAGGTGAGATGAATTCTATCCTCTGCAGTCAATTCATTTCTTATTTTTGGTTTAGGTCTATGAGTGTTTTCATCTACTATAGAGGCATCATATGGACCTTCATTAACAATAAACCACAATTCAATATCAATCGATTGCAAGAAGATAATCATTCTTTCTTTCCAACTCACATAATTTGACCCATTAAACAGTGGAGGTCTAATCACAGATTGTCCTTCAAAAAATATGGCATTATTGGTTGTCATCTTTACTCCTAAATCGCTTGAGTTTAATTTCTAGGAGATCAAACTCTGATACCAATTGTTAGTCCCAAAGACAACCTAAGAGGGGGTGAATTAGGCTGATTAGAAAACTAATCAAGTTATGGGCACTTTTTGCTCAATATGAAATTTATCCTCTTTTCTAAGTGATCGCACAATGAATCAATCAATGAATGAACAATATCACTTGAGAGAAGTAGAAGAGACAAGCAATTTTAGGATCACAACATAACAATAAGTAAATGAGAAGAAAGGAATTGCAAACCAATTGACTACCAAGCTCCTCTTGAACTTGAAGATCAATTTAAACAAGCTTCTTCAAGTTGATGAAATACAACCAATCTTGTGTACAAAGGAAGGCTCACTTCCTCCTTGCCCGAAGTTTCACTTGGTCAAGTTAGGAAGTTTTACTATCTCTCAGAACAACCCTCACAGAGTTACACTATTGAAGTATTCACTCACAAATGAAAAACTTACAATGAACTTCACACTATCAAGACTCCAAATCTTCCTTGGAGAGTGTTTTCTCACTAAAACTACTCTATATCTTTTGTATTTTTAGTGTTCAAAAGTTATTTGAAATTTCTGACCATACTCTATTTATATGAGACCAAGAAAGTGCTTCATTAATACTTCCAACGGATAGAAAGTAGCTAAAGAGTCAACTAGCCGTTGGGAGTATCGGACGTCCGGTACTACTGTTGCTTGCATCCGATAGCAGATAGAGAATTTGAAAGATTCTATCAGACGTCAGGTACTTCCGATGCTTGGTCCGATAGCAGACAAAGAGTTTGAAGGATTCTATCGGACGTCCGGTACTTCCGATGCTTGTGTCCGATAGAAGACAGAGAGTTTCTATTGGACGTCCGATATTGTCTTTGTGAGCGTCCGACAGCTTTCGTCTTCCTTTATCTCCTTTCAATTTCTCTTGCTCTTAGAATCAAATTTCTTTAGAATTGAAAAGATTTCTTATTGAAAAGAGATTAGTAATTTCCAATTGTTTTTGTAAACATCAAAAGACAAGGATCAAGATCATCATGAATAGTGGCCCATTAGTGCTCCAAATTGAGTTTAATTCAACTCTCACCTCTAATTCCTTAATTAACTATTCTTAATCTACAATTGATCACCCTTAATTCTCCAAGACCACTGCACTCTCGGACCGATTATTGTCTCGAAAAACGTGTTTTCACAAATTCTCACTAATCGAGCCGTAGAAAAATTAACTTTAAAGATAAATGTGCTAAAATATAAATTGGAGCAATGTACCATGTAAATGCGATTAAAATGAATGAAATAAATTAATTGGAGCAAATGAATAAATAATTAAATAATTAGATAAACCAGTAAAATAAATAAATAAATAAAATAAAATAAAAATACGGATCCTAACAATGTATATGTTGGAATATTCGGTAGTAAAACGTATACACATAACATAATACTATTGAAGTTGGTAATGTAATTGATGATAGAGTCAATGAAAAAAGATGGAATGCATTGCAACCAAAATAATCAGAAGATTATTGTGAAATTATCAGATTCCGATATAAAAATTAAATTGACAAAAGCCACAAGATCATAAAGAATAGTTGAAAGTGAAGAATAAGAGCCAATGGTTAAATAACCTATGAAAAATTGAGGAAATCTTTTATGGTTGTGAGCTCTTTGGCTTCTAGTAAAGGAAGAAGTTTTGAACGATCCTTGTATGCTTTGTCAGTAATCAAATGCCAGATGGTTTCTTGATTTTTGTTGGCCCTGTGGATTTGTGAATGTGTTAAGTGATTGTAGTTTGTAAGTTTAGTTTGTGTGACAATGATGTCATTCATACCATTCCTTCTGGGTTGAAATCTGTTCAATTGGCAAATCAATTAATATGTTGGAGCCAAGCTTAGTTGACAAGTTCATGGCTGAAATGGAAAAGGTAGAAATTGCAGATGTTTAATATGGGAAGTCTATCTTTATATGTTTAATATGGTTAAATTTCTAAACATGAATATTTTTTACTATGAAAAGAAGCAACTTTAACTCTTAGTGCAACTACTGGTGGCATCGCATGGATCAAACTTAATATTGTTTGACCTTCATTAGTCTCATGATCTCCCCAAAGAGTAAAGATGATCGGCATAAAGCTTTTTGGCAAATGAAGAATTCAGAAAAAAATTTAAAAGTCAAAGTGGTAATAGAAGATAATAGAAAAAAAAGTATTGGTATTATATTATTTACTTCTGATCACTGATTACTATATCCCTAGTTTGTGTGCTTCCTTTTTTATTTGAAAGATAGATGTGAGTAACAACACCTAGTGCATCTGTTAGTGAGGAAATATATTATAAGAATCAATTAATGTTGGTAGTGATTTTTAGCAGAAGTGAACTTTTATAACTCACTGATTTCAGAGTTGTCATCGATGTGTTAATGAAATTTTTTAAATGAAATGAATATGAAGATTGATGGAATCGTTGGAGGTTATTCTTCATCAACCAACTGAACATTAGTGGAATTGTCAATGAACTATTTACATTGTTTTGCATGAGTACTATAGTCAGGTGAGGTGTATTCAATTTTAACATTGGATATAATGTATTGCTTGTGGCGTTGAAAGTGGTTGCAAAAGAATTCTATATCTGATTTGGATATGATAGCTTCAATTGTTTTTTCCCTGTAAGTTATAATATTTTTTCTTAGTTAGTTTGTACTCCCTCCGTCCCGAAATGATTGTCGCGCTTCGAATCTTGAGCTTATTTTCAACAATGCCGCATTTTGGTCTAAGTTCCATCAGTACCCTTTCTGTACATTACTCCATTGAATGGCAGAAAGAAAATAAAGGGCTGACAAGATGTGTGGGACCCATACTTCAAAATTGTCTCCAGCCATTTTTTAGGAAGGTACCTTGCACGACCATTGTTTGCATTTGCTGTGGGACTCACGTATATTAGTGCAACTCTTGTAGTTTTATGGGACCCATCAAAAGCTTAAAAAAAATCGGATATATTTAAGGGTATGAGATGGAAATGGGGGAAAGTTTTATTGCTAATTATGGTAAGTGACATTAATTTTGGGACAGACAAAAAAGGAAAGTATGACACTTTCAATGGGACGGAGGGAGTACATTTTTTATGGAATAATAATAGAGATAATAAGCAATTGAGTTTAGCACACCTCAAAATCCAGCAGTATTAACTTCTGATAGCAATTTCTCGCTTTAGAAATCTGAACCTTCTGTTTTTCAATAACTTGAGCAATAGTTGTCCAATTTTGCATGCCGGGAAGAATATTAGCAAATTTGAGAATTTCTCTGTCCATCTGCATTACAGGAAAAAGTGAAAGCACCGATGAAATTATGTTAGTAAAGAAACATGCATATTGTGCTAATAATTTAAGCATAAGCTATGCCCAAAACTTCTTTGTATACTATATTTTCTGTTATAAAGTGTTGCTGAGGGTTAAAGATTAATGGTCGAACCAATATGTAGTCAGATTTACTATTTTTGGCTCTTGACATGGCGACATAGAATTGGCTGTGTGAAAATATGAGTTCATGAATATATATGCCAACAAGTCTAAAGTTTGTCCTTGAGCTTTATTTATAGTCATGGCAAAGCAAACTCATATGGGAAATTGAATACTTTCAAAGGATATCGGGCAATCTGGCTCATTCTTTGTTTTGAAGGAAATTCTGTGCAGGAATACGTCTTTGCCAACAAATTCTCCGCAACTTATGATTGCATCCAGAATGTTGGCCCTTAAAAATTTACATATCAGCCTAGTTCCATTGCAAAGTCCTTAAGGTGGATCAATGTTGCAGAGTAACATAATCAGATATTTGGTTTAAATATGAGTTTATGAGGGGGAAATCCATTTGGAGTGAGGCTGTTAAAGAAATCTTTCATCACTATTTGCTGACCTTCATCAATGCACTTGTCTCGGCTAATATATTCGTGTAAATCTCCTGAAAAGGCATCAATGAACTTTTCATTTAATTCATCAATGAATTCATTTTTGCTGTCAGTATAACTCGAATAACTAAAGAAAAATTAGCATCAAAGAAGGCATTCATATCTGGAAAAACAGTTGTCCTAAAGGCAGCAACATATTCTTCTTCGGTAATATATCGGATAAGAAGTGATTGAGAAATTTCGATGGAATCATTGTTTGCTGTTTGCTCTGAGCCATTTCCAAGCCGGAGAAGATAACTGGTAAACTGTGAATCAGATTTTGCCCTCATATTTTCTGTTAAATGAAGCTTATGCAATTGAGGCCAGATATATGATCTTAAAATGCTAGCTTCAATGATGATTTTGTTCCTTTGGTTACTACAGGTAAAACTTGGCAGAAATCACCTCCAAAGACAATAACCTTTGAACCAAATAAGGTTGTGTTGTCCATTAAATCTCTGGGTAACTTGTCGACTCCTTCTATTGCTGCTTTGTGTGTCATAGGAGTTTCGTCCCAAATTATCAGTTTAGCTTTTCGCAGCAAATTTGCTAATGAATTTTGCTTGCTAACTTTACAGAGGTTATCTTTTACTACATTGATTGGAATTTTGAATCTTGAATGTGCCGTTCTACCTCTTAGTATACATATACATATATATCATTATATACATCCTTATACATATGTATCCTTATATGTATAAGGATTATAACATTATAATCTAATTAAATTATATAATTACATAAATGAATTTTAAGATTTTTTCAAAAAATAATTATATAATCTAAAATTAGAAGCTTTAATCATTGCATTTAGATGAAGTAGCATTGCTAAATTTACATTAATATTCTCTAAATTAAAAATATTTTATCGATAAATGTGTATTGAAATTTTTAAAATATAAATTTTTCAAATGACAAAATTAAAAAACATGTATTGAATTTGAAATAGTGACTATTAAATTTGAAATAGCTATTAAATTTGAAATAGCAACTCTTATATGTATAAGGATATATTTATTTATTTATCTCTCTTAGTCCCAATATTAAAGTCATTTTTTTTTAATCCAGTTTTTTTTCAAAATACGATAGTCACATCAACCAGATTAAGTGGGATTGCTAAATTTATATATATACACATTTTTTAGACGATAAGATTGAAATCTTGAAAATCACCTTTTGAGACGGTAAGATTAGGAAGCAAGCATTAAATATGAAATAATGACTTTTATTTTAAAACACGGAATCCTTTTTTAACATAAAAAAGGAACCTTTTTTTAGCATAAGCATATGGCTTAAGTAAATAAATTACATAAATTAATTATGCAATTTAACATTACATAAATTAGTTATGCAATTTGATCACTAACCGCAAATTGCTATATAATACAACTATTGTAATACAACCTCCATCACATTTTGATAATATTTTTTAGCTATGTTGAATGCTACAA
The DNA here is from genome assembly GCA_023065735.1 of Coffea humblotiana. Taxonomy (NCBI): domain Eukaryota; kingdom Viridiplantae; phylum Streptophyta; class Magnoliopsida; order Gentianales; family Rubiaceae; genus Coffea; species Coffea humblotiana. The sequence goes on from CM041216.1 coordinate 17,465,223, forward strand.
CTACAAAATTAATGTAAGAAAAACTAATTTGTTTCCAAATTTCAAAGCATCTGCACTGGAAAGCTACTTCACTTCGCAACCCCAAGCACAAGCATAAGAGTTGGAAGTACAACCCATCAAAGTAGTCGGATGCACTTGAAGGTACAACACAGGAGAGTCTAGCATGAACAGTGGAACTTCATAAGTGCCTCTTATATGTATAAGGATGTCGTGAGTCTTGGTAAAGTTTGCGTGGGGTTTTTAAAGAGTCAGTGTCACCAGACTCGGGTGTATTTATGTGGTAGCTTTGGTTTTCATTTGGGTATTGTAGCTACAGTTTGTTTTATCAATAAAAAAAAATTTCCTTTACCTCGTATATCATTTTCCTTGATTTTTCTTGTGAGTTTATCTTTGATTATTACTTTGGGTCCATGTGAAATTCTTCAGGTTTTCAAGACTCGGATGGATCGATAGGAGAATCTATGACTAGTTACAAAACCTGCATAAAGCAGATAGAATCACACTTTGAGGAGTAGAATCGGCCATGGGGCTGACCCTATTCCCATGATTTAAGTTTTATTGCGTATCTCTTACCCTTTTTTTTCAAATATTTCTAGTAAATTAAATTTTCAATCTTTTAAATTGTAGATATGACGCTCGGTATTAGGGATTATGTTAGTCCAGTGCTTTTATATGTAACAATCAAAAGAATCAAAGTGTAACAATTTATACTCGAGATAGTATGACGATATTAAATCGTATGATCACTTACACATATGATGTATAGAGAATATGTCATTGGTAGTCAAATAGTTATCTATATGATATTCTTTATGTGGAAAAATATAATGAATTAAATCATCTTATCAAGTACCAATATAATTAGTTTTGATGTCATTATATCATAGTAAATGAAATCTACTACTTTCAAAAGGACGAAATGTAGTGTGCACTACTCTATCTATATTAATAATGTTTCTTCTATTAAAACTATGACTAAAGATATTTAAAAATAAATCCTAGTTAGATGCATTTTATTATCATAAGACATATGATTGCATTTACCTAGGTGTATGTTTACTCTATGGACTTTATTTATTTACTTAAAATAACGATATAGTAGGATAAAATACCATTCATTAAGCAAAAATAATTAAAGTACATCAATAAACCCTAACTTTAGGCATACACACTAAGATTATATCATTTTGAGTTTTAGGAAAGAAATGGAATATAGCATTATATCTCATTTGTTTTCATTTATTCAAGTTTTGTAAAGGTATTAATTTTTTTTATTCTTGAAAGAAAAAAACATAAGGTGATATTGCTTGTAAACATGCTTGTAAACTTTTCAAATTCATCCTCATCTAGAACTCCATTTGTATCTCTAGATGTAGTGATAAGAACATGAAGATCCGAATCCTCTTCAATTCCATAGAAATTTGTTTTACAAGTATTCACATTCTAATGATGGTTGATGATGCAATCGAGTTTAAGAATCATTGAAGATCCGAGCCTTTGTCATGCTTATTTCTTGTTATTTATTTAATTAAGTTTTCAGCAATAATTATTAGTTAATTAGAGTTATTCTTGAGTTATTTTTGAGTCCTTAATAAGGGGAATAAATGCTAAGGTCATGTTAACTATAGTTAAACCAATTTGAGTTAGTTAATTTGCTATTCTAGTTGAGTATAAATAGCCAACTTTATGTAACTATTCAATAATATGATGTTGAAGATGAATTAATAAAAAAAGAGTTATCTCCTTTTATGGAATTCCTTGATGGAACTTGAGTTTCTTCTTGAACTGTATTAAGTATTTAGCCTGGATACTTGTGGTGTTTAAGGCAAGATGATCACATCATCTTGTTATTTCAAGCCAATAACCAATCCACTAGATTTCTAGAGACGGGTTCTCTTTAGGTCTAGTAAGGTAGTTATTGTTCCATAACCTGATCAAGATAGATTCTTCCGTTGTCTGAGCGATTCGATTTCTTCTCGAGCGGTCATTGGAGAATCGAGTTCGTATCATCTGTTATCAGAGTTTCGACTCTTAATTCAGGTTAATATTCTTTCTCTTTTCTTGTTTTTTTCTATTTATTTTTCTACCAAAACTCTAGCCGCCTTTTGATTTAAAAAAAAAACTAAAAATTTTTCTTTCTTATTTTCTTGATTTTATCACTTAAGTCTAACCTACTCTTTTGATTGATCGAGGTTGAAATTTCTTGGTGTGATTAAGTTTTTGGAAACAGGTTTTTTAAGGGTTTAACTCCCATTAAATTTCTTCAAAGTGAAGTCGTGACCCTGTATTGAGCAGTCAAAAAAAAAAGTCGTACTGTTCACTACTGTAGCGATACTATTCATCGCTACTATAGCAATTATTCATCATTGCTACTGTAGCAGTACTGTTCATCCGAAATTTTTTTTTCATACCTTGTGTTTTTTTCTTGTTGTTCTTGAGTCTTGTAGTTGGTTTGGGTATTTCTTGAAATTCTTGAATTGTTTTAGTGTGATTCTTGAAAATCTTAAATCAAAAAATTTCAAAATCTTGTGATTCTTGAAATCTTAGTTCATCTTCTTGAAATTGGAATTGCGGCTGTTCTTGTTTCTTGATTTGAATTGAAAAAAAAAGGAGAGAGAAACTTGATCCCTGAAAAAAAAAAGAAAGAAACAAGTTATTGAAGGGATCATGGTCTTGAATTTGGAAACAAGAAAATAGTCTTGAATTTGGAAACGTAATTTGACTTGGATTATTGCCAAATCTGGTCACATAAATCCTTGTCGAATTTGGTTTACCACTTGAAACACACTTAGGAAAGTTTCTTAAAATAGCAAGTTGCTTTCCAAAAGTGAATCCAAGAATCAATTAAACTAAACTTCCAAATTCTAGCCAAATACAATTGAGTAAAGATATCAAAGCTGTTCTTTGGCAAATGGAGCATGTGCAATGGTTCGTGTTCATAATCAAGTTGAGTTGGCGACATGCTTCACATTCCCTGAGTTACTCCTTTGTAAGCAAGCACTCGATTTGAGGACAAATCGTCTTTCAAGAGGAGGAAAATGATGAGAACATGAAGATCCGGATCCTCTTCAATTCCATAGAAATTTGTTTTACCAATATTCACATTCTAATGATGGTTGATGACGCTATTTGGTTTTTCCATTCCACTCGGGGAGTTGACGAGTTTGCAAGCTGAATCCAAGTCACTACTCTATGGGGTGCAGCAGTGCCTGTTACGGGTTTCTCCAGGGTATAGGTGGAGGTGGATTCTCTAATGTTAGTAAACGTCCTCCGAGGCAAGTCGAGATGCCCATGGCTGATTCGTTCGGATGTAGAGGTAATCCAGACAATGTTAGGTTTGGATTGGCAAGTGGGTCATTGTTACGTAAAGCGAATAAGGTGGCGGATATTTTGTCTAAGGTGGGGGCAGGGGTCCTCGAGTGTTATGTATACTTCACAGTCGAAGTTACCAAGACCAGCTAGGAGGACCATGGTTTTGGATAGAGCAGGAACTCCTGTAATACGCATTAGGGCTGTGCGCAAATGATCGGCGTTGTAACTGTGTTTTGCGGTTTTTAATAATACTAGGGGGTGGCGTCCCTCCCTGTACAAGAGGTTAGCCAAAAAAAATAGAGAGTTTAAGAATCATTGAAGATTCGAGCCTATGTCATGCTTATTTCTTGTTTATTTATTTAAGGGTAAAATACCAAAAACCCCCCCTGTGGTTTACCAAATGTACACTTTACCTCCCTATGGTTTGGAAATCTACAATTTAACTCCCTGCCGTTTCAACTAAAGTGAAAGTCTGACAGAAAACATCTAAACTAACGTCTGAACGGAAAATGTCAAATTGCCCCTCTATAAGTCAATTCCTCAGAAGAATGTTTCATGCATTTGAGAATGGGTAAGATACCAAAAATCCCCCTGTGGTTTGCCAAATGTACACTTTACCTCCCTATGGTTTGGAAACACACGGGGTATCTTTGGCAAGTGAAAATATTATCGCAACCACAACTCTCAGCAGAAGTGTGTGGCACTCAAATACCGTTATTGTAGATGTTTTTTGTCAGATTTTCATTTAGTTGAAACGACAGGGAGTTAAATTGTAGGTTTCCAAACTATAGGGAGGTAAAGTGTACATTTGGCAAACCACAGGGGTTTTTTTTGATAATTTACCCTTTATTTAATTAAGTTTTTAGCAATAATTGTTAGTTAATTAGAGTTATTTTTGAGTTCTTAATAAGGAGAATAAAGGTTAAGGTCATGTTGACCATAGTTAAGCCAATTTGAGTTAGTTAATTTGCTATTCTGGTTGAGTTAGACTTTTGAGAAAGCAGTTAATTGCTTCCAAATTGTTTAAGAAGTTGTGTCAAGCTTAGAAGCCAAGTCAAATAAGGAAACTTGTATTGTTTCAACTTAGATTAGCTTTCAGTGTCTTACAAGGCTATAAATAGCCAACTTTATGTAACTATTCAATAATATGATGCTGAAGATGAATTAATAAAAAAGAGTTATCTCCTTTTATGGAGTTCCTTGATGGAACTTGATTTTCTTCTGAACTATATCAAGTATTTAATTTGGATACTTGTGGTGTTCAAGGCAAGATGATCACATCATCCTGTTATTTCAAGCCAATAACCAATCCATTAGGTTTCTAGAGACGGGTTCTCTTTAAGTCTAGCAAGGTAATTATTGTTCCATAACCTGTCAAGATAGATCCTTCCGCTGCCTGATCAATTCGATTTCTTCTCGAGCGGTCTTTAGAGAAGAAAGTTCTTCTCAAGCGGTCCTTGGAGAATCGAGTTCGTATCACGTAGAATTTATTTCTATCTCAAAATAAGATAAGAGAACTTTTAGACATTATTCCTATTCTTTAGTAATAAATCTTTTGCTAATAGATTCTTTATTAATGCATTTTCTCTTTGACATGTTGTTGTCGATTATAATTGCTTTACTGTACTGAAGTGGTTAAGTTTGGAATTTATATGACATGTCTTCGTCTCTCACTTGTTTGACAGTTTATTGTGATTAATAATATGCTAATGTTAGAAGGTTGTAAATTAGTCGTGTGTTATAACTCTATTGTTTGTATTTCAAATTTTAATATGTTGAAGGTGATGAGAAGATTTTTTTAATTATGAACAAGAACATTGGTTTCTAATTGATGAGCAAGTTAATTTTTTACATTATTTTTCAATAATATGTTTTATGGTGTTTTTTATCCCACCTCTTTTCCACTCCTATCATATATTGATGAAATTTTCTAAAATGTGATATTATAATGATAAAAAAATGCAACTTTACAAGTTATGTGACTACTACTGTTATGTAAACATTAATTAAGAATGCTTAGCTATCTTGTTAGATGTTAAAAATGTGTTTGTGTTAAAAATTTGCCGTTTAACTTATTAACAAATATTTGCAAGTTGTAAATAAAACTTTTGTAAAAGTTATTCTGTTACGCCCCCACTTCTCTCAAGAGCGAACCTAAGGGTATTTGCGGAACGCCTGCCCAACTCTCGCCAGGACTCGATACAATTGAATTCAAACATAAGAATAACAACCAAATAATAAAAGTCGAAACGAAGAAAAGTCGCTTCCTTAAATAAATATTCAAATCTTACAACACAAGTTCTCAAAAGTACATCACTTTCCCCAAAAATACAATCACTAGAAGTCGGCTAATCAAATACAACCCAAAATACTAATCAAAAAGTAATCAAACCGACTTTCCAAAAATTCTTTCCATTCCAAGCTCCTGTTAAGGAAAACAAAGCTAATGGGGTGAGCTGACGCTCAGTGAGGCCAAGAAAACATGCAAACACATAGTTTACATAACCATGGCATTTGTACGAGAATTAAAACAAGAAATTTCAAGTAATTCATAAATAATAATAACACACATTCAATAAGGATATAGGAGCTCTCAGGAGCTAGATTTTGCTTGCTTTGCCAAGGCTCGATCAAATACTTCTCCGTGATAACACTCCGTCAACCGGGTAGGTATTAAGTCCGTAGAACTCCACTTACTCGTCAACCCCGTTCACCATTACACCCCCTATCCCAAGCCCGCTCTTCAGCTATAAAAGGCGATGCTACTCGAGTATGCCAAGCGAGATCTCTCAAATAGATCAAACTTATGATATTCTCATGGCTCACCAAGCTTCACGACCAAGCCCATGCCGGCTCGAGTCGCAAGGTCAGCCGATGAGTTTGGGTGTCCCCCAAATTACTAGTATGAGTCGATGAGATTCACTCCAATTGACATATGCAAACATAGCATAATTCACTATTGTAGTACTTCACTTATTTCACTTAGCAAATTATAAGCCGATGAGATTCACTCCAATCGGCATATTCAACCACAATCATAAATTCAAGTATGAGCAATTCAATTATATAATCAATTAAAAGAGAACGAGTGCGATAAAGTACACACTCGATTCGACAATTATAAATCACTTAATCAATAAGAAGCAATTCACATAATTGGCAACTATTCATGCACTTGACACTCACCAATTCAAAACTAATGAGTAAGTGCAAAATAAGATCTTTAGTGGTTAGCTCCGAGATTCTCTTCAAGATCCTCTTGAGCGCCTGAAGAAATAACAATTATCTATCACTCACAAATACTTACAAACCCCTTGCCAAACAAAGAAGAATGTACACTTGCATAATACTAAGACAATGTCTTAAAAGAGCTTTAATATCTCGAAAATCGAGATTCGAAAGTGAGGATTTAAAGTCACAAGAGAAACTTGCATCCTCCATGAAAATGAGTTTAAAACGGATGATCGATATTGAAAGACAATGAAAAGTTCTCAAAAACTCATTTCCCACGAAATCATGAATTTTCAGCTTTGCGTGATAACTTGGTATAATCAGATCTTGAGTTTAGTATGTCCAAAAATGGAAAATTTATACCGTTGGAAAGTAGATCCAAAGTACTAAAAGTTCTCAGAAGACACTTTTCCAAAATTCTAAACGGAAAGCATTCATTTTTCAGCTCAAAGTTGCTGATTTAAACAAGCAAGACAGAACCAGTCTTGGTTTTTCGGCGATGTTTGGAAATTCGGCAAAACTCATAGAAAACGAATCAGTCTTTGAAATTCGTAACACAATAAGAGTTCCAAAAAAGTTTCAAAACACAACAAACAGAACTAAATTCGGAGTTTTGAGCAACAAGATATAACAGCTTAGAGTCGGTTGCTTTTCACTACTTGAACAGTGAATTTCCATATTCGAAGAGTAATCTTTGGGGCATCATTTGGATATCGAAATGGTATTGAAATTACACCAAATTTGGTACACTTAAACCTCCATATGTGGACTACCTCTCTATCAAATTATAGGCAAAAAATCATGTGGGAAGGTGGTTAACAAAACGACCAAAATTTGTGAAATTTTCAAGCAAATCTGCCAACCCACTCTTTCTTTCTTTCCAAAGGTTTTGTCCAATGAAATCAACCCCAATTCACTCCATTTTTTGAAACCAAGGTTCCAGAGACATTTAATAAGCAATTGATGGTTAAATGACACTAAAATTTTCGAAATATAACCTCCCAAAACAGGTTTGACCATTCGGTCAGCAAGAAAGGAAAAAGTTTCCAGTTTCCAGCTCTGTCGCGTTTTTCGAAATCAAGCCATATCTAACTCTATACAAACTCAAATTGAGAATGGTTGGTGGCATTGTAAACTATGTTCCAAATTCCACAATTCATCAGAAGACATAATTTTGAAAATCGTTTCACAAGTGGGACAAAATTGAGCCACAAAATGCAGCTTCCCAGTTTCATTCAAACAGCTAGTCAAAACAGAACAGCCAACTTTACCGACTCACTGCAGTTCACTCAGAATGAACCAGCAGGAGATTTTTATACCATTGGAAATCTATGAATGTTTAGTTTTGAATGCTGCTAACGGCACTCAATTTCGACTTTTGTACAAAGAGTTACGTTCGAACAAAGAACATTGTCCGAGAACCCCTGCTATACGTTTTTCCAGATTTGAATCTTGCCAAAGCTCAAGTTTTAAGCAACCAAATGAAACGATTTTTGGAAGGCACTTTGTACACACAATATAAAACATATATCCATCAATTTCACAGGCATCCAAGCATCAAAATTTCGAAATAAAAACTGAGCAACATGGACAGAATTTTCGGCCAGCTCAACCTCCAAAATTTTCCAACTTTCTCTCCATTTCTAACCGTAATCCTTTCATTCATCACACCAAACAACATTAACCAAGCAACAAATACTCAAGGTAGCTACCTACAAGCCTCCTCAAGACCGCTAGCCTAGATATTAAAGCAAGGTAAATGGTTTCCCTCACGTCCTCTAACCTATTTTCTTGCTTAGGGTTATATACCCATGCAAAATAACCTTAAATCTTGAAGAAATTGGAAAGATTAAAGGAGATGAAGGTTACCTCTTTAAACCCTAGATGAAGTCAAATTTTTCCCACCAAAAACTCTCCAAGAAAATCCACAAGATTGCTTCTTGTTCCAAGATAAAACTAATCTTCAAAGTGTTTGGAAGTTGGATGAAGATTTGGAGCAAGATTGGAGCCAAAGAAATGGAGCTTTCTTCCTCCCCTTTTCTTTCTTGTTTCGGTCGACCAAAGAGAGGAGAGAGATGAGTGTTTGTGTGTGTTTAGCTTGTGAGGGAAGATTGGAGGGGAAAGGAACAAAAAGGTTAGCCAAAGTCAACTTTGAATAGTTGTCGAAATAGTGTCGGGTACTACCGATTTCTCTCTTGTTTGTTGCACTAGTGCACTAATCCTCCAATGTAATTTCTTTAACACTTTAATTACTCATACTTACGAGTCTAATATAAATTTTTCAAATCTCCACTTAGCCGTTCCGACGCGAAAAACGCAAACTTCCGACTCGCGCGCGATAAAACGAAAATTTGAACTCACTCACCTCTAATCCCTCAATTAACTTTTTCTTAGTCTACTATTGATCATCCTTAATTCTCCAAGATTATTGCACTCTCTGTGATGGCCCCACCTTCTCCTAGGGCATACCCCTAGAAGTTAGCGGACCGCCCGCCTGGTTCTCGCCAGGACTCACTTACTCACATTAACTTCAGAGATAACATTTCGATAAACCAAAACCAACCGTTCACATTCTTTTACAATACCTTGATCGACTTACAAAATTCCTACCTTATTAAGATACTAATCACAATGCTAAAGTCTTCACGATAAATCCCTAAGTTCCCCCTGTGACGGCCCCCACCTCCACCTAGGGCGTACCCCAGGGTTTAGTGAGTCGCCTGCCCAACTCTCGCCGGGACACTATACAATCCTCAATCACTACTGCACTTCGATTCCAATAAATACAATATATACGTCCGAAGACCTCATTATATACAACCAAGAACATCAATTAAATACATAATTATATCAAAATACATTCCAAGGAAATACAAATAAAATATACAATCCAAATCCAAGCCACACTTGCGCTCGTCCATTCTCGATTCTTGCAAGGCACTGAAATAATTTGGGGGGGGGGGGTGAGCCAAAAGCTCAATGAGGATGACAGGGGATCTATTGAAAGCAGTGATCAAATTCGCATTTAGTCAAAACATTAGTTTCCAAATCATTTCATAAAGCATTTGAGTCTTTCAAATCATTTCACAATACTTGGTTTAAAATGCCAAACAAAATCCCAAGGAGACAATTATGCAATATCAGATAACCAATCATTAGATAACAAATCAATAGCAGAAATGTAACAATACAATATAGGGACGGCTCCAAAGCCAATTCAATTCCACACTTTATCTTATGTTGACACTCCGTCAACCAATAATTCGTTAGAACTCCACCCGTCCACCTTATCACCCACTCTAGCCAGTCCACTCAATAACAATATCATTAACGATAACGACAATAGCCTGAGCATTTCAAGCCTCCCGAGCTTACAGTACACAGCAACCCGGGGTCAATAACAGTAACAATAGCAATACCAGCTTGAGCTTACAGCGCACAGCAACTCGGGGTCAAAATATCAAGTCACAATATCCGGATCTCAAAGTTAGCATTGGACTGACTTCGACCAAGCCCTGGCCGGCTCGAATAGTCCGTCTAACCCAGAGATCGGGCATAGTCACCCGTCCAGGAGATGGGGTGTTACCCACAACAAGTGAAGAGTCCAATCCCGCAGGTCAAGGAACCTAGCACCCCTCCAGGAGGTGGGGTGTTACCCACAACAAGTGACTAGCCCACATGCACATCACATCACATATCACATATCCAATATCAAAAAAAATGAGACCCAGATCGAATGCGACAAAGTACACCCCCGTCTAAATCCCATTTGGTCACATAAGGCAGTTAACACAATAAGAACCCAATTACTCACCAAAAGATAAACCAGTTCGCAAATCCATTTACCAAACACCTTTAGTAACAGTAAAAACATTTCTATGAAATCTAGTGCACATTTAGCAAAAGTCCTTAAGCAAATCATTTGGCGAATATTCAACATATTTAACTAAAACACTTGAGTAAAGCATTTAGAAAAGATGACCACTCACATTAAGCACGTAAAGCACATTTTACTAGAACACTTTAGGAAATCCTTTAGCAAGTAATAACACTCACCAATCACCGCTCATGATCCCCATTCACCACAAATTGATTCTTGCCCGAATCCAACTCCTATACCACGAAGAACATTATAGTGCGTCACTGTCACCATTTAGCATTTTAAGTAAAACGGGAGTTACACTTATCGGATTGAGACAAACAATATACCATTTCGAAGAAAAGACATAGATATACAATTCTCATGAAGACATCTTAACCCAGTTCTCACCCTAACTAGGTCAAATTTACCAAAAACAGCCTCCAGATTTTCCAGTTCGAAGCTCACTGTGAAATTCAACTAGCAGTCCTGATTCAGTTAATCATAACTCAGCACACACAACTCCGATTCAGGTGATTCCAAAGCCATATGAAAGCTAAGATACAAGGCTACAATTCTTAAGAAGACATTGACAACCAATTCAGTAATATTCCCGGTCAAACTAACCAATTACAGAGGCTGATCATCATTTCTGACAGAAACAGGGCAGCAGGGGTAAATTAGTCATTTCACAAGTTACCCTGCTCCGATTGAGCTAAACATTTACAGGCATAATATAAACTCAATTATCTAAAACTTTCATGTTTTGTGCTAAGGCTAATTCAGCTCCCAACATGTTCAAATTGTCAGAACAAATTCGGACAGAAACTAAAATAGAAATGAAATTTCTGGGAGTTCATTCAATCAACTTCATACCAACGAAATTCCAGCCATCCAAATCAGCTCTTAACTCATTAAATTCAAATTCCAGTCATCCATTCAAGTTATACCATAAGAATTGAGAGCTAGGAAGTGAGATTACCTTTCAATCTCCAGGCTAACAAAACTGGACAGAGAAGAACAGCAGCCAGCCAACCTTCTTCTCCTCTTTCTTTTCTTTTGTTCTTCCTTCCTTCTTCTTTCTTCCTTTCCTAGTTCTCCAGCTAGCCGTCTCTCTCTCTCTCTCTCTCTCTCTCTCTCTCATTCTTTCCTCCCCAAGGCTGCCCGACCTTTCCTCCCCTCTCTTTTATTTTGTATTGACTTGCTTTGCTGAATACCTAAGGCTGGAATTATTTTAGAAGGTGGTCAAAGTCCTCCACTTCTTTTCTTTTCTTGCCTTAGCCGACCACTCATCACCTCTTTGCTCCTCTTATTAACTTTGCCTAGTAATTAAGACACAAGTTTCCCCTTATTTCACCCAAGCCCCTCTTCTCCTTCTCTCTTCTTATCTTGCTTGCTTAGTTAGTAGAAAGCTTGAGATATCAATCTTCCAATTTTCCAATCCTTGCATCCTTGCCCAAACCATTTGAATTCTTTCCAATTGACTCCATAGGTCATAAGTTGAACTTAACCCAAAATCACTAATGGCACTTAATTAATCCAATCATCAATAATTCATCCTTCGCACAAACTCTCATTATCACTCATGATCTCAATTGAAGAACCAACTTTTGGTTTGAGGGAAAACTAGTGTTTGATAAACAAATTAGGGTTTTTACAGAAATCAAGTTTCTTATAAAATAGGGTGTCAAGAAAATCACCTTTGCATTCAACTAGGGTTTTTAAAAAAAATTTTAAACATCTTAAGGGCAAACTTAATAAATCAAACTACACCAAAATTAACAAACAAAAATCAAGTTTACAAAACTAGGATGTTGGAAAAATTTTAAATCCTTAAGCCAAAATTCATAAACCACAAATTGCACGTAAAATGTCATTGCCAAAATTAATAAACCGAAATTAACACATAAAATGTCATTTTTGAAAATACGGGATGTTACACCCTCGTTCGATCCCCGACCTCCAACTCCTGTAAGGAAAACAAAGCTAAAAGGGCTGAACTAACGCTCAATGAGGTTTGCCGAGCAAGTAACATTTGATAAACACTTAAATCAGTACAATTAAGCAAGTAGTGCACAATTCACTGTACAATCACTTTCATTAAGCAATTGGGGAAAACACTTCACTAAACAATCACTTTTTGAAAGGATACGGTGGTCGCATTAGAGCCACTTAAATGTCATTGAGCATTCATTTCAGTGTCAAGAGACACTTATTTCACTGTCATTGTGCATTCATTTCAATATCATTGTACATTCTGCCAATTCACCTCCTTATGTCCTCCAAAACAATAAACAATCCCCTACATTCAATAATCAGTTCAATAATCTCCCAACCTCATGGTAATACTCGAGTATACCGAAATATTTACCCAAAGCTACCGTCCTACCCGACCAAGCCCTTTTGTGAGGACCCGTAAAATTTTCCTATTTCATATCGTTTAATTCTATTTCTTTACATGCATTTTCTTTATTTTATTCTACTACCTTAATTTTCTGGACATTTTATAAGTGAATATGGTTTTCTAAACATTTTTCTAGTATAAGTGAGTTCACGAGGGATTTGGAGCGAATAGCGGATGTGGGACCCGCTAGTGCGTTAAGTGAGAGAAATTCAGCCAATTAGGTTAAGTTGTGCAGTAAGGCATTAAATTACTAGGTGCTAAGTGATAATTAGAGGTTGGTTAGATATTTGGTCATTAGTAAGCTAAAGGATAAGAAAGAAATCCAAAAGTGCCACGTGTCGCGTTCTTATTGGACTAAACTTGCCTAACTTTCCTTTAACTTTACCAAAAGCTTAATTTGACCAAAATCATCTTCATTTTTGCATGCTCTTGGCCGAAATTTTGAGGGGAAAAAAAGGGAAAGAAAGCTCCAACTTTTCTTCCAATTTCTTGTCCAAAACTTGAAATCCAACCGATAAAACTTCGAATTCCTCCGTAGAAATAGCTTACTAAGGAGGATTGAAGGTGATTGTGGAGTTGTTTGGCAAGGGAAAGCTCTAAGTTGCTACCTTTCTTGAAGCTTAAGGTATTTTGCTTGGAACTTCATTTTTGTCCATAATAATGGTGAATTAGTGGCTTATATCGGTTAAGGACCTTGTTTTATGGATGATTTTGTGGATTAAAGTGAAGTTTGGTGAATTTATTATTTTCTTGGGAATTTTTCTGATTTCATATGATAATCATAGTTGGCTTGGATTGATGGCTTAATATGGTGTACTTTGGAGTTATTATACGTTAATTGTGGTGAATTGCGGAAAATTTCAGCTTTAGGGTTTCTATATGGTAGTAATCTGTCCTGTTTTACACTGTATGTTCGACCTTGAGAGAGACCGAATCAGCCCTTTCTCAAAACATGAAAGTTGTAGGTATTTGAGTTAGCTAGCTACTGGTAAAAGTTTAGCTCAATCGGAGCATCAGAACCTGTGAAATGACCGAAATACCCTTGACTGCCCACAAGCCTTGTTTCACGGACAGATTTCTGTTCTCTCTGGAATTTCGATTTTTGACCATGAAAATGCATGATTTGGCTTTGGAGGTCTTCATACGAAATGTAGGTATATGTCTTGGCTTCGAAACGCCATAAGATTCGTCTCAATCGGACAAGTGTAGCTTCAGTTGTGGTTGTTATGCCGAAAGGTACGTGGAACTTGATGATTCCAGAATTTTCTTTGCTTGACTTGATATTTGTAACTTAAGGTGTGGAGCTTAATTGTGATTGATTTGGAGCTATCAATTGGCTCATTTGAAGGGTATTGTGGCCCTAATTAGATGTGTTTTATTGCCTATGAATTATATGTGCAATTGTGGTTGGTTTGAGATGAGATTTGGTGTTGCTTGTAGGATGGAAAAGTATGAATATTAAAGGGAAATGCTGTCCAATTTCTAGGCCGCTTAGTTCCTCAAGTTTGAGTTGATTCTGGGTAGATGAAGGGCTTTTGGATCGTTCAAGCCTCTAGATCCTCTCGTTACCTTTTTGTTCCAAAATCACGTTTTTGCAACCTTGCATTCGTAGTTCATTTGAATAGGCATACGACTTGTAATCGAGCCTCACTTGTGCGTTTCATTTACTAGAATTTGGGATGTGAAAACCTCAATTGTTTACTTTGGCTATTTTAGGGTTTCTGGGCGATTAAAGTCATTTTGGGGAAAAACTTTTGAAGTATCTGCACTTGAATTGGTGAGTGTACCACTCCCCTCCTTTGTTGCTTAGCTTGGTTTCTGTTCATGAAATCTGTAATTTGAATGATTGTGCTATCTGTTTATTCCGTTGAGACAAGGGTGTACTTTATCACCTTTGTTCTCTTGTCAGTATGCCTATTTACTGTGGAAAATTTTGAATATGTTATCTGTGCTTAATCTACTGCCGTTTGGACATTGCATCCAACGACCTTTCTGTTACCTCTGAGCTCAAATCCTGTGGCTAGTTATTCGAGTCGAGCCGGTAAGGGCCTGGTCGATTAGATAACGAACCACAGTAGTCTGTTTCTAAGAAATCCTTGGGTAATTGAGACTCTGGATTTTCGGTATACTCGAGTATTACCACCCACTGTTACTGTTGAGGTGTTCGGGCCCGGTAAGGGGTATGTTTGGTCGACGGAATTCGGTGTAAAGTGGGGTCTACGGACATGTTGGTGCTATCTATGTTGACGGAGAATCAACGGGTTTGGATCAAGTATCGCAATTGGGCATTTTGGCTCCTGAGAGCTACCTGTATCCTTTCCATTTGAAATGTTTATTTATGTCCCTATCTGGTGTGTATAACTGCATGATTGATACGTGAAATGCCATGATTCATGACTACTTGTACTTCTAGTACCTCATTGAGCGTAAGCTCACCCCTTCCCGTTATCTTTGCTTTCCTTACAGGGAACAACACTTTTGAACCATGATTTTGAAGAAAGTGTCAAGCTAGTGTAAATGTTATTTTGCTACGCTCTTTTGTAATCAAAACCCTAGTTACTTTTATCAAGTATCACGTTTTGACTTGTACAACTTTCTATGTATGTACTTAAGTGTTTAAGCATGTATATTAGGTGTATTCGTTTGAGATACTACTTCTAATCATTCGGAACATTTTAGTTGTGTGTAATCGGCATAGTAGTCTCCGAGTGTTTGTTTTCTTTGGTTTCGATCGTGCGTAATCTAGGGTTTGTGTGATTTGACTTCGTAGTCCTGGCGAGAGTTGGGCAGGCGGTCCGCCAAACCCTTTGGTTCGCCTTAGGGGAAGGTGGGCTGTCACACCTTTGCTAGCTCGAATAGTCCGTTGAACAGAGGGTTTTGGGGCCCAGTTCAGCCGATGCGACGACGCACATATACGGCTTACATTCATGCACACTTACAGTAACATTCTGTCAATTATCGACCTTCAAACTCAACTAAGCCGAGTGCGATAAAGTACACCCTCGACTTAGAAGGCGAGGGACAATTGAGATACATTTCACAAGGAATCATTTAGTAATAATTCATAATGAGCACATTTGTCATATAATTTCACTTAGATACACATAAACAGTTAAACATATAAATTCGGAAAACACTCACCCTAATCAAAAGTTACACTTCGATCTCGGAATTGCTTTCTTGCACACCGCTATCTCCTGAGACAAGTTATAATTGCCATAATTATTTAACTACTCATTTGGTGAAGTTCTAAAGTATAATCAACATACGTGTTGTATTCTATCCTTAAGTCACCATTCCACCCGAATTCTCAGTTATTGCTTTGTTTAAATGAGGCGACTAGTGCATTTCTTACATTCACTCAATACTGTGACTTTTAATTTCCAAAAGAGAGGAAGTTTAAGTAGCAATTCCAGTATTGTGACTTCATTACTTTTATACTGCTAGATTTATCGTACTAAACTCAACATTAACCTTTAATAAGGTAAAATTTAGAAATATCTACCTTTAAGGTACTTTATTGTCCTATAAATCTCTTTTACTTACTTAAGATCATGAGTAAAACTAGTTTATTACCTTAACGGTGAACATACAATGCTTATAAAGCCGTTTGAATCATGTTTTATTTGTATATGTTTTCATATAAGTTTTATAACCTTTTAGATCCCTATAGTTGATATAACAACTTTTCTCATCCATTTATCTTTATGTCCGACTGCTAAACTCTCACTAATTTAAGGTTTAAATTACTAGAACTCAAGTCCCTTAGCTTGTCACACAAGATGCAACAATTTCAGCAACCTTCCTCACATTTCTCTTCAAGATTCATCAAATTTATCAACTCAAACAAGGGAAATATTTATGTATACCAAATTTAAGGTCTTGTAAGGTGTTTAAACTAAGGTTAAACTATTTTCATGCCAAATTTAAAGATTAAGGTTAGTGAACTTTTCATTTCTTTCCTCTTAAGCTAAACCAGATTCTAGTTTATTTCTTGTTTAAATTTGCTCCAATTCACCAGCTTTTCAAGTGTTAAAATCAATAAGATGTACACGAAAACTAGGACAAGATGTTATAAGATGTTTTACTTAAGATTACAGCCAATTATCATGGAATTTTCGAAATTAACATGAGAGTTTCAGCCTTCACTCTCTCGGCCAACAAAACAGATTTTCCAGCAAAGTTACTTCAAAATTTTCAACAAGGTTTCCATCCTTTGCTTGCTTTAAACACTAAACACTTAACATACATTCTGTCCAACATGAAATGAATCAAATAATAAGTAATTCCAGCAAATTATTCCACCAAGAAGTCCCCATAAATCTGTCATCAGCTAAGATATAATCTTCCAGCAATTTGACAGTTTAAATGTGAAAACTTTCTCCACAAATTCTTCATTTTTCCACTCCAGCTCAACATGCAGAGTGTAGTTATCATGCTACGGTGTATCTTGTGCAACAATATGAAATTTACAGCCAAAGATTCAAAGGGAATGCTGGATAAAATTCTGTTTCCTTCTCTCGGCCATGCTGAAAAATTTCAGCAGCAATCAATCTTTAAAGCAAGGAATTCCTCCAATAATCTCTCCATTTCACACTTAAATCTAACATGCATGTTAAGACTAAAGTATTATGTAATGTATTGAACCTCAATATACAAGTTTGGAACCAAAATTCATAGAGGAAGCTGGAAATTCTTCATCTCTCTGTCTCGACCAAAGCTAAGAAACTCCAGTAGCTTTCTTTCAACATTTCAAGCCAAATCTATCAACATTTTTACTAGTTCCACAAATAGATATCCTATAAGATCAGAGATGAACATATTTCATGCATTCCTAGCATAATTCTCCAAAGAAAATTCTGGTAACAAGCTGCAATTCCAGCTCCACTCTCTCGGCCATCACAGAGTTTTCTTGCAGCTCTTAATCAGTCATTAAACAGAATTTTTCCTCAGCCAAAACTCATTTTTCCTAGCTAAACTTAACATGCAACAGTCATGATTAAAAGTAATGGAAGATTGAAGGGTGTTGCTGCAAATTTTACCTCCCTTTCCTCCCAAAATCTGTAATTGCAGACTGCGCCTTGGTTTCTGCTTCGGTTCTCAAGATAAATGCACCAGTCTCTCTCTTTCTCCTCCCTTGCATCCCTCTCTCTCGTTTGAGGCAGGTAGGTGATGAAACACACAAGATTTCTCTCCCTATCTCGCACTTTTGCTCACGGTTTTAAGGTTGGAAGAGGAAGAAAGCTTCACACTCTGTTTCTCTCTTTTGCTCCTCACGGTTTCTGCTATCAAATGAAACAGCCGAGCCTTCCTTCTCCAATTTCGGTTTTAACTTAGTAATAATTGTTAGATGTTAGGTTGCATAGTAATTTAATTTGAGTCTTAGGGTTAAAAGGGTCATTTGGCATTAGTTTATTTACTTACTAAGGAGTTGTATTTTTATTACCTTCAAGTATTGCCCCAAAACTTCACCTTATTTTAATTGGTGTATCCCTATAAGGATTTTCTTACACTAATTTAGGGTATTTTATAAATTCTCAATTTTATAGGGATTCAATTAGGCATTTCATTTAACCGTTTATTCGTTATATATAATATTTCTAATATCAAAGTAAATAAAATGAAATAAATTCAGGGCATACATATAATTTTCTCGGGTTCTCACACTCTCGGATCGAATATTGCCTCGAAAAACATGTACTCGTTATTCCTTACTAAACGAGCCTCTGAAAATTTAAATTTTGCTAACGAGACGTTTTAAAATATAAGTGAGATATTGTTCCATATAAATGGATTTAAAATGGTTGAAATAAATTATTCGGAGAAAACAGGTGAATAAATAATTAAATAAGCCAGTAAAACAAGATAAAATAAGAAAATTTTCGGGTCCTCACATATTCTTCCCGGTCTCCTTATCTAAATTTGAATGACAAGTTTAATTATTATGTTCAACACACAAAAATACACATGAATTTTTTTTATCGATGCAACCATGAAATGCTTTGAGAACTTTTGTTCAACTTTCTATTGTTGGCTTACTTTTTAGGTGTGTAAGATGATTGTCTTGTTTGTTCATTATAGAATTATTAAAGTGTGCACAAAAAAAAACTATTCTAATAGATACCATTCCAATATTTTTCATAAAAATAATTTAAATCCTACGAACTAATGATATACCGAGTCATTTCCTATGACAAAAGTCGTATCTAACGCATCTTATCTTGGCCATTATTTTTTATATAGGATATATGAACCCTAGACTCTTATTTTTTGACTCTAGAACATTCATTTACTTAAACTATAATAATAGACACTTTAACCACCCAACATTTGGTGTTTTTTAAAGTAGAGGATCATGTATTGAAAGTATAAAGACTAAATTAAATCAATTTTTTTGTTTTTGGAATATGATTTTATTTGTTTTGTCACTGAAACTTTTATTTATGTTAATTGATAAAGTTGATTAGTTTACAAAAGAAGAAAGTTAACGCAAATAACAACATAAAAAAAAGATGATTCTATTTTTTTTCAAATAGAACGTTGTGCCTCTTAATTACTAAATTTTGGGATTTCATGATGTATACATGGCATTTTCTTAATTTGTTTGTGGTTGCAATCAACAAAATTCTATAGGCTTTATAATAGTCAAAGAATTTCTACTTTTAGATTCCAAATTCAAAGTTAAAATTTTGGTAGCAAGTTAATAGAAAGATCCTACGATAGATATCATTCTTATGAAATCAAAAACAGATATTCTAATAACAAAATGATCAGGAAACAAAGAATGAAGATGGGACTTTCAAATGCAAAAACTCTCATTAGAGCTGGCATTTAAAACAAAAATTCAATAATCCATCTAAGATATCCACTAATTTTAAAGGATAAGTTGGGTTAGGGTCTGTTTGATAACATAAAAAAGTGCTGAAACTGAACCTTTTCAGACATTCAGATGTTTTGAGTGTTTGATAAATAAAAAATCCATCTGCTGAACTTGTTAAGCAGTGCTAAACTTGTGTGTATTTTTTTCAGCACAAGAATCCTAACTGAATGCTTAATTCTGATAAGAATCAATAGAATTACTTCAACTACCTTATCTTATCTACCAAATCTGCCATTGTTTGTTAATTATGTCCAAAATTCGTATCTAATTAAACAACCTGATTTTCTCTATTTAACGATTTTTTGTTTCTCTTTTATCCCTTTTTAATGACTTTCACATCTTCTCCATACTTCTCATATAATATATTTCATCTTTTATATTAATTTGATTTAAAAATAAATATTGTCATTTTCATACCTAACAATTTTAAGCTAATTAAATCATAGATTATATTTTTTTTTGAATGAAAAGATATAAGGGCAAAATTATGAAATTAAACTTATTAAGCATTCAGTTATAAATATTTATCAAATAGTATAAATAAGTTTAGTATTAAAATTCAGACATTGATATATTTCTTTTCAGTACTTAAAAATTCAGCAAATTAATTGTTTCAGTATTCAGATTTCAGAATTCAGATTCAATTTTATCAAACGGAACCTTAGTCAGGTAATAGGTTTTAATAAATTAGATTAAGAAAATTCAATTTATTTATTGGATGGGTTAAGTTTTTTTATTTTGAGTACCCATTACTCAACTTGTATTTTTAAAAAAATAGATAAATTTAAAACAATAAAAAAAGGAAAAGTGGTTTTTCTTCCACTACAGCAATTTCACAATTCTCTTTGAAAAACATCATCACCACGATCATGTTCTTGTCTTTATGATTTTCTTTACATAATCACCACCTGCTCTTCTTAGACTATTTCTTATCTAAATCAATTAACTTTTCTAGAGCTAATTATCTCTCTGATCAAACTCCAAATTTATTGAGTAGTTGTTAAAAATCAATTGCGGAAAATGTAGGTGATCAATACATGGTTACATCGTCATTTATTCCTTAATCTTTAATTCCAGTTCAATTTTAATAATCTTCTATTAAGATACTTTCTGAATTATTTTTATTCTACCCAATATTTTTCTAATCTAACTCTAATTAGTTTACATCTAAAATTATGTTAATATTTTTCGTAAAGAGCTTTTAGTGATGAAAAATATAGCCTCCATTTGGATTAACTGTTTTGGGGGTACTTTTGAAATATTTTACTGTAGCAGTGTACATGAAATACTTTTTCTGTAGATATTTTTTATCGTATTTTTTATGAGTTTTTGGAATATATTTTCTGTGACGCCCGCACTTCTCCCAAGAGCAAACCCAAGGGTATTCACGGAACGCCTGCCCAACTCTCGTCGGGGCTCACTACAATCCATAATTCAAAACTAGAAATACTTCAAATATTTTCAATATAAATTGAAAATACTCCAAAACATTTCATACTTACCATTAGTTAACTTTTAAACTTAAATACAATCCAAAAGAATATGTACTACAGTCATCTGCTATAATACAATTTAAAGTTTCCAAAAGAAAATAACTTAGTACTATTCACGAGCACTCTCGGTTTTGAACCCTGTTAAAGAAAACAAAAGCGTGGAATGAGCTAAACAACCCAGTGAGATTCCAAAACACATAAGCAGTTCTAATAAATCCAGTAAATTAAGCATAACGCACATACGGTTCAAGGTTCCACATTGGCACATTAAAATGAGACATTTATCATTGTATAGAAATAAACACACAGTAAAAGGATACGGTGTTCACGTGGAACTGTTTCGATCAGCTGCACCTTATAACCCCAATATTTCCCCCGGTTGTCTGACAATCACCTTATTCCTCCAGTGGTAATACTCAAGTATACCGATACGGTGGCCCAGCGTTCCAACCTACCCGATCGAGTCCAATCCTGGCTCGAGCAGGTTAGCAACCAAGGGCAGGGCCCAGTTCAGCTAAGAGCTTACAACATGCGCAAGTAATCAAATATATCGGTAAACGGTAGAAATTCACGGTTAAACGGTAGAAATTTGTTATTTTAGTAGGTCGAGTGATATAAAGTACACACTCGCCTTAAAACAGTGAAAAATTACATAGGAGCAATTATAGAGAGCATTTAACACTTAAACACACAAGAAATATGCGGTAAACATGTAGCAAAACTATTCAAGTCACAAACACATATGGGGAACACTCACCAATTCAAAATAAGTGAGTAAATACAAATAAGATCTTTAGTAGTCGACTCCGAGATTCTCTTCAAGATTCTTTTGAGCGCCTGAAGAAATAACAATAAGGCGAACCAAAGGGTTTGGCGGACTAGACCAATGGGTAGAATGGTGTACCCGAGTACCAGACATTTCATTCAATGGTGTATTTCCAAATTAGGAAGAATTTAGTATATTGCATTATGACGTGATCAAAAATCCCGAATTAATTTGAAGAAATAGAATTAAAGAGACCAAGGCTAGCTTGTGAGAGCTAAAGGTGAAGAGGTTGCGGTGACATCTTGAATATTAGTGCAAATCCTCCATCTTAAGGTGAATAATTTTATTAGCCTTCGATGGTAAATAGATGATAAGCCAACTCCTGCCTAAAAATATGGTTTTCTGACCTGGAATTTGAGTGAAATAGTAGTTTAAGTAAGGACCAGGTGCGCCCTTTTGGCAGTGTGTTCTAGGGCATCGGATGACTAGTCACTATGACTGTTCAAGAACTTACTTCTATCCGAATCGAGTGATACTAGTTTAAAGGGGTAAAAGACAGAGGCTAGTAATATCGAATGAGAGAGCTCATATTAGAGTGTAAGAAATGAGGAAATTCATAAGGATGCTAATATGATAGAGGAGCAAGAGCTAATGTATTGCATGATCAGTTGCAAGAGGCTAAAGACCACCTCACTAGGGTACTAAGATAGGTAAGAGACCGGAACTGAAGGGATTCTAGTTGAATGTGAAGTTTTGATGGAAGAGGTTGTGAAGAGAATCTAAACAGGGAAAGTCAGGGTATAGAGGCTCCTAGAGTTGAAGGTGAAGCCAAACCGGTAGAGGAAGATCCCGAAGAGGATCCAGAGGAAGAGGAACCTATGGAAGCAGAACCGGAAGTAGGAGTAGGGTCTAGTGGGACTGTCCAGGACTAGACCAATGGAGTTTAAGTTGAACCTAAAGCTAAGGGTTGAGCTATTAGCTATATTTGGTATGATAATTTCATTATACTGCTGAATTGTTTCCTTTTATGTTTATATAGACCTAAGTTTAGGTCATGTTTGATGAATATCAGATGTATTTGTGATTTGTTTGGGTTCTGTTAAAATGTTTGAAGATGATATGTATTGTAATTTGCATTGTTATGCTATGTAACTTAATGACCGTGTGTTTGTTTTGTTATAATGATGTGTGACTTATTAGCCCTTTTGGATTGAGATTGCTTGTTAACCTAAATATATGTAGTTAATTGTCAATTATTTATATAAATTGATAGTGAGATATGGAAGCCGGGCCACGACGATGGGGCCGTAAACCTAGGCAACCCAAGAGCAAGGGAAAGAACTGGAATCTGCGGTCAACCAGAACCAGGAACAAGGAACCCATATAGGTCACCCAGTAGCCACTGCTTTGAACCGGATGACTGACCTTTTAGAGTGTATAGCACCCCGACAGGATCCAAGGGGTTGGGATTGTAAATCAACCTAGGGAACGGGAGGTAGGAGAGGGTAAAGCCCTAGAAAAATTTTTAAAGTTTTACCCACCCAATTTTTTCGGGGGTTCTGACCCGGAAGTAGCTGAAAACTGGTTGGAAAATACGGTTGACATTTTCGAAGCCTTGAGATACTCGGAGGAAAGACAAGTAACCTTTGCAGTATTCTAATTTGAGGAGCAGCTAGATTTTGGTTGACTGTTATTTGGGCTAAGTGGGAACGGGAGAGAGTACCCTGGACTTGGATGAATCTTACCAGAGAGTTTAACGAAAAATTTATACCCCCAATAATCTAAGAAAGGAGGAGTACGAGTTTGACGATGAGTGTTGCTGAGTATGAGACTCAGTTTACTAAATTGCCAAAATTCGCTCATAAATTGGTTGCCAGAGCAAAAGAGGAAGAGACGATTTATACAAGGGTTGAATTTAAAGATGCGGGAAGCAACTTGGGAGTTAGAAGAAAAATACAGAAGGAATACATGGAACTTTTCGAGATTAAAGGTACGAATTTCGAGGACAAAAATTCTCTTGAGGGAAGGGTGTGAGAACCCGACAATTTATATGTATATATATGTTTGTGTGTGTGTGTATATTTTATATTTTATCTTCATATACTATCAAAGGTATTGCATATACTATATATAATCGACCAATTTATATATTTTTATTTTATCTTCACATATTACCAAAGATATTGCATATATCACATAACCGATTAATTTACATGTTTAATTGACTTTGTATAAATTGAATGTATAAAATACCCTAAATTAGTGTAACAAAATTCTTATAGGGATATCCCAACTAGAATAAGATAAAGTTTGAAGGCAATACATGAACTAATAAAATACAACTCCTTGGCAAGTAAATAAACTAATATCAAATGACCATTTGACCCTAAGACTTAGCTAAAACTACCATGCAACCTAATACCTAACAATGGTTATTAAGCTTAAGACCGAAATAGAGGAAAGAAACTCAGCCATTTCTTTTCATAGCCAATACCGAGAGCAAACAAAATAGAGATAACAGAGTACTAAGCTTTCTTCATTTTCCATACCCAAAACCGAGAGAAAGAGTGAGAGTGAGGGAGCTCTCTGATTCCATTCTTTCCTTCCAGTCAACCGAGTGAGTAAGGGAGTAAGGTAGAGAAAAGGGGAACTTGGAGCTTTCATCATGAGGAAACGAAGGAGGAAGGAGTCTGCCTGTGGGTTTCTTCTTTTCCAGCTTCGATTGTTAGAAAAGGGGAGGTAAAATGCTGCAACAATCTTTTAATTATCTAGTATAACTGAATACTTAAGCTGCATGTTAAATTTTAGCTAGGAAAAATGAGTTTTAGCTGAGGAAAATTCTGTTTGGTGACAAACTAAGAGCTGAAAAGAAAAAATGTGACAACCGAGAGGATGAAGTTGGAATTGCAGCTTGTTACTAGAGTTTTTCTTTGGAGAATGATGTGAGGAATGCATGTAATGTGTTTATCTCAAGTGTTATAAGATGTTTG
Organism: Coffea humblotiana; assembly: GCA_023065735.1. Lineage (NCBI taxonomy): Eukaryota > Viridiplantae > Streptophyta > Magnoliopsida > Gentianales > Rubiaceae > Coffea > Coffea humblotiana. The sequence continues at coordinate 17,490,158 of CM041216.1, forward strand.
GCTGAAAACTTGTGAAAGTTCGAAGTTTAGGCTGGAAATGTTGAAGAAAAGCTGCTGGAACTTCCCAGTTTCGGCCGAGGGGAGGGAATGAAGAAATTTCCAACTACCTTTATGAATTTTGATTCCAAAAGTTTATATTAAGCTCTAATACATTGCATAATACATTGGTCTTTGTAGACACCAAAAATTTCATTTATTTAATTTAATATTAGTTTTATTTTTTTATTGTATATCATTTTTATTAAGTGATAGTTAGTGTTATTTTTACTTTTTATATAAATTAGGTTCATTATTTTATTTCTGAGATATTTTGTATTAAATTTCTGAAAAAGGAAAATTTTTACAAAAAGTTGTTTTTAATCCTCTTAGCTTCAATTTGAAAAACAAAAATATATAATTGACATTTGAAAATTTTCAATTTGTTTTAATTTGTTTTTAACGTTGTTTGTTTACTTAAATTTATTTTTGAAGAAAAAAGACAAAAAATAATAATGAAAAAATAAAAAAAAGAAAGAAAAGCGAGTCACGATTGCACGAGCGTTGCTTCTTCCTCATTATACAAGCCGAACAATACAGATGCAAATTTCCAGTTTTTTCCCACTCATTTTTTTTCATTTTTTAGGCTCCATTGGATCACTCTCGTACAGGCCATCTGGCCTTAATCCAGGGAACTCAAGTTCTTGTGTAACAAGAGCCATCTAGGGGCTCAAAATAATCACAAGAAAACACAGCAAACCTGCGCCATTGATGCTCGGTTTTGGGGATATCTGGTGTGTGAGGACCCGTAAAATTCCCTTATTTTATATCATTTTATTCTATTTCTTTTCATGCATTTTCTTTATTTTATTTTATTACCTTAATTTTCTAGACATTTTATAAGTGAATATAGTTTTTAAAACATTTTTTCTAGTATAAGTTAGTTCGGGTTAATTTGGAAGTGTATTAAGGACGTGGGGACCCGCTAGTGCAGTTAGTGCGATGAAATTTTGACGATTAAGTGAAGTTCTGCATAAAGCGATATTATTTTTACAAGGTGCTAGGAGATAATTAGAGATTAGCTAGATAGATTAGCCTTAGAAGACAAGAATATTAGAACAAAACCTTAAAGGCGCCACGTGTCGCGGCCTTATTCGAAGTTGGACTTGACCAACCTTTCTTGCCTTGACTAAAACCTAATTTTGACCAAAATTTCTTCTCATTTTCATGAGCCTTGGCCGAATTTGGTGAGGAGAAAAAACCAAGGGAGAGAGTTCAGTGCCACTCCAATTTCTTGCTCAAATCTTGAGTTCCAACTATAACTTTTGCAAATCACTCCATAAAAGTGCTAGCCAAAGTAGTTTCCAAGGGGGTTGTGGAGTAAATTTGGGAGGAAGAAGCCTAAGCTACCATCTTTCTTGTGGTTATAAGGTAACTTGCCAAGAAAATCCCTTTCTACTTCTAATACTAGCATACTTGTGGTTTGGAGTTGCAAAATATGTAGTTTTATGAGATATTTGATGACTTGAGGTGGTGAGATGGAAAATTTCAGTTTTATGGTGAATATTTTGCTCTTATTTGATGCTTGAGCATTAGCCTTGGATTGATAGATTTGTTATGTGTAATATTGAGCTTTTATATGCTAGGTTTACTTGTCTACAAAGAATTTCAGCTTGTATGTATAAATTGCAGATTAGGGTTTCCATTTAGGATTGAATCTGCCCTGTTTATGACATTCATATTCGTCCATGTTAGAGGCCGAATCAGGTCTAGGTCGAAACATAAAAGTTGTAGGGAACGGAGTTAAATATCTGCCCTGTAAAATTTCAGCTCAATCTAAGTACTGTATCATGTAAAATGACTAAAATACCCTTGAATGCCCAAATGCCCTATTTCACGGACAGTTTTCTGTTTTCTCTAAGATTTCGATTTTTGACCTTGAAAATGCAAGAACTGGGTGTCGATGTCTTCATATAAAATGTAGGTCTATGTCTTAGCTTTGAAACACCATAAAATGTACCCCAATCCGATAAGTGTAGCTTCAGTTGTGACCAAAACGCCGAGAGATGTCAAACCTGCTACTTAGCCATTCGTCTTTAAAACTGGGTTCCAGCTTTGATTTTGATGGGTGCATTGCTAGAATTGACTTGTATTTGGATGACTTTGAGCCTAGTTGAGGAGCTATTGTGTTAATTTTACATATGTGTTGAATTGGGCTGAGTTGAGGAAAAAAAATGAAGCCATAAATGGCTGGAATATAGCGAAATACAAAGGGCATGCTGTCCAAAATTTTAGGGCTACTTGATTCCTTTGAGTTTGGGTTGACTTTGGCTGGAAATGAAGGGCTTTGGGGATGTTCATGTTTTTAAGACCAACCGCTACCTTTTTACTCCAAAGCCACATTGTTATCTCTTTGCACTAATAGTTAACTTGACTAGGCATACGACTTGTAGTCGGGCCTCATTTGTGCATTTCGTTTCTTGGGTTTGTGGATGGGGAAACCATAATTGTTTTACCTTGGTTGTTATTAGGACGCGACGGTGATCCAAGCCATCCTTTGAGAGGAAACTTTTGAAGTTATCCTTGCTTGAACTGGTGAGTGTACCACTCGCATTACTTGTTGCTTAACTGTTTTACCTGTACCTGCAATGTGTGACTTGAATGACTGTAACACCTGCTTAATTCTGGGCGAGACGAGGGTGTACTTCATCACACTCGTCTCTCTGACTTAATTGTCGAGTCACTGTATAAGCTTGAACCTGTTACTTGTGCTTGTTATAAGCTTGAAACCTGTTACCTGTGCTTGTTATGATGTCGTTTGGAGGCTTGTATCCAACGACCTTCCTGTGAAATCTGAGTTCAGCCTCATTGGTAGTTAATTGAATCGAGCCAGCAAGGGGCTTGGTCGAGGAAAATTGACAAGCCCATGAGGGCCTGTTTCTTGGAAATCTTTAGGTATTGGAGACTCTGGATTCTTGGTATACTCGAGTATTACCATTCTTGTTCCTGTTTGGCGTTCGGGCTCGACAAGGGGTATGTTTGGTGAATGGGATTTGGCGTAAGAGGGGTCTACAGACATGTTTGTTTCATTAAACGTTGACGGAGGGTCAACGAGTTTGGATCAAGTACTGCAATGGGAATTTGGCTCTTGAGAGCCACCTATATCCTTTCTATTTGAGATGTTTATTCATTTCCCTATTTTGCGTGTATACTTGATTGATTGAAAGCAAATCTCCATGATTCTTGCTTGCTTGTAATTTTGGTACCTCATTGAGCGTAAACTCACCCTTTCCCGTTACCTTTGTTTTCCTTACAGGGTTCAACATGTTGGAAATCATGATTTTAAAGAAACGAGTAAAGCTAGTGATAGACATCCCTTTTGATTATGCTCCTCTGGAATGGCAAAACCCTAATTGTACTTTGACCACTTGTGAATATTCCGACTTGTATTGCTAGTTAAACTTTTGAACCTTCCAATGTATATATCTCTAAGTGTTTAACCATGTAAATAAAGTGTACTTGTTTGAGATGATTTTTTTATTTGGCTTGGGTGAACTTTTCTTGTATCCGTTTGGAACTGGGTGAGTGCATAACTTGAACGAGGAAGAAAACAATTCTAACGGGGCACCTGTTCCTTTCCGGTTTCGTTGGACCGTTAATCGAAGTTCTATTGCATCGTTTGAGTTAGCTAGTTCCATTTCCGACCGTTCTTGTTCTCGAAATTCTATCGCACATCGGTAGGGTTTACGTGTGTTTCAGTTTAGTAGTCTTGGCGAAAGCTGAGTAGGTAGTTTGCTAACTCTTAGGGTACGCCCTAGAGGAATGTGGGGCTGTCACATGGTGCCTATAAAAGGCCACAAATGAGAGGGTTTGAGAGAGGACAATTAGAGTGACAGCTAGAAAAGGAGAAGTAGAGAGAATAGAGGGGTGGCTAGAAAGAAAAAAGAAAGCAGCGGCTTACGGTTGAGAGAAGGAGCAAGAGAAAACCAGCGAGAAACAAGGGAAAGAAAGGGGGTTTCGGGCAGAAAGTTAAAGGAGACAAGAAGAAAAGGAGAGACCTATTGGGCTAGGGTGGAAAGAAGAGAGTCTCGTGGGTAAAAGTGAGAGGATAGACCGAGAGAAAAAGAGAGGGAGAGAGCCACGGTTTTGGAGAGAAAGAACCAGAAAACTAAGGAGGGAAACGGGGAGCTTCGGGAGTTGGGAGAGAAAAAAGCAAAGGGGAGAAAGAACAAAAAAAAGGCTTGGGGAAAGTCTGGATAAAGGGAAATCTGGGAAGACTGCGGGCGAAAGACCAGAAAAGAAAGGGAGGAGGCCGAGAGAGGAAACAGCGCTAGAAAAGCACTGGTTTGGCGGCAAGTTGTCTGCTGATAATCTTTCTCCTTTCTTTCGGTAAAATTTCTTACCTTTTCTTGGTATTTATGCATTTAAGTTGAGATGTGATTTCTATCTTTGGTGAAGAAGCCTGCTGGGTTGAAAACAAGTTGTGGTTTCTTTGCGTTTTGGCTTGCGTTTTACAGTCCAAAGTTGTTCCCTTTTTCTTGTTTACTTGCATTCTTAGGTATAGCAGTGTCTGAGGTTTCCTATCTTTCATCACTTTGTTCCTAGAATCTGTTTAGGAACCCGTCTAATGTTTTGGGGTCTTTTGTTGTGAAAATAAGAACGACGTTTGCATGAGTTATGTCCCAAACCATTTCTTGATTCCCCGTTTCATGGTATGACAATAGCAGTGTATACGCTGGGTCCTTGTTTTGATGAACCTGTTATGCTTAAGAAGAACCAACGAAATTGCAGCCATTTTGACAAGCCTTTTGTTTTATTGCTGAGGCTTTCGATTTGGGCTTGAAGTCTGTGGTGTTTGTTGTTCAGTTGGTATACCATGTGCACGCTCATCCCAAGTTTCTTTCTTTTTATCTTTGCTGCATTTTTTCACGATTAGTTGCATCATTGAATGTGCTGGAAATAGGTAATTGTATTTTGGGGTAAGGTTCACATAGGTTTGAAGTTATTGCATTAGTTTTTGGTTTAGTTTGAGTCTCTTCACATCAATGTATTTCGGTTGAATGAGAAAAGCTGCGACACGAACGGACTGGTTTGCTTTGCTGTTGCAGAAGTTTTTTTTCTCCATTCCCTCGCTCTTGCATATCCTTGTTCCAGAATATCTGTTTATAAAACTAAATGACTTGGTTGATGTTTTGGCAAATCATGTTAAAGGATTAGGATGGTATTGCTTGTTAAAATCACAAGTCATGAGAAGTTGCAGAAACATTGCGGTGTGCAAAGTTGCAAAAAGAAAGCTGCTTTGTTAAGTTTGCATGGAAGTTTTATTATTTATGTTTTGACCTCTTAATTTTTGTTTATCCTACTTTGGCCCAAAAATTAGGAAAATACAATCAATTTTGTCCCTTCAAAATCTGAATTGTTGTTGGCATGCTTTAATATGCTTTTTGGACAGATTGTATGTAAATTCTAGGATGAATTTTGAAAGTTTAATAATTTTTTGATAAATTTATAGTTTGATTTGGGTTTTAGTAAAATAATTAGGAATCTTGGGTGATTTGCTTGTTTAATTGTAGCAAATAGGTTCCATTTATTTTTGTGAACTTTATCATTTGGTTTGGGATAGGTTTAAGCTTAAGTCCTTAATTTTAATTTATTTTCCTTTTAGACTCTTAATATTTGTAATAATAATAAATTGATCCCTCGAACTTCTTTAATTCTTTCAAATGGGTCTTTGTTTGTTTCAATTTGATGAATATGGGTTGTTTAGTTTATTTGAATGCTTTGAGTGATTCAATTTCATGTTTATTTCCATTTCATGTGACTATTTGTTAATTAAAGTGATGCCTTGATCTTTTCTTTGTTTTTGGAGGGTAAATAAGTAATTTCATTTCATTAGGGCACCAATCCAAGGGAGGTACACTCTACCCCTTATTTTGATTTTTACTTGACCCTATGTACCCCTATGTGACTTTATGTGCTTAATTGCATGCTTTTTGAATGTTTTCATTTCATTTATTTATTTAGTCGCTTTATTTGTTTAAATTTTGGATATTTATTTTAGTTCAATTTTGATTATTTGAAAGGCATTTAAATGCCAAATTGTAATAGTTAGGGGGGTTCAAAATATGTATTTAGATAGAATGTGTAATAGTTAGGTATCTATTTTATTTATTTATTTTATTCCTTCCCCTTTTAGATTGTAGTTAGGGCCCCCGAATGTAATAGTTAGGTCTTTGTTTGCTTTATTTTGCTTTGTGTGTTTTGCATGCTTACGTGTTACGTGTTACTCGCTTCCTTAGGGCCTTGCATCTAGATATCATGTTTATGTGCTATGTGCTATATGTGATTTATGTGTTTATTATGCTTTACATGATTTATTTGATTGTAATAGACGCATGACGTCATCACACTAGTCCAACGCTAGTTGTGGCCCCCTTTTCCGATTTCTCACTAGTCCAATGCTAGTGAGAACTCATAGAAATGGGCTAGTCCAATACTAAACCCTTAGGAACCATCCACGCGTTAGATCATGTTGTGTGACTACACTACATTTTCATGCATATTTTCTACTTTTTAGGGTTTTTTATCATTTTTGCATGACATTTCCCTTGTATACACATCCCTTATCCCATATTTCCTGTGATGACCCCACCTCCCCCTAGGGTGTACTCCAGGGTTTAGCGGACCGCCTGCCCAACTCTCGTTAGGACTCACTCACTCACTCACTCACTTTAGATAAAATAAGTTACAACCTCAAGAGTAAAGGAAATAACAGTTCCCAAACTTGGAACGTACATGTACATTCATTTCTATTCAAAGCATTCGTACAATCTCAAATATATCACAAGATTTAAGTTCTCAATACATTCAACCCTAATTGAGCACTAGCGCGAGTACAATCGCAAAATTTAAAAAAAAACTAGACTATGCTAGCCTATACCAGTCTCACGCCTCGCTCGTACCCCCTGTAAAGAAAACAAATGGCGTGGAATGAGCTGAAAGCCCAGTAAGGTTCCAAATAGCAAGTTGACTATTATTGAAAAGTTCACGTATCAAAGTAGCAAAGTAGCGAGCATAACCTGTCCATAAAAGTGAGTAATAACACTTCAAGTAACAAATCTCAAAATGAGCGAGTGTAAAATTCTTTTCTAAAAGAAACAATAACACTACGAATAACAATCAAAGTATAAGGATACAGATGGCTCTCAGGAGCCAAATTCCCATTGCTTCACTAGAGCTTGATCAAGTATTAGTTGACACTCCGTCAACTTTTTAGTAAAGTAACCAATCCAGTAGTATTTCGCTTAACCCCAATCTGTCCACCTTTCAACCCCTTTATTGGGCCCGAACACCAACTAAACACTGGTGGCAATACTCGAGTATACCGATTAGTCGAGGAGATAACACTCCACTCGACAACACTAGATATCCATGGTTCGTTATCTAATCGACCAAGCCCTTGCCGGCTTGACTCGATTAACTAGCCAGTGGGGTTTGGGTTCCCAAGTAGTCACTATAGTCGATGACCAATCGACTTAGTCAAGAGAAAAGTACGGAGACGGGAATGAGAGGTACCTCCCACTCGTATCGAGTGTGGTACATACTGCCGCTCAGCACTTACAAGTCAAGCACAAGTACAAATACAAGTACAGGTCAATGCAAATTAAGTCACTTGTACAAGCATGAATGAGATATCAAGTATTTAGTTGAGTTAGGTCAAGTGTGATAAAGTACACACTTGACCGATCAAACCAAGCAAATCTTATCCGATCACGTTGGTAAATCAAATAGCAAGTTCAATCATGTATTTGGAAGCACTCACCAAAGATCTAGTGCTTTTTCAAAATCACGTTCAGGTCCAACTCCTTAGTTGGAGTCCAAATCTGCGATAAAATATCATTTAAGAATATAAAACTCTCTAGAGTTCGAAACATAGGAGTTTTTGCTTCAAGAAAATCAAATAAATGAAACTCATTTAAGTAGTATTCATTTTGCTTATCACACCCTAGAAAACTCATGCTCACTCTTTTAGTTTCGGTAAGGAAGCGGTTAAAACGTTTAAGTTCTTAAAGTGGCTAAAAGACGAGGAAAACATATTCCGAATGGTCGCTACTTTCATTTTTCCAAGGGTACGAGTTTCGGCTAAATTTTAGCTTATATACCTCTACGAAAGAAAACTCGAATACCATAGACAATCCAAGTTCAACTCGACCTCAAATCTTCGCTCAAGTCACGAGTACACACGCTTAACCTTCGAGTGAAAATTTGGGCGGCATGCCCTTTGTATTTAGCTATTTTCCAGCCATTTATGGCTTCATTATTTTCCTCAACTTAGCCCAAATTCACACATAAGCAATCTTAACACAATAGCCCTTCAACTAGGCTCAATGTCATCCAAATACAAGGCAATTCTAGCAATGCAACCATCAAAATCAATGCTGGAAACCAGTTTTAAAGACGAATGGCTAAGTAGCAGGTTTGACGTCTTTTAGCATTTTGGTCACAACTGAAGTTACGCTTATCAGATTAGGACACATTTTATGGAGTTTCGAAGCTAAGACAGAGACCTACATTTCCTATGAAGACATTGACACCCAGTTCGTGCATTCTCAAGGTCAAAATGTGCAATCTCAGAGAAAACAGAAAGCTGCCTGTGAAATAGGGCTTTTGGGCAGTCAGGGGTATTTTAATCATTTCAAAAAGTTACAGTAATCCGATTGAGCTAAAACTTTACAGACAGATATTAAACTGCATTCTCTACAACTTTAATGTTTTGTGTAAGACCTGATTCGGCCTTTATCATGGACGAATATGCAGGTCAGTTTGGTTCTAAAACAGGGCAGAATCACTACACTTGCTGGAAATTGCTTGACAAAGCTGAAATTTTATAGCTAAAGCTGGAAATTCTTAGTTGAAAGCAAAAAAGTCAGAATAAAGCTATAAATCTTCACACAAGTCCTTAACAAACTTAGAGACCATCATATCATAGCTAAAAAACACAAATCAAGGCTGGAAAATGAAACCCTAAGCTGGAAATTTCACCAATCTTCACAAATTCATGATATCTTCCATAAAACTTCCAATTTCAAGTCATCTTCCTAATAAATTGCAAGAATAGAAAGAGAAAGATAATTTTCCAGCTTATTACCTTCAATCCTCCAAGAGAAAGTTAAAAACCAAGCCTTTCCTCTCCAAAGAAACTCCACTACAAACTTCCTTGCTACCTTATTGCCACTTTGTTCGGTTTAGTTTTGTTGTTCTTGTTGATCTTCACTCAAACAAGGTAAGAATCATGGTAGGCATGAAAGTTTTCTTTGTTTGTTTTTCCCTCAACAGGTTCGTCCATGATGAAGAAAGAATGAAGAAAAAGTGGCCAAAAGGAAAGATAAGAAGATAGGAAATTGGTTTGGTCAAAATTTAACAAGTGTCACACTTTGATTGGAGGTCAAAATTTTCTTCTCTCTCTTGTTTTTTTAGTCCAAATTTTTGGCTGCATTGAGAAGATATTTAGGGCTGATTTTGCTCAATTAATAACAAAGAGATTAAGGTAATAAAGTAGTGTTCAAATGGTGTATTCAATCGGTAGCAAACAGTGCGCATCGGTACAAGCCGATTTTCCTTAACTCGCGTGTACTAGTGTTTTAACTTATGATTCACTAACTTATTATTAGAACTTCTAATCGCACACTTTCTCTTATATAAAACTCACTCTTAACCACCAAATTTAGTACACACACCTCACCAATTAATCACACTACCAAAATGCACCAAAAACAAACCAAAAACCCTAGTATGCACAAAAAACCCTAACTTATGCCAATCCTTTAGAAAAATCATAACTTGAGTTATAAATGTCAAACATTCATACAACTTGACCTGTTAAAAACTAGACTTAAATACTAATAATCTTTAGAAGACATCTCAAAGAAATTCAGCTCATAAGTTAGTCCAAATTGAGCCATAAACTACTACAACATTTCTATGTTTACTTGTGCAGGGCAGAATTTTCAGTCAACTTTGCCAATTTTCTGGAATTTATAGAGATTGAATCAAACTCTAAATTTTTCACTGTAGGAAGCCCTATGAGTCTAGTTTCAAACGCAACAAACGGAACTCAATTCCGACTTTCCTATACGAAGTTATAGCCAATTTCCCAAAGCTGCGCAGAGCCTCCTACGAAAATTTATAGATTTTCTAATAACTTGAGATTATGAAACTTTTCTTAGCAAAATTCACTCCCTTGGCTTACATTCAACCAAGAATCTAAGGCAAGTAAGTTCAAATAAGAGCTATAAAGACAAGTAAAATTTCGGGGTCTTACATTTCTCTTATATGTATATCCCTTATCCCATATTCCCCCCTATATAATCCTATTTGTGAGACATGACATTAGACTTGCATTTCATATAAGAAAATTAGAACTAGGTTAGTACATTTGCTTGATTAGATTAGGAAATGCCCCTCGAATATAGGATATGGACGAGTGTGGCTTTCTAGCCTTAGCACGCTCGTATTCCCTCTATAAAAGGGAAAATTTATTCACGAATCATAGTTCCCCCCGCACTCGTTATGATGCATTTCCTTTAGGTCATGTATGTTCGTATATCATTATTTTCTTTTATTTTATTTTTCTTCGAGTCTCATATATTGCACATTCGTGATCTCTTCAAATCATTATTTTTGGGCATCGCAATTAATGCGATTGGCATCAATTAAAGTTCGAAGAGACATATTGACCCCCCGATATCCTCCTAGGGTTAGGTTTTGCATCCATATAGTGATATCCAAATGTGATAAATTCTTAGGTTAAAATAAGAAAATCTTTGACTAAATCACGCAACTAGCTTTGGCTAGGTTGAAAGGGTGCCTTGGATTTTGTTCTTGCCTTCCCTTTCTTCAAATGTGACTCCCGAACACTTTTCTCTAATTTTTGAAGATTTGGAGTCGTTTAAAAAGGGTTTTTCTATACTTTTCATTTAAAATTCATTTTAGGTGATTTGGTACACCTTGACTCAATACCAAGTGGCGACTCCTGTTTTTCATTAAAAACCCTTTTTAAACTGTTATTTTTGGGTCAAAATCGTCGCACTTTTAAGTCCCATTTCTTTATTCATTTTTCTAAAAATAAAAAAAATCAATTTTTAATCAAAATTAAATCAAAATTCATTTCTTTATTAAAAATTCATTTTTTCTCAAAAATTAATCAAAATCCATTTTTTATAAAACCCGTAATTTTTCATTCAAAAATGGGGCGCGACAACTTGGCGACTCCACTGGGGACTTAGAGAGTCCGAGCATTTGATTTAGTCAATCTTTTTCTTTTTCTAACCTTCTTATATATCACATTTGGAAGTTTTAGGTCACATTGTTTCCTTTTTAGGGTTTCTTGCATTTCACACGTCCAAATCATCTCGATATTCGTGTATGTGATACATAATGTGTTATATTCTTTCATTCACTTATATATCGCGTTTGCATCTTGGGGGTGGAGTAGTCACCCTAGAACCCTCAATCGCGTTTGATGGTATTTAATCCCTCCCTTTAAAAGGAGCACTTCATACGTGCATACATTTTACTTTATAACCCCTCATTTCTTTTTTTACTTTTAGTGGTTGTCATACCACTCTTCCCTTATTAGGATTAGATCGATCCACTTGGACATGTAGCCGTGGCACGACGTGCGCGTAGCAATGTCCGAGGGATCACTCGAACCACCGACTTTTAGGCATTGGGATTGATGACCCTTCGCCTTTGGTCTGAAGGTTTGGGAGTCTAAAGCCTTATCGAGTTTAGGTGCATTAGTGAGCCTAACCTCATACATCCATATTAGAAATCACTTAGGACAGAGTCAACCTTACCCCAACTAAGAACACTAGGCACGAAGGGAGGGATTCCACCCCTCTTTCCTTAATTTTCTTTTCGCTTTTTGTATCATTTAATTGCCACAACGTGTTATGTGTGGAACTAACATTTCCCTATTTTCTTATCTTTTGCATTCACAAACACTAGGAAATAAGAGTTCTGGCGTGATATTCTTTTAGAACCTACCTTTTTAGACAGGCTATTGCACGTTTTAATTTCGATGTATTGCATTTGTAGATTAATAATTGCACATCATTTTAGGCCCACCCTGGCATACAAAGGGTTCCTTTAGGTCATTGTTTCAATTTCAAATTGCATATTTAATTACTTTGATAAATTGGCATCATGCATAAACCTTAGAGGGAATGCCATATAGGGGATCCCACAATAAGAATAAACCACCTTATGTCTCGGATATGTAATCCAGTGAGACTTGCACGTCTATATTTCTTGTACCATCCGAAGGGCTAGTGCACGAGGTAAGGTAAGGATCCGATCTTTTCAAAGATAATAGAGCAAGTTTTACGCATTAGAATATGAGCATCTAATAATCACTTTTGGCCATTTTATCAAAATTGGTAAAAATCCCTTGCGTAAAGGACATTAATTTGAAGAAATTCACAAATAACTCCTCATTGTTGAGATGGTAGATATGTCGAGGCCAAATTTTGATTTTAGAAGACTCATAGACTAAGGCACCGCAATAGGCAGGCAATTCAATCGATTTTGAATAAACCACCAATTTCATCCAATCCATTTTATCAATCCATTCATTCATCTTTAGGACAATCTAGTTAATTTTGAAATAAATCATCAATTTCATTCAATTCATTTGACCAATTTACCCCTTTTGTAGGGTGATCCAGCCAATTTTTGAATAAATCATCAATTTCATTCAATTCATTTTACCCATTTTTAGGGTCTTGTGAATAAATCATTAATTTCATCTGATCCATTTGACCCATTTTAGGGTTTCGATCTATGGTTCCCTGAATAAACTAGTCGAGACGTTGCAATCCTTTCAAAATAGGCTCTTTCACACATCATTTTATGTGTTAATTAAAGTACTCAATCCGTCTAGACTTTGTCCTCACTTTGTTATGACAAATGTCTCTTCTCACTCCAGTTGGCCAAAATTTTCAAAGTACCTTCCAATCGAATGGCAATAAGTTGATCGGATCCATCAGGTATGGTATGGTGCCTACCCTAAAGGATTGCATTTTCATGTTAGCCCAACCCTTGGCGTAAAAAGGGTCTCCCAATAGGGCATGCATCTGAATTACTTTAATTTTTACTAACTCGTGTCCTTTTCTTTTTCTTTTTTCTTTTTGTCAGCAATTACTCAAAAGGGGAATTTAAAAAGGATTTTTCTAAATTTTCAGGTAATTGTAAACATAGCTACACAAAGAAGCCCCATCATTGCACGATCACGTAGCCGAGCTTTGAGAAATAGTGTAAACATGAGTACACACCCGGAATCATCCGACAGGCCTGTAATGGCACCATCAACTGATTTGGCAAACTTGGGAGCTCAACTGAGCGAAGTTTTGAATAAATTTAATGAGCTAAGCATGGAAATGACGGCCCAACGGCGCGTGATTGATCAGTTAGTCACTGGTAGCGGTAGTGGTGGCCAACCTGAACCTTTACCTGCTAGTCAACCTGAATCACAACCAATACTTTTACCCTATACTCAAACCTCTGTTACTTCACATGTCATAAATCCACCTGAAGAAGCTTTCATCTATCCCACTCATGGCTTACCACCTACCTATGCACCCAATCCTTCTTACATGCAAGCTCCCCAAAATTTTCCGCCGATTAATTTGAACATGCCACTTGAACCTCAAGGACCACATTACTATTCCACTGCAGAGCCATTCACACTAGACACCGCTGCCCCAGGAAAAGTGGAAACAAGAGAATCTTCCGCGCTAATTGACAAGAATTTGCTAAAGAGATTGGATCGGTTTGATGAATTCATAAGGAAGAGTCAAGGCTTGAGCAAACAAGGAGGGTTGGACTATAATGAGTTGTGCCTGTTTCCTGATATGCAACTGCCTATGGGTTTTAAAGCACCCAAGTTTAGCAAATATGATGGAACTGGTAACCCCAAGACGTATTTAAGACTATTTGCAAATAAGTTGGGAAAGCCAGTAGATGATGAAAATTTGACAATACGTTTATTCCCCAAGAGCTTGGAAGGCGATGCCCTGGATTGGTATTCCAATTTGAAGCCTGAAGAAATGAGAACATGGTTGGATTTGTCAACTGCCTTCGTGAGACAGTATGAGTACAATTGTGAACTTCCTCCAACGAGGACCACGCTTGAAGGCACTAAAAGGAAGCCATCTGAGGATCATAAGACATATGCTAAGCAATGACGAAGATTGGCAGCCAAAGTGGAACCTCCGATGATAGAAGAGGAAATTGTCCGTACGTTTATTAAGGCGCATGACCTGCCCTATTTTGAGGAAATTTTTCGCATGACTGGATGCTCATTTGCAAAAATTGTCAACAAATTGGAGGATTATGACGAGTTTGTAAGAGCGGGAAAGATTGTTAATATGTCAGCTCTGAAATCGCAATTAGAGGCTTTGCAAAATTCAAGCAGCAGTAGCAAGACGCCTCAGTTTAAAAAGAAAGATGGGGAAGCCGCATTAGTCTGGGACCAAGGCCCGTCTTCTATACCCAGATTTCAGCAATACCCCACATATTCATCCCCCTACCCATATTATCCAAACTCATGCCCTGTTTACCGTACTATTATCAATCACCCTCGACCTCAGCCAAACCATGCAAACCCACCTATACTACCCGTCCCAATTTTTCAACCCAGTCTTCAAAATCAACCTCGTCCTCCTTATAATCCCAGACCTGTTCAACCAAACAACCAAACTTATCCTTCAACTCGAAACCTAACCCCATATCGAACCTTCACCAACCTGGACCGACCCATCGATCAATTGTACGAACAACTCAAAGCTGCCGGAAAAATTGGTGTTATGCCTCCCAAGATCTATCCTAGGGGTGCTCTCCCTAGCTATGACCCTCAAGCCATCTGCGCTTATCATTCTGGAGCTCCAGGGCATTCCACCAATAATTGCTGGGTAGTGAAACATAAAATCCAGGATATGATCGAAGCCGGAGATATAGTGCTAAGGAAAAATGATGAATAAGGACCGACCATAAGTACGAATCCCTTTCCCAAACACAAGGACGCATTTGAGGCATTTACCCCCAATGAAGAAACTTGAAAGTTCCGAACTAGGGAGATCCCTCCCTCTTGAAAGGAATTTCAATAAATATGGGGAGTTGTCTTTGGTTAAAATCCATTCATGCAAGTGTCTTTTGTTTAACTATGTTTTTGTAAATAGTTTTCAATCAAATGGCTTTTGAAGACACGTCTTGTTTAACAAGTAACATGCTATTAAGTTTGGTCTTTATCTTGAAATTCAATAAAATGTACTGTTTTATATATACTGTGTTACTTACGCATTCTTTTCAGATGGTCAAGAATAAAATCCTCTGACCCTTTGGATATCACTGTTCTGAAATTTGATGGTAGCAATTTCGATATCTCACGAATGTGAATTTGAATTTCAAAATGAAAGGAGTAATGAAGAGACATCCGAAAATATTTCAAAGACGCCCGAATGGTATGAGGAGAAATTCAAGCCGAATTGGGATCAAGATTAAGGAAATAAAGCAGTGATTACTTGATAAGAAGCAGCTAAATGCAGTCCGTCATGGTCAATATTATCAAAAGAAAAGGATTGGCCCGTGCTTACCATAAAAGGGTCAAATCATGACTATTCAGATGAAGAGATAAAGCATTGAGATAGCTTTTGTCGGTACAAGATAAGCCCAAAAGAAGAGTCTGCCCCAAATGGGCAAGGGTCTTTTATTGTCATAAGGTATTGCCTGGTGGAGTACTCGTTCTCACAAAAGTGGAATAGACAAGTTTTCCTTAGCCAATCAATTCGGATATATGTAAGAAATTGTTCATCTGATAGATGGAAGTTTCCTTTCAGGGATAATGCAAAGAATGGAATGAAAGTCAGGCCTTCTTCCTTTTCATTGAGACATTTTATCCCTAGTTATCCCTCTTTGAGCCTTCAAAATAAATCATTTCGTTTGGCAACCCCTGAGAATCGCAAACCCCACACTGGGACAAGTTTGAGTTGGAAAGAAAAGTTCAAGAGATGAAAAATGAATAGAAGAACGAAAGGAAATAAACAAAAGAAAACCTCAGTTAAAATAGACTGGGGTAAATTTTGAAACTTTCAAAGGAATGGCAGAAGGCTTAAAAAAAAAAGAAAAATGAGAGAGAAGAGAACCTCAGTTGAGAATAAACTGGGGCAAGTTTTGATTTAACCCTAAAATAGGGTTGATGTAGAAATGCGATTTCAGACCATTTAAACCACTTTTGAAATCCGTCTTCAAACCTTAACCTTTTTCTTAGCATCTTGCCTGACCACATTACAAAAAACCGCAAGTCCTGACTTCCGTTCTTTGCGCTACCTCTTTTAGAAAATTTTCTAATCACCTGACAAATGATGTCAATACACCTTCACCAATTTTGCAAGGGAAGGATTGTCACACTGATGCAATCATTTCTTAAAACATATTTCTGAGTTTGATAAAGGCTATCGGTGGGATTTGTTCATCAGGTGAAAACCCGAAAGGGCACCTAAGAAGAAAAAGAAAGGAAAAAAGAAAGAAGAAAAGAAAAATGGAAAAGAAAATAAAAAGGTGGAGTTAACCTTAGTGAAAACCCGAAAGGGCGCTAAGGTAGAGTTTCATGATGAAATGCGAGCTTGGAATGAAATGGCTGGAAACTCAGTTCATTGGAATTTCTCTTTACATTGTGGTTCTGTTGCCAAGCATTGAATTCCGGAGGAACGATATCCAAGGGGTCAAATGTGGCATTTTGTTCAAAAAATCAAAGTGTTTTGGTTCATCAAACATGAATTATTAAGTTTTCAGGTTCATTTCTCTTAAATTAATTTTCTTTCAAAATGGCTTATTGTTTTCAAATTACTGAGATTTTCATCATTGTTGTGTAAATAAAATATTCTTTCATTTGTTTCATGGTCTCATTTATCTCTTTGGATTTGTCAAATGGCAACCCCTGTGATTTATTGAAATTGTCTGGATACCAAATGTCATATTTGATAAGTATTGGAAGTTAAGAAAATTTGTTGTAGATTGCAGAGCAAAGTTGACTTTTGCTACATTGGGGATTTATCAAATGGCGATCCCTGTGATTTATTGAAATGGCCTGGGTACCAAGAGTTATTAGCATTGGAAGTCAACGAAACTTGATACAGTTCATAGAGAAAAGTTGAGTTTTGCAGCATCAAAGGGAAAGCATCAAAATACTCATGTTTACACGTTTCTTGAAAGCTAGACGGGTCGAATGGTGGTGGCATTATTTGTTCATTCTCTTGCAGGTCCATACGTGTTTCCAATAACAAAATTGGGGCAAAATTTTTATGTAATTGTGGAATGTCGCCCAAGGATTGAATACTCATGGTTCAGATCGAGGAAGATATGTGAATCCAAAGTCTTAAGAAGAAGCAACAATGCCATAATGCAAAGCAAATGATCGGTTACACAATAACTGGTTGAAACTGGGGCAATTTTTTTGAAAAATTCTCTAGGTGAGTATTCAAAAATTTTTCATGCATTAACGCTTCTTTAAATCAAATCAAAATCAAATTTAATTTCTTGTTGGTCAAGTCTCACCGTCCGCCGTGCACCCTTCTATCCCCCCTTCTTGACAAATTAAACTTAATTTCTTGATAAAATCAATTTAATTTCCTGTTGGTGAAATCTCAGCGTCCGCTGCGCACCCTTCTATCCCCCCTTCTTGACAAATTGAATTTAACTTCTTGACAAAATCAATTTAATTTCTTGTTGGTGAAGTCCCAGCGTCCGCCGCACACGCTTCTATCCCCCCTTCTTGACAAATTTAATTTCTTGTTGGTGAAGTCTCAGCGTCCGCCGCGCACCCTTCTGTGACAGCCCCACCTTCCCCTAAGGCGAACCAAAGGGTTTGGCGGACCGCCTGCCCAACTCTTGCCAGGACTACGGAGTCGAATTACATAAACCCTACAAACGCACAAAATACTTTTTCTTCCTCGCTCAAGTTCCGCGCTCGCTCGATTTCCCCAATGCATACAAGAAACGTTCACCAGAGCCATAAAACGTATCATCTCAACAAATACACTGAATATACATGATTAAGCACTTAAATACATATATACATCGGAGCTTCAACAAAATAACCTGAAATACAAGCCATAGTATTCATTCGTCGTACATATACAAAAATACGACTAGGGTTTTGTTACAAAGGAACTCAACAAAATCATATACATCTACTAGCTCAACTTTCTTTTCTAAAAATCATGATTTCCCTAATAGTATTCCTGTAAAGAAAACAAAGTAACGGGAACGGGGTGAGCTTACGCTCAATGAGGTACCAAATGTATAAGTAGTCATGAATCATGGCATTTCACGTATCAATCATGCAGTTATACACACCAGATAGGGAAATAAATAAACACTTCAAATGAAAAGGATACAGGTGGCTCTCAGGAGTCAGAGTTCTCATTGCTTCACCGGAGCTTGATCAAATAGTAGTTGACACTCCGTCAACTTTCAAATAAAGTAACCCGTCCAGTAGAGCACCACTTTAACGCCGATTCCGTCCACTAAACAACCCCCCACCGGGCCCGAACACCTCAACAGTAACAGTGGTTGGTAATACTCGAGTATACCGGAAATCCAGAGTCTTCAATACCCAGAGATTTCCTAGAAGTGGACTACCGTGGTTCGTCATCTAATCGACCAGGCCCTTGCCGGCTCGACTCGAGTAACTAGCCCCCGGTCTTGAGCTCAAAGGTCATAGAATGGTCGTTGGACTCAACCATCCAAACGACATCAACAAATACAGAGAACAGATACAGAGAACAAGTACAGACTTATACAGTATATAGGAACCAGAATAAACAGATGAGAGAAACGAGTGTGATAAAGTACACCCTCGTTTCGTACAAAGTATACAGAAGTCATAGATAATCAGGTTGCAACTTGCAAGTACAGATAAATCAGATAAGCACCAATTTAAGGGAGTGGTACACTCACCAGTTTAAACAATAACTTCAAACGTTTCCTCTCGAAGTACTTGGATCACCGGCACGTCCTAAACCACCAAGTTAAAACAATTGAGACTCGATTACGAGTCATATGCCTAACCAAGTAAATTACCGAACCAATACAAAAGAATAGTTTTGGAGTGAAAAAATAGTAGTTGGTCCTAAAGACATGAACGATCCAAAAACCCTTCGCTTCTACCCAAAACCATGTCTACAATGATCTACTAACTCCAAACTTAAGGTGCAAAATGAAAGTAAGAATAATTTGAGGAAAACAGGATTTTCCAGTTTTGCGCACCATCGGTTGAAAAATCATATCTCATGATTCTTAAGTCTAAAATTGATAAAATTTATACTGTCGGAAAACAGACTCAAAGGGGTATAATTTCTCAGAAGACATGTTTATGAGATTCAGATCACAAGTCAGTCAAATTCGAGCCTCAAGTCGCAGCTTCATCCAGTAAAAGACAGAACAGGTACGTAATTTCAGTCAACTTTGGAAAATCACCATAATTTGTACAAATAGAAACAGGGTCTGAAATTTTCATGGTTTATAGATCTATGAATGTAGTTTAAAACTCAACAAACGGAACTCGATTCTGATATTTCTACAACAAGATATAGCCAAATTCCCAAAACTGCTCAAGGGTTCCTGCGAAAAATTTGACAGCACTTCCCTTGTTTTTCCTTTACTTTTCCAACCTAATCAACACCCAACTCTCATCTCATTTCAGCCACAATTTCACACATAAACCACAAGATATTAAACACACCTCATTAGGGTCTCAATACCCTTCAATTACAACCAATTGGTAACTCTAAAATTAACCCTAATCATGCTCAAAATTAAAAACCCTAATCTGAAATTTAAGTATACAAGCTGAAAATTTCCTTTGGCAAGTGAAACTAGCACATACAAGCTCAATATTACACATAACAAATCTATCAATCCATGGTTAACCATCAATCATCACATGAGGGCAGAAATTTCACTCTAAAATCTGAAATTTACCATAAACCTACTTCAACCCTTGAACTTTCTCACAAAACCACATATTTAACAACTTTATCCCACCAATTAACAATCAATTGAAGTAGAAAGGAAGTTCTTGGCAAGATACCTTAAAACCCCCGAGAAAATTGGTAGCTTAGAGCTTTCCCTTCCAAAACCACTCCACCAACCTCTTGAGATCTCCTTAGAAGACAACTTTTATGGAGTAATTTGCAACTCTATTGGTTAAAACTCAAGATTGGAGCAAGAAATTGGAATGAAATATGAAGGTTCTCTCTCTCTTTTGCTCTCCAATTTTCGGCCAAGAGAAGGAAATAATGGATTGATTTTTGGTCAAAATTGCTATTTTAGTCAAGGTAAGAAAGTTAGGCAAGTCCTCTTCGAATCAAATTGCGACACGTGGCACCTTTTTATGTTTTAAGCTTATCTTCTTGCTCTCCAAGGTTAATCCATCTAGGTAACCTCTAATCAACTCCTAACACCTAGTAATTTAATCCCTTTACGCAAAACTTAACCTAATTGGCCGAATTTATCTCACTTAACACACTAGCGGGTCCCACATCCACCATTCACTCCGAAAAATCTCATGAACTAACTTATATTAGGAAAATGATTTAAAACCCCTATTTACTCATAAAAATATCTAGAAAATTTATAGAATAAAGAAAATATAGAAAACGGTGCAAAGGAATAAAATAATGTCTAGAAATAAAGAAAATTTTCGGGTTCTCACACCTTCTATTCCCCCTTTTTGAAAAAAAATCAAATTTAATTTCTTGTTGGTGAGTCTCAGCGTCCGCCGCGCACCCTTCTATTCCCCCTTCTTGAAAAAATCAAATTTAATTTCTTGTTGGTGAAGTCTCAGCGTCCACCGCGCACCCTTCTATCCCCCTTCTTGAACAAAGTCAAGTTTAACTTCTTGTTGGTGAAGTCTCAGCGTCCGCCGCGCACCCTTCTATCCCCTTTCTTGAAAAATCAAATTTAATTTCTTGTTGGTGAAGTTTCAGCGTCCGCCGCACACCTTTCTATTCCCTTTCTTGAAAAAATCAAATTTAATTTCTTGTTGGTGAGTCTCAGCGTCCGCCGCGCACCCTTCTATCCCCTTTCTTGAAAAATCAAATTTAATTTCTTGTTGGTGAAGTTTCAGCGTCCGCCGCACACCCTTCTATCCCCTTTCTTGAAAAATCAAATTTAATTTCTTGTTGGTGAAATCACATTTAATTTCTTGACCAATTTTACGGCAGGCTTGGGTTGTACCCCACTGACCGTTTTATCATGTTGGATTTGGAATCTCGGCAGGAATGGATTTTATACCAATGGCCATTTTTTATGATCACATGTTTCAGCTCACTGCAGAATAAGCACAGATAAGTATATTTGGTGTCTACGTCTTTGTCTCGAATTTCTTCGAAACTCAGACAAAGAGGGGCAAGGTGTAGACACCAAAAATTTCATTTATTTAATTTAATATTAGTTTTATTTTTTTATTGTATTTCATTTTTATTAAGTGATAGTTAGTGTTATTTTTACTTTTTATATAAATTAGGTTCATTATTTTATTTCTGAGATATTTTGTATTAAATTTCTGAAAAAGGAAAATTTTTACAAAAAGTTGTTTTTAATCCTCTTAGCTTCAATTTGAAAAACAAAAATATATAATTGACATTTGAAAATTTTCAATTTGTTTTAATTTGTTTTTAACGTTGTTTGTTTACTTAAATTTATTTTTGAAGAAAAAAGACAAAAAATAATAATGAAAAAATAAAAAAAAGAAAGAAAAAAGGAGTCACGCGCGCGTGCATTCTTCTTCCTCATTATACAAGCCGAACAATACAGATGCAAATTTCCAGTTTTTTCCCACTCATTTTTTTCATTTTATTAGGCTCCATTGGATCACTCTAGTACAGGCCATCTGGCTTTAATCCAGGGAACTCAAGTTCTTGTGTAACAAGAGCCATCTAGGGGCTCAAAATAATCACAAGAAAACACAGCAAACCTGCCCCATTGATGCTAGGTTTTGGGGATATCCGGTGCCTATAAAAGGCCACAAATGAGAGGGTTTAAGAGAGGACAATTAGAGTGACGGCTAGAAAAGGAGAAGTAGAGAGAATAGAGGGGTGGCTAGAAAGAAAAAGGAAAGCAGCGGCTTACGGTTGAGAGAAGGAGCAAGAGAAAACCAGCGAGAAACAAGGGAAAGAAAGGGGGTTTCGGGCAGAAAGTTAAAGGAGACAAGAAGAAAAGAAGAGACCCATTGGGCTAGGGTGGAAAGAAGAGAGTCTCGTGGGTAAAAGTGAGAGGATAGACCGAGAGAAAAAGAGAGGGAGAGAGCCACGGTTTTGGAGAGAAAGAACCAGAAAACTAAGGAGGGAAATGGGGAGCTTCGGGAGTTGGGAGAGAAAAGCAAAGGGGAGAAAGAACAAAAAAAAGGCTTGGGGAAAGTCTGGATAAAGGGAAATCTGGGAAGACTGCGGGCGAAAGACCAGAAAAGGAAGGGAAGAGGCCGAGAGAGGAAACAGCGCTGGAAAAGCACTGGTTTGGTTGCAAGTTGTCTGCTGATAATCTTTCTCCTTTCTTTCGGCAAAATTTCTTACCTTTTCCTGGTATTTATGCATTTAAGTTGAGATGTGATTTCTGTCTTTGGTGAAGAAGCCTGCTGGGTTGCAAACGAGTTGTGGTTTCTTTGCATTTTTGGCTTGCGTTTTACAGTCCAAAGTTGTTCCCTTTTTCTTGTTTACTTGCATTCTTAAGTATAGCAGTGTCTGAGGTTTCCTATCTTTCATCACTTTGTTCCTAGAATCTGTTTAGGAACCCGTCTAATGTTTTGGGGTCTTTTGTTGTGAAAATAAGAACGACGTTTGTATGAGTTCTGTCCCAAACCATGTCTTGATTCCCCGTTTCATGGTATGACAATAGCAGTGTATACGCTGGGTTCCTCCTTGTTTTGATGAACCTGTTATGCTTAAGAAGAACCAACGAAATTGCAGCCATTTTGACAAGCCTTTTGTTTTATTGCTGATGCTTTCGATTTGGGCTTGAAGTCTGTGGTGTTTGTTGTTCAGTTGGTATACCATGTGCACGTTCATCCCAAGTTTCTTTCTTTTTATCTTTGCTGCATTTTTTCACGATTAGTTGCATCATTGAATGTGCTGGAAATAGGTAATTGTATTTTGGGGTAAGGTTCACATAGGTTTGAAGTTATTGCATTAGTATTTGGTTTGGTTTGAGTCTCTTCACATCAATGTATTTCGGTTGAATGAGAAAAGCTGTGACAAGAACGGACTGATTTGCTTTGCTGTTGCAGAAGTTTTTTTTTTCTCCATTCCCTCGCTCTTGCATATCCTTGTTCCAGAATATCTGTTTATAAAACTAAATGACTTGGTTGATGTTTTGGTAAATCATGTTAGAGGATTAGGATGGTATTGCTTGTTAATATCACAAGTCGTGAGAAGTTGCAGTAACATTGCGGTGTGGAAAGTTGCAGAAAGAAAGCTGCTTTGTTAAGTTTGCATGGAAGTTTTATTATTTATGTTTTGACCCCTTAATTTTTGTTTATCCTACTTTGGCCCAAAAATTAGGAAAATACAATCAATTTTGTCCCTTCAAAATCTGAATTGTTGTTGGCATGCTTTAATATGCTTTTTGGACAGATTGTCTGTAAATTCTAGGATGAATTTTGAAAGTTTAATAATTTTTTGATAAATTTATAGTTTGATTTGGGTTTTAGTAAAATAATTAGGAATCTTGGGTAATTTGCTTGTTTAATTGTAGCAAATAGGTTCCATTTATTTTTGTGAACTTTATCATTTGGTTTGGGATAGGTTTAAGCTTAAGTCCTTAATTTTAATTTATTTTCCTTTTAGACTCTTAATAGTTGTAATAATAATAAATTGATCCCTCGAACTTCTTTAATTCTTTCAAATGAGTCTTTGTTTGTTTCAATTTGATGAATATGGGTTGTTTAGTTTATTTGAATGTTTTGAGTGATTCAATTTCGTGTTTATTTCGATTTCATGTGACTAATTTGTTAATTAAAGTGATGCATTGACCTTTTCTTTGTTTTTGGAGGGTAAATAAGTAATTTCATTTCATTAGGGCACCAATCCAAGGGAGGTACACTCTACTCCTTATTTTGATTTTTACTTGACCCTATGTGCCCCTATGTGACTTTATGTGCTTAATTGCATGCCTTTTGAATGTTTTCATTTCATTTATTTATTTATTCGCTTTATTTGTTTTAATTTTGTATACTTATTTTAGTTCAATTTTGATTATTTGAAAGGCATTTAAATGCTAAATTGTAATAGTTAGGGGGGTTCAAAATATGTATTTAGATAGAATGTGTAATAGTTAGGTATCTATTTTATTTATTTATTTTATTCCTTCCCCTTTTAGATTGTAGTTAGGGTCCCCGAATGTGATAGCTAGGTCTTTGTTTGCTTTATTTTGCTTTGTGTGTTTTGCATGCTTACGTGTTACGTATTACTCGCTTTCTTAGAGTCTTGCATCTAGATATCATGTTTATCTGCTATGTGCTATATGTGATTTACGTGTTTATTATGCTTTACATGATTTATTTGATTGTAATAGACGCATGACGTCACCACACTAGTTCAACGCTAGTTGTGGCACTTTTTTTCCACTACCACACTAGTCCAACGCTAGTTGTGGCCCCGTTTCTGATTCCACACTAGTCCAACGCTAGTTGTGGCCCCCTTTTCCGATTTCTCACTAGTCCAATGCTAGTGAGAACTCATAGAAATGGGCTAGTCCAATGCTAGACCCTTAGGAACCATCCACGCGTTAGATCATGTTGTGTGACTACACTACATTTTCATGCATATTTTCTACTTTTTAGTGTCTTTTATCATTTTTGCATGACATTTCCCTTGTATACACATCCCTTATCCCATATTTCCCTTATATGTATACCCCTTATCCCATATTCCCCCCTATATAATCCTATGTGTGAGACATGACATTAGACTTGTATTTCATATAAGAAAATTAGAACTAGATTAGTACATTTGCTTGATTAGATTAGGAAATGCCCCTCGAATATGGGATATGGACGAGTGTGGTTTTCTAACCTTAGCACGCTCGTATTCCCTCTATAAAAGAGAAAATTTATTCACGAATCATAGTTCCCCCCGCACCCGTTATGATGCATTTCCTTTAGGTCATGTATGGTCGTATATCATTATTTTCTTTTCTTTTATTTTCTTCGAGTCTCATATATTGCACATTTGTGACCTCTTCAAATCATTACTTTTGGGCGTCGCAATTAATGCAATTGGCATCAATTAAAGTTCGAAGAGACATATTGACCCCCCGATATCCTCCTAGGGATAGGTTTTGCATCCATATAGTGACATCCAAATGTGATAAATTCTTAGGTTAAAATAAGAAAATCTTTGACTAAATCACGCAACTAGCTTTGGCTAGGTTGAAAGGGTGCCTTGGTCCTTGCCTTCCCTTTCTTCAAATGTGATTCCCGAACACTTTTCTCTAATTTTCGAAAACTTGAAGTCTTTTAAAAAGGGTTTTTCTATGCTTTTCATTTAAAATTCATTTTAGGTGACTTGGTACACCTTAACTCAATACCAAGTGGCGACTCCTATTTTTCATTAAAAACCCTTTTTAAACTGTTATTTTTGGGTCAAAATCGTCGCACTTTTAAGTCCTATTTAGGCCCATTTCTTTTTTCATTTTTCTAAAAATAAAAAAAATCAATTTTTAATCAAAATTAAATCAAAATTCATTTCTTTATTAAAAATTCATTTTTTCTCAAAAATTAATCAAAATCCATTTTTTATAAAACCCGTAATTTTTCATTCAAAAATGGGGCGCGACAGTCTTAACATGCATGTTAGATTTAAGTGTGAAATGAAGAGATTATTGGAGAAATTCCTTGTCCTTAAGGATGATTGCTGCTAAAACTTTTCCAACATGGGCGAGAGAGGGAAATAGAACTTTATCCAACTTTCCCTTTGAATCTTTGGTTATAAATTTCATATTGTTGCATAAGATACACCGAAGCATGATACCTAGCCTCTGCATGTTGAGTTGGAGTGAAAAATGAAGAAAATTGTGGAGAAAGTTTTGTGTTTAAACTGCCAAATTGCTGGAAGATTATATCTTAGCTGATGACAGATTTATGGTGGCTTCTTGGTGGAATAATTTGCTGAAGTTACATGTTATTTGCTTTATTTCATGTTGGATAGAATGTATGTTGTGTGTTTGGTGTTTTAAGAGAGTAAAAGTTGGAAATTTTGTTGAAAATTTTGAAGTAACTTTGCTGGAAAATCTGTTTTGCTGGCCGAGAGAGTGAAGGCTGAAACTCTCATGTTAATTTTGAAAATTCCATGACAATTGGCTGTAATCTTAAGTAAAACATCTTAGAACATCTTGTCCTAGTTTTCATGTACATCCTATTGATTTTAACACTTGAAAAACGGGTGAATTGGAGCAAATTTAAACAACAAGCAAACTAGAATCTGGTTTAGCTTAAAAGAAAAGAAATGAAAAGTTCACTAGCCTTAATCTTTAAATTTGGGTTGAAAATAGTTTAACCTTAGTTTAAACACCTCACAAGCCCTTAAATTTGCAGTACACGTATATTTCCCTTATTTAAGTTGATAAATTTGATGAATCTTGAAGAGAAATATGAGAAAGGGTGCTATATCAACTATACGAATCTAAAGAGCTTTAAAAACTTATATAAAAAGATATTCAACTAAAATATAATTTAAGTGGCTTTATACGAATTGTATATTCACCTTAGGGTAATAAACTAGTTTGCTCATGGTCTTAATTACTAAAAGGGATTTATGGGACAAAAAGTACCTTCAAGTTAGCTACTTCTAAACTTACCTTGTCAAAATATAATGTTAAGTTTTAGTACGTTAAATCTAAAAGCATAAAAGTAGTGAAGTGACAATACTGGAAATGCTACTTAAACTTCCTTTCTTTTGGAAATTAAAAAGTCGAAGTGACGAGTGAATGTGAGAAAATGGACTAGTCGCCTCATTTAAAAATGGCAATGACTTATAATTAGGGTGGAATGGTGGCTAGAGGCTAGAAAATAGCACGTATGTTTATTATACTTTAGAACTTCACGAAATGAATAGTTAAATAATTATGGCAAATATAACTTGTCTCAGGAGACAGCGGTGTGCAAGAAAGCATTCCCGAGATCGAAGTGTAACTTTTGTCTAGGGTGAGTGTTTCCACAGTTGTGTGTTTAAATTGCTTATGTGTTATTTAAGTGATGTTTATGTGATTATGATAGTGTTTTATTGTAAAGTGTTTTCAATTGTCCCTCGCCTTCTAAGTCGGGAGTGTATTTTATCGCACTCGACTTAGTTTGAGATTGAAGGTTGATAATTGATCAAATGTTATTGTAAGTGTGCATGACTGTAAGCCATGTATATGCTTTACCACACCGGCTGAACTGGGTCCCAAAACCCTTTGTTCAGCGGACCATTCGAGCCAGCAAAAGGGCTTGGTCGAATAGGACGGTAGTTTTGAGTAAGTGTATTGGTATGCTCGAGTATTACCACGGAGTAGCAGATTACTGATATTGATATGGCCATCTAAATGAGGGAAGTGTTTATTGTTTTTGGAGGTTATAAGGAGGAGTTCGGTGGAGTGTGTAGTTCATTGAAGTGGCTCTAATGCGAGCACCGTATCCTTTTAAAAGTGATTGTTCAGTGAAGTGTTCTCTAATTCATTCTGTGAAGTGTTTCCTTAATTGTTTAATTTTGCTACTTGTTTTAAGTGTTTAATTGATTGTTGCTTGTGTGGAATCTCACTGAGCTTTAGCTCAACCTTTTAGCTTTGTTTTCCTTACAGGAGTTGGAGATTGAAGAGTGATTGGATTGAATTAGAAAGTTATTTTGGGAAGATCCGTTACTGTGTATATATTGTAGTCATGCTTCCTTTTGTATTTGGAGATGGTTGAATCTTTTGTTTTGAGTTTGGTGTGATATTAAGAATGCATGTTTAGAACATGTATTTGTTTCTTTTGTTGGACAAATTTTATGTTTCAACTGATTGGAGTTGATCTTAAGAGCGAATGTTCAGTTGTTCAATGGTAATGTTATCTCTGAAGTTAATGTAAGTGAATGAGCCGTGGCGAGAGCCAGGCAGGCGGTCCGCTAACTTCTAGGGTACGCCCTAGGAGAAGGTCGGGTCGTCACAGGTGGTATCATAACTCTTAATGAGCTCAAGCCGGGAGAGGGTTTTCGGACTGTGGGGAATGGCCTATTAAGCGTTGAACTAATTACTATTGCTAAGGGAATTAGATATGTACATCGGGTAGGAATCTCTAATTTGGTTGATTTACACTTGGGAGTGGCCGACCTGAATTGTGAATTATCCTATTTTCGGATTCTTGTACCCGAGTACCAGACATTTCATTCAATGGTGTATTTCCAAATTAGGAAGAATTTAGTATATTGCATTATGACGTGATCAGAAATCCCGATTTAATTTGAAGAAATAGAATTAAAGAAACCAAGGCTAGCTTTTGAGAGCTAAAGGTGAAGAGGTTGCGGTGACATCTTGAATATTAGTGCAAATCCTCCATCTTAAGGTGATAATTTTATTAGCCTTCGATGGTAAAGAGATGATAAGCCAACTCCTGCCTAAAAATATGGTTTTCTGACCTGGAATTTGAGTGAAATAGTAGTTTAAGTAAGGACCAGGTGCGCCTTTTTGGCAGTGTGTTCTAGGGCAATCGGATGACTAGTCACTGTGACTGTTCAAGAACTTACTTCTATCCGGATCGAGTGATACTAGTTTAAAGGGGTAAAAGACAGAGGCTAGTAATATCAAATGAGAGAGCTCATATTAGAGTGTAAGAAAATGAGGAAATTCATAAGGATGCGATGTGACAGGATTCTAGAGCTGGAAACTAATATGATAGAGGAGCAAAGAGCGAACTAATGTATTGCATAATCAGTTGCAAGAGACTAAAGACCACCTCACTAGGGTACTAAGATAGGTAAGAGACCGAATTGAAGGGATTCTAGTTGAATGTGAAGTTTTGATGGAAGAGGTTGTGAGGAGAATCTAAATAGGGGAGGTCAGGGTATAGAGGCTCCTAGGGTTGAAGGTAAAGCCAAACTGGTAGAGGAAGATCCCGAAGAGGATCCAGAGGAAGAGGAACCTATGGAAGCAGAACCGGAAGTAGGAGTAGGGTCTAGTGGGACTGTCCAGGACTAGACTAATGGAGTTTAAGTTGAACCTAAAGCTAAGGGTTGAGCTATTAGCTATATTTGGTATGATCATTTCACTATACTGCTGAAATTGTTTCCTTTTATGTTTATATAGACCTGAGTTTTAGGTCATGTTTGATGAATATCAGAATGTATTTGTGATTTGTTTGGGTTCTGTTAAAATGTTTGAAGATGATATGTATTGTAATTTGCATTGTTATGCTATGTAACTTAATGACCATGTGTTGTTTTGGTTATAATGATGTGACACTTATTAGCCCTTTTGGATTGAGATTGCTTTGTTAACCTAAATATATGTAGTTAATTGTCAATTATTTATATAAATTGATAGTGAGATATGGAAGCCGGGCCACGACGATGGGGCCGTAAACCTAGGCTAGGGGTGCAAACGAGCCGAGCCGAATCGATTTTTGAATGTATCGAGTCGAGTTACCACTTATTTATACACAAGCTCGAGTTCGAGCTCGAGCTCGTCGAGCTCGAAAATAGAGCTCGAACTCGGCTCGATGTGGGAAAAGAAGAACTCGAGCTCGGACTCGCTTATGGATCGCGAGCTTAGCTCGAATCTGGCTCGCGAACAGCTCGAGTTTCGCTCGTTTTTTGTAGCTCGCATGAAGCTCGAAATCAGCTCGATTTCTAGCTCGTTTAGGAGCTCGAGTTTCGAACTCGAAACAGCTCGATTTTCTTGGAAATTTAAGCAAGAAAACAGCATTTTTGTCTGGCATACTTTTTATAAAATTTGAGCATGATAATAACAATTTTTCACATATTTTTGATCTTGAGGTCTACAAATTATGCACTAATACAATCATAAATGTCCAAATGTCCACTAATACAAATTATCCAAAAAATATCAAATGTCCACTAATACAAATTATCCAAATGTCCACAAGAAGTGTAAAGAACACCAGCTTGTTGTCCACAAAAAACAAGGCATGACATGAAGCGAGAATTTCCTGAGTATGTCCTGGAACCTTTACTCATTTCTGTCTCTAATTCCTCACGATCAGTTAGTCCACCAACTCCAGAAAATTCCTAAAGGTTAAAAAGAGTCAAAAGAAAAACGATTTGGAAAAAATGCAATAAGCCAAATATGAATTTTCAAGCTTCTAATTTTCATACTATATCATCAGATGTCAGTGTGCCAGTCTTGTCAACTCATACAACTCATATCCAACAAATATCCTGAAGTTTCATGAGTATAATCACATTAAAAGAGAAAAGAATACTGACAAACATGCTAATCAAACTATATAATATAAGAGCTTTTAATAATTAGTCTCATGATACCAACAAACATGAGTTATTCAATTTGACACCCGTCATCAAACAAGTAGTAGAAACCCACCAATAAAAGGTAATCCAACATTCAATAATAAAAACCTTATCCATATTGCTCCATATGACAAGTCTGCTAACAATACAAGCTGATCCTTATTGATATAACACAGCAACATGGCAGAGGCACCCAAGTGACCCAAGCCAATACATGATTCCATTACAAACCTCCACATCTAGATACAAGACAACCCATCCTAACTAATATCATTTCAAATTCTCTTTCCAGCTAGAGGTAAAAGAGTGTTTATGTGTTCTGCATATAGAAGTATAACATTCACTGTCACTTTCTCCCTTTTACTAGTACTAAACATAGTTCAGTACCAGCAAATGCATCCACTAATAACAGAGCTGATATCTTCGTCACACCGTATGATTGCCAAGGTAACTAAAAAATATTAAAGCATGAAATAAACCATCAACAATCTTGTCTACATTGGATACAAAATAGCAACTAGCAGCCATACACCCAAATTTGCACAAGGTCGCACTATGATAATCTACATCATAACTCATAAGCAGCTCATTTGTTTGAATTTGTCGACCAACAACCTCATATCCCGAACAAGTGCAGATTCGATTACATGGAGATCAAATCCAGCATTCTAACAACTTAAGAAAAATTGATCTAACTTCCAAATTAAAATAATACCATTAATACCATGAGTTAAAATTGGATAAAACTCTAAATAGAAAATTAAAGGTAAATTACCTCAAACATCTCCGAAATCAAGAAATAGACAACACAATCTCTTGTTTATCCTTCAATTTCTGAAATAACAAAAAAATTAAAATAAAAGAAATTAAGAAATAGTAAGTCCGAATTTAAATATTATGTGTGATAATTTTATTTTTTAGTTACCTTTTCCCTTTTCTTCACCCCGTGTAGCTTACGACACCAATCTCCAGCACACATCAACATTTCTACAGTTTCTGGAGCCAACGAAGCACGGTAAGAGTCAATTACTCTGGTTCCAGCACTAAATGTAGCTTCTGAAGCTACAGTGCTTATTGGAATGGCTAAAATATCAGCAGCCATCTTGGGAAGAATCTTGTACTTTGTTGTGTCTTTCCACCACTTCAAGGCATCCAAATTCACGATGTCTACCGTTGAATCATCTGCAGCTGTGAGGAGACCATCTTCAAAGTAGGTATCCAACTCATTCTTGACGGGTTGAACACTCTCAACGGTAGCAATATGTGTCAGAAATTCACTCATACCCGAAACATGGGACACTGATGAAGATGCACTACTGCTACTCTTGGTTGGGTGATCATTGCCAATTAGCAGTTGAGAAGATGATCCACTTTGGCCTGAAATATGTATCTCCACATATTCATCATATAGGTCATACAAGGCTTGTCGAACCTTGCCTATATTGCTTTGCACTTCATGTGGAGGATAAAGCAATGGAAAACAATAGTTTATGACTCTCATCTTGCATCTGGGATCCAAAATAGCTGCTATAGACATTAACAAGTTACATTCTCCCCAGTACTTATCAAATTTCAGCTTCATCTTTTGCACCATTGACCGGACAAAATCATCTTCATCATCAACCTTACTATCCAGTAGTACTTTAATCCGACAAACTTCATTTAGATATAAATTTGCTGTCGGATAATCACTACCAGATATCACATGAGTTGCTGTCCAAAAAGCTTTTAAAATATTGCACACTTTTGAAACCTTTTCCCAATCTTCTGTGGTTGGACAGAAATCATAATTTGGCTCTCTATCTCTGTATCTTGGAAAAACATCTTGAAATTTCAGTGCACAAGTCAACATCTCATAAGTAGAATTCCACCTTGTTTTGCAGTCATAGATTAACATTTTTTCTGGCAACTGCAGCTGGCGTACAATTTCAGCAAATTGCAAGCGTCTTCCATCTGTCTTATTGATAAACTCCACACTATCCCTGATTGTGTCAACTATTTCCTTGATTCGACTGAGTCCGTCTTGAACCATCAAATTCAATATATGAGCACAACATCTCACATGAAATAACTTTCCTTTTGCTAATAAACACTTGTTTCTGGAGAAAGTGTCCTTCAAACATCTAAGTGCACTGTCATTATTTGAGGCATTATCAACTGAGATTGTATAAATCTTACTTTCAATTCCCCAATCCGTTAAACATTTGAAAATAGCATCCGCAATTTGGATGCCCCGACGTGGAGGAGGGACGTGCACAAAGTTAAGCACCCGTTTCTGCAATCTCCAGTTACTATCAATCCAATGCCCAGTTATGACCATATACTCATTTTTTTGGTTCTTGGACTTCCAAAGATCTGTAGTCAAGCTGATTTTCTTGACTTTCTTTAATTGGTTCTTCAATTTTGTCTTCTCTCTTTCATAAACTGATGTGCAGTCATTTTTGTTCATAGTCCGATTAATTCTTTGCCATTCGGGCATCCCTCTTTTTTGCATCAAATTGAAGCCTTCTTCCTCCACAATTGAAAATGGATGCTCATGCATAAGCACCCATTCAGCAGTAGCTTCTCTCATGGCTGCCATATCAAACGTCCCGGAGTGAAGATAGGTTTGAGAACCTTCGGCAGAATCAGCAGATGGGAAATTGATCTTTGTTTGTTGTTTTGTTTTTTTTGAGTTTCTGCAATCGGATAACGCATGACTTCCTATGCCTTAGCAAACTTTGAAGTTGTACTAGTTTCGACTTCTTGAACTTTGCATGGCAATGAATACACTCCGACATGAGAGTTTTTTGATGGCCAACTTCAACATCTTTGAAGTCATCCCATGCTACTGATTTTTTCTGCCTCTTTTTTTTGCGAAAAGCATCCAATCCATCATCCGCAGTAGCTTCTTCCACAACTGTTTGAGTGGTTGTATGTGTATCACCTTCTAATGCTTCATCTTCACTCCCTAATTCTTCATCACCAAGAGAGAATTCCAACTCTTCGTCAATGTTTAACAGGAATACTCTTGTCAATGATATTCACCGGACTAGCGGAATCACCAACTGATCTAATAATTTGGTGAAGACTGCTCTTGGTTTGGACGTATCCATTTTATATTCTCAATTTCTTTTAACCATACCAAAAGAAAACAAAATGGCATAAGTAGCATTCTTTAGTCCCAAAACAGATTACTATTACTAGGAAACAAGTTAGTAGCAAAAAGATTTAATTATGAGATTGAACAAAAGAATACCACATTCTTTTTTGTCCTCACTGATTTGTTACAGAACAGGAGTATGAAAATGAATCATCAATGTCAATGAAGTCAAGCCATTAGAGAGTCTTGACATTAATATACTATAATTGAGTTAGATCATCAAGAGCCCTTGAAGGCTATAAAGGAAAAAGATGTTATTGTGTTGCTTAACAGCCTTGTTGATTGAATTGAAGTTCAACAATCACACACACACACACACACAGTTTCGAAAGTTGGGAAAGAAAAAGATGGGGGAAAAAATGTGTAGTATTAAAGAAAGATTTGGGGTTTTTCCATTGGTTGAGTCTTTTTAGTGCACTTTATTGACTTTCTTTGTTAAATTCCATTTCACTTTATTGACAATTTAAACATTTGAGTATTATACTATAGAGAAGAAGAGTAAGTAGGTGTATGTTATAAAGTTTTAGAAGCATCTTTGCTGCTTTTAATAGAAGGTTGAAGGACCATAGATTATAGAGAGAGCTCAATCTGTTTTCCATTTTCGAAAATTCGTGCAATCATTTTGGATTGGCCTTCTTCCAATATCCTACCATTATCCTTCCTAGATATATGTGGTAATGATATCATTAGTTAATTAAAGACTCTGCCCGTTTACTTAATTAATCCCACCAACAATCATCATACGTGCAAACAGTTATTAGATTGATAATTGTAAGAAAAATATGCATGCATTAATTGGACCATTTGTCAACTCTGCGTCTGGATTCCTACCAGTTTCGTTCTTCTAAAATTAGGCATCAAAATTCATTCATATTTAAGAAAGTTTTAAACTGTCTTAATCATCTGGTCAAGAGATCTTGATTCAATTATTACGCCTTCATCGTTATTTTCTTCTCCTGCATAAATTGTGCTACTTGTGTGCCAAGTTTTTCCTTTTTTCTCAATTTCGTCCAAATTTTCACCTTAACAGTTTTTTTTTTTCATTTTTTTTATATATCGTATCAAGCCAGACATTGAACCCATTTGGGCATTTGAACTTACCAATCATGCATGGCTAGACAACATTGCCAATTAAAGGAGGAGAAAAAAAATTTTTTTAATTAGGCCCCAACATTGCTAGACATCAGCATTACGGAGGAAAATGTGGTTCATCTCTAACAGTCGATTACAGATCGACACATAGTACTAGCATAGCAGGGATAGCACCAATAATTTGATTGTTTTGCTATGGAAATGGCTGAATTGAAACCTCTGTTTTGGAGTCAAAGAAGGCATTTTTGAACTGAATATGATGATTGATGGCCATATAAAGTTAGGCATCCCAAATCCTATCTCTAAATTCTCGAAATGATGGTTCAAGATTATGACATTAATAATTCTAATGGATCTGTACTTGAAATTTTGTTACAGCAGCATGTGGATGGATGGTTTTTCTTTTTTCTTTAAACAAAATTACAGGCATCTGAACGTAATACTACAACATAATTACGCTATCTCTGGATGTCAGATTTGAAGAATAGATTTTTATTTCAAATGTTCGTGATATGCAGTTACTAAGATAAGGACTTAAGGTAATCAGTTTATCTATTAACTCTCAAGCCATCAGTCTTGAACTCACACGCTTGGGCAAAGGCATCAATGGGAAACCATATACGAATTATTAAAAATTCATATATAAATTGTTTATGGGTATACGTTAAGCATACTTCCATTACTGTACGAGTCAGAAATTGGAACTGGAAGGAAAATGAGCTACATGGTATTCATAAAAAAGGTCAACAATTTAATTCCAAAGATAAAACATCAGTCATACAAATTTCACCCCTATCAGCAATAAACTGTCGTTTGAATATATTGTACAGAATAATGTTACTTTTTGATCTTTAAGCTGCAGAATATTTCTTCAAAAATGGGAACAAGAAATGGAAGACTTCCTACCAACTTAAGAAAGAATACAAGTTTTTGTGCGTACCCTTAAATTGACCACTGGGAAGCAGACAATTAACTCCAAATTTAAGCTTTCCGGTCACGTTTGTAGGAAGTTGAGGCCCTTTGTCCAGCAATATTGATGCTTGAATTACTTAATCCAGAGATGGGAATTCGCCAGCAAGTTGGTTGGATTTGGAAAGGCCGTCAGTAAGCCTCGATGAAGTGGCTGGGTTCGGAAAAGTTAGTTGGGTTGCCTATGTGGAGTTGGCGGAAGTGGTGAAGACGGAGCTAGCAGAAGCAGCGATGGCAGTGGCGGGGGAATTGGGAGTTTGGGACTTGGGACTTGGGACAGTCGGCAGAGAAAGCTTGGAGGTAGTTGAGGATCTGGCGGAAGTGGTGAAGGTGGAGCTAGCAGCGATGGCGGTGGCGGAACTACGAATTAGGAGTTTGGCAGTGGGGCTGGGGCAGTCGGTCGGCGGAGAAGAAGATCGAACGAAGGAAGATTATTAGGAAAATTAGGTTACCTGACCTAATAGAGGAAGTTGTAAATTTTAATTGATGCAGGGTTATGTTTGTAATTTCCACACTGACTCGAGCCTAACGAGCAGCTCGTCGAGCTTTCGAGCCTAGGAAACGAAGGATCGAGATCGGCTCGATTGTCTTGTCGATCGGCTCGAGCTCGTGTTGACCGAGCTCGAGCCGAGCTTTGACTCGAGCTGCTCGCGAGCTGCTCGCGAGCAGCTCGAGTCGTCAGCAGGCCTAACCTAGGCAACCCAAGAGCAAGGGAAAGAACGGGAATCTGCGGTCAACCAGAACCAGGAACAAGGAACCCATATAGGTGAACCGGATGACTGACCTTTTAGAGTGTATAGCACCCCGACAGGATCAAGGGTTGGGATTGTAAATCAACCTAGGGAACGGGAGGTAGGAGAGGGTAAAGCCTTAGAAAGATTTTTAAAGTTTTACCTGTGTCGCCCCCACTTCTCCCTAGGGCGAACCGAAGGGTATCGGCGGAACGCCTGCCTAGCTCTCGTCAGGGCTGAATACGAGTCAAATTTAAACTTAAAGGTACTCAACCAATAATAAAAGTCAATATAAAGAAAAGTCACTTCCTTATATAATCATTCAAGTCTTACATCACAAAGTTTCCAAAAGGTACATCAATTTCCCCAAAATACAACCATACAAAGTTGACTAAACCATTAACATCCAAATTCTAATCAAAAGTCAGCTTCTCCACAATCTTTCCATTCCGAGCTCCTGTTAAGGAAAACAACTACGGGGAGTGAGCTAGCGCTCAGTGAGGTCAAGAAAAAAACATGCAAACAAATAAGTTCAAGAAGTAATGAAGCTTATACAAAAGGGATAGCCATAAAATTCAAGTAATTCACAAGGAAAAGTAAAACACAAACAATGAGAATACGAAAGCTCTCTGGAGCTAAGTCCACACAGCTTGGACATGGCCTTGATCCAAAATATCACACGTTGACTCTCCGTCAACCGAGCAAGTATCAAATCCATAGACTCCACTTTCACCAAATTTCCGTCCACCGTTACACCCCCTACTGGGCCCGAACGTCAAATAAAAAGCAATACTACTCGAGTATGCCAAGCAAGATCTTAGAAGATGAAGCCTTACAATTTTCTCATGGTTCACCAAGCTTCTCGACAAAGCCCATGCTGGCTCGAGTCGCAAGGTTAGCCAATGAGATTTGGGTGTCCCCACAAGTACAAGTATTATTTGTCAAGTTCACGCAAGTCAATTATCAAGTCAAGTTCACGCAAGTCAATTGTAATAGACAGGTAAAAGAGAACGAGTGCGATAAGGTACACACTCGTCTCGACAAGTCCAAATCACTTAATTAACAAGACACAATTCAAGTATTTAGCAACAAGTCATGCACTTGACACTCACCAATTCAAAAATAAGTGAGCAAATAAAGTCGTTCAATTGTCCGTACCGGAATCCCCTTCGAAACCCCCTTGACCACCTGAAGAAATAGTGACCAACCATCACTCACATATACTCTAGACCACTTAACATTCAAGGAAGGAAATGCACTTGCTTAAAATTTTAACAACGCCTCAAAAGAGTTTTTCTCATCGAAAATTGAGATTCAAAAATGAGGAGTTAAAGTCAAAAGGGAAACTTGTATCATCCATGAAATCAAGTTTAAAACGGACTATCAATCTCAAAAGGACGTTGGGAGTTCTTAAAAGTTCATTTCTTATGAAACCAGAAATTTCCAGCTTTACTCGACAATACTTGAAAAATCATATCTTGAGTTTGGTAAGTCCAAAAATTGGAAACTTTACACTGTTGGAAACTACATTCATAGTACTAAAACTTTCCAGAAGACACTTTTCCCAGATTCCAACTAGAAATCATTCGAATTCAGCTCAAATTTGCTGTTTCATGAAATCAGGGCAGAACCAGTCTTGATTTTTTCAGCAATGTTTGGAAATTCGGAAAAATTCACATAAATTGAATTAGCCTCTGAAATTTATAAAACAGCAAGAGTTTCAAGTCAAGTTTCAAACACAATAAGTAGAACTAAATTGGCTTTTTGAACAGCAAGATACAACAGTTTGAAAATGGCTGGATTTCTCAACCTGTTCAACAATTTTCCAGTTACCAGCTTTGACACAGTTTTGAGATCAAACCATATCTAACTCCACGCAAGTCCAAATTGAAAATGGTTTATGGCGTTAGAAACTAGATTCAAAATGCAATAATTTATCAGAAGACATCGTTTCAAACTCTTTTCACAAGTGAGACGAAATTGAGCCAAAAGATATAGTTTCACAGTTTCTCTCGGATAAACAGGTAAAAAAGGTCAATCCAATTTTCCGATTCTCTACGGCTCACTCAAAACGAATTAGCAGGGCAATTTTATACCATTGGAAAGCTCTTGGTGTCTAGTTTCAAATGCCGTAAACTGCACTTGATTTGACTTTTCTACAAAAATTTATACACAGACAAAGAACCCCTGGTTGGCTGCCCTGGCCGCTGTTTTCCAGATTCCTTTCTTTCTTCAAAACCCAAGTTTTATCCGACCAATTGAAATGATTTTTGAAAGACAATTTCCACACACATAATAAATTATATAACAAGCATTTTAGAAACCATAAAAGCAACAAAATTTGAAATCAAAGCAAGGTAACAAAGCAGAAATTTCGGCCAGCTCTTCCCATGAGTTTCTTCCAACTTTCTCTCCTCTTACCAAGCCAATATCAAGTCACTCATCACAAAAACAACATCAACCAAGCAAGAAAGCCTCAAGTCAGCTACCTAAAGGCCACCTCAAGACCACTAGCCTAGGATGTAAAGTAAGAAATAAAAGTTCCTCAAGTCCTCTAGCCTAACCTCTTGATTAGGGTTTCAAACCCATGAAATACAACCTTTTCTCTTGGTAAAATTTGAAAGATTAAAGAAGGATGAAGTGGTTACCTCTTCAAGCTCCTAAACCCTAGTTGTAAGTAAGACTTTCCACCAATATTTCACCAAGAACACCACAAGCTTGCACCTCTCATCTAGTTAGAGCAAAAATTCCAAGAGATTTGTAGGTTGGATGAAGAGTATCAAGCAAGATTGGAGCAAAAGTTGAAGCTTTCTTCTCCCCCTTTTCTTCCTCTTGTTTCGGCCGAGAATGAGAGAGAGTGAGGGAGTGAAATGTTTGATTTGTTTGTAGT
Organism: Coffea humblotiana; assembly: GCA_023065735.1. Classification (NCBI taxonomy): domain Eukaryota; kingdom Viridiplantae; phylum Streptophyta; class Magnoliopsida; order Gentianales; family Rubiaceae; genus Coffea; species Coffea humblotiana. The sequence continues at coordinate 17,529,512 of CM041216.1, forward strand.
GAAAAAATGAAGGAAAGGCTAGCCATAAGTTTGTGAAAAAGGTCAACTCTCAAAAGTGGCTCAATAGTGCCTTGCACTACCAATTTCCCTCTTGTTTGCTACACTTATACACTAATCCTCCAAGGTAATTCCTCTAACACTACAATTACTCATACTTACTAGTCTAGTATTAAATCCTCAAATCTCCAATTAATCGCGCCGGTGTGACCTTCGAGAAACTTTTGACGTACACGCGATGAAAGCTTAATTTAAGAAAAATTCATGCAAAAAAAGTAAAATTAAATAACACTAGGGCAAAATAATTATAAAATAGACTAAATTAAAATAAAAATATGGGTCCTCACATTCTCTCCCCCTTAAAATAATTTCGTCCACGAAATTCATACGTTGATTTGGAAATAGGTTTGGATATTTCTCTCGAATCTCTTCTTCTACCTCCCAAGTTGCTTCCTCTATTCCGTGATTCCTCCGTAGAACTTTTACCAAAGGGATTTGCTTATTCCTTAGTTCCTTCACCTTACGATCTAGAAGCTTCACTGGTTTTTCCTCACAAGTCAGTGCCTCGTCGATCTCAACATTTTCTGGTTGCAGTACATGGGAGGGATCTGGGTGATACTTTTTTAGCATAGACACATGGAAAATATTATGCATTCGAGACAAACTTGGTGGCAGTTCCAACTTTTAGGCCACGTTTCCCACACGTTGGAGAATCTTATAATGTCCTACAAATCTAGGTTGCAACTTCTTTCCTCTTCCTGCCATCAAACTTGTTTTTAGAGGAGTGATCTTAAGAAAAACTTGGTCTCCAACTGCAAATTCAAAATCCTTCCTTCTATTATCTGCGTAACTCTTTTGACGGTTTTGAGTTGTCTGAATCCTTTGGCGTATTAACTTCATCTTTTCGCACGCCTCTTCAATCCATGGTATTGCAGTGGGGTCTAAGATCTTCCTTTCACCTATTTCATCCCAACAAATCGGAGATTTACACTTCCGGCCATAAAGAGCCTCATATGGAGCCATTTGAATGGATGAATGGAAGCTATTATTGTAAGTAAATTCCACCAATGTCAAGTATTTACTCCAACTCTCTCCAAAATCCAAAATAAATGATCTCAACATGTCCTCAAGGGTCTGAATGGCCCTCTCTGACTATCCATTAGTCTGTGGATAGTAGGTAGTGCTAAAACTCAATTTAGTTTCTAGCATTTCTTGCATCTTCTGCCAGAACCGAGATACAAATCGAGGGTCTCGATCAGATACAATACTTACTGGTATCCCATGTAGCCTTATAATCTCATCCAAATATAACTTAGCTAACTTCTCAAGGGAGTACTTCATATTAATCGGCAGAAAATGAGCAGATTTGGTCAGTCTATCCACTGTTACCCAAATGGCGTCATGACCTCTTTGTATTCTCGGTAATCCAGATACAAAATTCATGATGATATTCTCCCATTTCCCCTCGGGTATCTCCAAAGATTGCAATAGACCAGATGGTTTCTGATATTCGACTTTAACCTGTTGACAGATCAAACAAGTCTAGACAAATCGAACAATTTCCTTCTTCATATTTTCCCACCAATACAGGCTCTTCAAGTTTTGGTACATTTTATTTCCGCCAGGATGTACCGTATACTTAGAACGATGAGTTTCTTCTAAGATTTTCCTTTTTTGTCCTTCATCCTTAGGCACCACTATGCGATTTCGAAACCTTAATACACTATTTACTCCCAAATTAAAATCTGACTTTTCCCCCTTTTTAACTTTCTCCAACCACTTTTGTACTTCTGAATCCTTCTCTTGTGCTTCCTTGATACGATCTAGTAAAGTAGATTTCACGACAATCTTTCCAAGCATTACCTTTTCTGGTTCAAGATAAGGGTTCCAAATACTAATCTCTTCCAACAAGTGCAATTCTTTAATCATCAATCCCGTCACTTGCACTTTACGACTCAAAACATCGGCTACCACATTAGCTTTCCCAGAGTGATAATTGATCGTACAATCATAATCCTCTAAAAACTCCACCCATCTACGCTATCTCAAGTTTAATTTCTTTTGGGAGAACAAGTACTTAAGACTCTTGTGGTCTGTAAAAACCTCAAACGTCACCCCATATAGGTAATGCCTCCACTTTTTCAATGCAAATACTACCGCCGCTAACTCAAAATCATGAGTTGGATAATTTCTCCCATGAGGTTTTAACTTTCTAGAGGCATATGCAATCACCTTATCATTCTGTATCAATACACACCCCAAACCTTCTTTTGAAGCATCTGTGTAAACCACAAAACTATCCTTCCCATTAGGTAAGGTTAAGACAGGTGCTCTTGTCAATCGTCTCTTTAACTTCTGAAAACTTTCTTCGCATTTAGACCTCCATATAAACTTCCCACTTTTCTTAGTCAACTCAGTCAGGGATCCCGCAATCTTAGAAAAATCTTTGATAAATCTCCGGTAATACCCTGCTAACCCTAAAAAACTTCAAATTTCAGTAGGGTTTTCCGGTTGTTTCCACTTAGAAACTGCTTCAACTTTGGTCGGATCCACATTAATTCCTTCCTTGGAAATTATATGACCTAAGAAAGCCACTTCCTTCAACCAAAATTCACATTTACTAAACTTAACATACAACTAATGTTCCCCTAAAGTTTCCAAGACAATCCTCAAATGTTTCTCATGATCCTCCAAAGTCTTAGAATACATCAGTATATCGTCAATGAACACCACCACAAACTGATCCAAATAAGACTTAAAAATTCGGTGCATTAAATCCATAAAAGCTACAGGAGCATTAGTCAACCCAAATGGCATCACTGCAAACTCAAAGTGCCCGTACCTCGAATTAAAGACAGTTTTAGGTATATCTTTTTCCAAAATCCTCAGCTGATAATAACCCTTTCTGAGATCCAATTTTGAAAATACTACCGCCCCTTCCAATTGGTCAAACAATTCATCAATGTGGAGTAATGGATATTTATTCTTAATAGTAACGTCATTCAAACCCCGGTAGTCTATACACGATCTTAAGCTCCCATCCTTCTTTTTAACAAACAACACAGGAGCTCCCCACGGAGAATCACTTTCTCTTATAAAACCTCGTTCTAGTAAATCCTGTAATTGCAATTTCAGTTCCTTCAATTCGGCCGGAGCCATTCTATAAGGCGTCTTAGAGATAGGTGCCACTCCTGGAGTCACATCAATTTTAAATGCTATCTCTCTTTCCGGTGGCAAAAACTCTAGTTTCTTGGAAAAAACATTTGGATACTCCTTAACCATCGGCATATCTTCTAATCTCACCTTATCACTAGGAGTATTTATAAGAAAAGCCAAATACCCTTGAACTCCCTTACTCAACATTTTTCTAACTCGAATTCCTGAAATAAGGGCAGATGAGACTAGTCTACCTCTTACATCCAATTTTAGGATTGCCTCTCCCGAAATACAAAACTCTGCCGTTTTCGTTTTACAATTCAACTGAGCATGGTAGCGAGCCAACCAATCCATACCTAGGATGACATCATATCCCTTAATAGCTAAACTCATCAAGTCGGTCAATAGTTTCCGCTCTCCAACCCATATCTTGCAGTTTCTATATACCAAATTAGCAATTAAATTTTGATCCGCAGTAGGCGTTCTAACCACCAAGTCATAGGGTAACTTAATAGGTCTCACGTCTACCCCACTCATGAATTTAGGGTTTACAAAAGAGTGTGTCGCACCAGAATCAATTAAAACCTTAGCTAAGCGGTGAAAAATAGGGATCGTACCTTCAACTACCTCAGTGGAATCAGGAATCTGTTGATGGTCCAAAGCATAAACCCTAGCCGGCACCTTAGGGCGACTCCCTTCAGCACTAGACTGCTTAGAGGCCGACTTCTCTGGCCGTTGAGTACTACCTCCCTCTTTTGGCACACTTGGACACCTTGAGAGCTGGTGCTCGGCACTGCCACAGTACAAACACTTCCCTGATTTCCTCCAACATTCATTTTCCGTGTGGTTGGGCTTACCACAATAGCCACAAACTACTTGAGGAGCTACGGCCTGTCCACTAGGAGATGTTCCTCTCGATTGATCTTGCCCACTGCGGCCCCCTCTTGATAAAGTCCCTCTTTGTGCTCCAGAAGTCTTTACTCCTCCTGATCCTTTTCCCATTTTAGGAGGTGGGGCACCCTTATTTGCTTGTCCAGGAGGGTGACTAGGAGCACCCTTTTTTTTGGCATGAAAATCTCTAATTTACAGTTTTGCACTTTCGACTCTCTACGCTTTCTCTAGGGTTTCAGTGAACGTAGAGATTTGGGCTGCTGCTAACCCCTCTTGAATCTCCACATTAAGTCCTTGTACAAATTACCTTATCCTTCTCCTCTTAATGGCCAACAATTTCGGAGCGTACCCAAAAAGTTTAGTGAATCGCTCCTCATAGTCAGCCACGCTAGAAGTCTCCTGTTTCAACTTTATGAATTCGTCCTCCTGTTTCTCTTGGATCAGAGGCGGGAGAAACTTCTCATTAAATTCTCTTATAAAATTTTTCCAGATCCAAGGGGTCTGCGCTCTTTTCCATTTCTCCCTTATCACATTCCACCAAGCACATGCTGCCCTCTCAAATTGAAAGGCAGCAAATCTCACTCGCTTCACCTCGGTATAGTCTAAGGCAGCAAATATATTGGTCATTTGTTCCAACCAGTTCTCCGCTAACTCGGGGTCAGGTATCCCAGTGAATTTAGGCGGAGCAAATTTCAAAAATCGGTCCAAAGCTCTATCCTCCCCTCTCTCCTGAGCCTTGGGTTGGTTAACAAGTCCTGGACCTTGTCACTCTGCTAATCATTTTAAGATATCCGTCATACAGTTAATGGCAGTAATCACTTGGTTATCCCTTTCGTTTACTTGCCCTTGACTCGGTCCAATTGCCGATCCTTGATAATTTCCTTTAGTTTGGGGTTGCCTAACCCCACGCTCTCGACCCCGTCCACTTCTTCGGTCGTCCAATCTTAATTATGTCTAAATGCAAGAATAGAAACAATTACGCAAAAGAACACTCAAAAAACAAAAGTCAATCATGGGAAACATTTGAAATAGCAATAACTGGCATATATTAACATTTCAAGGTTCGTACATAATCAGCAAGTCATGGGGCATTTACAAAAACATAGCACACATGTGCCACAAAAGTACAATCAGTCATGCAGTAAAAGTCATAAGCTTTACAGGCATCACCCCAGCTAATCCCAATTACAAAAGAGTTAAAAGATTCGACACTCCTAACCTAGTTCACAGCAGAACCGCTAGTCTGGACCTCCTCCTCTGGGTCCTCCTCAAAAGGCTCCTCCTCAGAAATGCCCTCATGAGCCGAGCTCTCGGCTACGACTACCACCTCATCTACCAGCATGGTGGTGTCAGTTAGAATCCCTGCGGCGCGCTCCTGGACCTCATCGACTACCCTAGCTAGTCGAGCCCTCATCCTCTGAACCTGGTCACTAGCGGCCTAAGCTCTAACCCGCTCATCGATCACTGTCCCCTCAAGTTCTGAGATCCTAGCACCCTGGGCCTCCACTATAGTCCTCAACTCCTCAATCTCCTCAATGAGTGCCTTATTAGTAATCAATAGCTGTTGGCGCTCATCATTAATAGACAGCACTAGATCATTAGGATAGGCATGCGTCTCCCTACAGGGACAACGAGCGAACCTAGAGGAAAGTGAGTATCGGACACGAGATCCTTCATCAAGTACTGGATATCGGATATGCCTAAGAGACTCCACATGACGTTAGCATCTCCGTTACTGTTAGCCGCCTGACCTCCATTCCAGTTCTCCATTCCTACAAAACAACCACAAAACTCGAGGTTAGAAATTTAAAGTCACTAATTCACTCAAACATCAACTTAATGTATAACTAAGTTATCTCATTCCTATTCTCAAGAGTAAAACCTCTAAAACATTTCCCAATTAGATCTCTAAACTTAGATTCTGATACCAACTGTGACGCCCCCACTTCTCCCTAGGGCGAACCCAAGGGTATTGGCGGAACGCCTGCCTACCTCTCGCCAGGATTCAATACGAGTCAAATTTAAACTTAAAGATACTAAACCAATAATAAAAGTCAATATAAAGAAAAGTCGCTTCCTTATATAATCATTCAAATCTTACATTACAAAGTTTCCAAAAGGTACCTCAATTTCCCCAAAATACAACCATACAAAGTTAACTAAACCATTTACATCCAAATTCTAATCAAAAGTTAGCTTCTCCACAATCTTTCCATTCCGAGCTCCTGTTAAGGAAAACAACTACCGGGGGTGAGCTAGCGTTTAGTGAAGCCAAGAAAAACATGCAAACAAATAAGTTCAAGAAGTAATGAAGCTTATACAAAGGGGATAGCCATAAAATTCAAGTAATTCACAAGGAAAAGTAAAACACAAACAATGAGGATACGGAAGCTCTCAAAAGCTAAGTCCACACAGCTTGGCCAAAACCTTGATCCAAAATATCACACGTTGACTCTCCGTCAACCGAGCAAGTATCAAATCCGTAGACTCCACTTTCACCAACTTTTCGTCCACCGTTACATCCCCTATCGGGCCCGAATGTCAAATGAAAGGCAATACTACTAAAGTATGCCAAGCAAGATCTCAGAAGATCAAGCCTTACAATTTTCTCATGGTTCACCAAGTTTTTCTCGACCAAGCCCATGCCGGCTCGAGTTGCAAGGTTAACCAATGAGATTTGGGCGTCCCCACAAGTACAAGTATTATTTTTCAAGTTCAGGCAAGTCAATTATCAAGTCAAGTTCACGCAAGTCAATTGCATAGACAGGTAAAGAGAACGAGTGCGATAAGGTACACACTCGTCTCGACAAGTCCAAATCACTTAATTAACAAGACACAATTCAAGTATTTAGCAACAAGTCATGCACTTGACACTCACCAATTCAAAAGTAAGTGAGCAAATAAAGTCTTTCAATTGTCTGTACCGGGATCCCCTTCGAAACCCCCTTAAGCACCTGAAGAAATAGTGACCAACCATCACTCACATATACTCTAGACCACTTAACATTCAAGGAAGGAAATGCACATGCTTAAAATTTAAACAACGCCTCAAAAGAGTTTTTCTCATCGAAAATCGACATTCAAAAATGAGGATTTAAAGTCACAAGGGAAACTTGTATCATCCATGAAATCAAGTTTAAAACGGACTATCAATCTCAAAAGGAAGTTGGGAGTTCTTAAAAGTTCATTTCTTATGAAACCAGAAATTTCCAGCTTTACTCGACAATACTTGAAAAATTATGTCTTGAGTCTGGTAAGTCCAAAAATTAGAAACTTTACACCGTTGGAAACTAGATTCACAGTACTAAAACTTTTGAGAAGACACTTTTCCCAGATTCCAACTAGAAATCATTCAAATTTCAGTTCAAAGTTGCTGTTTCATGAAATCAGGGCAGAACCAGTCTTGATTTTTTCTGCAATGTTTGGAAATTCGGCAAAATTCACATAAATTGAATTAGCTTCTGAAATTTATAACACAGAAAGAGTTTCAACTCAAGTTTCAAACACAACAAGCGTAACTAAATTTGAATTTTTGAACAGTAAGATACAATAGTTTGAAGATGGCAGGATTTCTCAACCTGTTCAACAATTTTCCAGTTACCAGCTTTGACATAGTTTTGAAATCAGACCATATCTAACTCCACACAAGACCAAATTGAGAATGGTTTACGACGTTAGAAACTAGATTAAAATGAAATAATTCATCAGAAGACATCATTTCCAAACTCTTTTCACAATTGAGACAAAATTGAGCCACAAGATACAGTTTCACAGTTTCTCTCGGATAAACAGGTAAAACAGGCCAGTCGACTTTGCCGATTCGTTACGGCTCACTCAAAACGAATTAGCAGGGGAATTTTATACTGTTGGAAAGCTCTTGGTGTTTAGTTTCAAATGCCTTAAATGGTACTTAATTTTGACTTTTGTACAAAAATTTATACACAGACAAAGAACCCCTGGTCGGCTGCCCTGGCCGCTGTTTTCCAGATTCCTTCCTTTCTTCAAAACCCAAGTTTTATCCAACCAATTGAAATGATTTTTGAAAGTCAATTTCCACACACATAATACAACATATAACAAGCATTTTAGCAACCATAAAAGCAACAAAAATTCGAAATCAAAGCAAGGTAATAAAGCAGAAATTTCGGCCAGCTCTTCCCATGAGTTTCTTCCAACTTTCTCTCCTCTTACCAAGCCAATATCAAGTCACTCATCACAAAAACAACATCAACCAAGCAAGAAAGCCTCAAGTCAGCTACCTAAAGGCCACCTCAAGACCACTAGCTTAGGATGTAAAGCAAGAAATAAAAGTTCCTCAAGTCCTCTAGCCTAACTTCTTGATTAGGGTGAAATACAACCTTTTCTCTTGGTAAAATTTGAAAGATTAAAGAAGGATGAAGTGGTTACCTCTTCAAGCTCCTAAACCCTAGTTGTAAGTAAGACTTTCCACCAATATTTCACCAAGAACACCACAAGCTTGCACCTTTCTTCTAGTTAGAGCAAAAATTCCAAGAGATTTGTGGGTTGGATGAAGAGTATCAAGCAAGATTGGAGCAAAAGTTGAAGCTTTCTCTTCCCCCTTTTCTTCCCCTTGTTTCGGTCGAGAATGAGAGAGAGTGAGGGAGTGAAATGTTTGATTTGTTTGTAGTGGAAAAATGAAGGAAATGCTAGCTATAAGTTTGTGAAAAAGGTCAACTCTCAAAAGTGGCTCAATAGTGCCTTGCACTACCAATATCCCTCTTGTTTGCTACACTTATTGTGAGAATCCGAAAATTTTCACATTTTCTAAATATTATTTTATTTCCTCGCCCATATTTTTATACTGTCTTTGAAAATATTAAATGTTTTGTACATTTTACAAGTAAGTACAATTTTTTAAATCATTTTCCTAGTATAAGTTAGTGTACGTAACTTGAAGTGCATTTGTTCGATGTGGGGCCCGCTAGTGCGATATAATTTTGCCGATTAGGTGATGAAATATTAAGTGATATTATTCTACATGGTGTTAGGAGATAATTAGAGGTTAGTTAGCTACTTGAATCATTGGAGGTGAGAAGATAAGCTTGGAAACTTCAAGAGGCCACATGTCATGTTTTCATTGGTGGTTGGACTTTTGGACCCAAGACATTAACTTTTTTCAAATCAAATTTTGACTCAATTTCCCTTCCATTTTCATCCTCTTGGCCGAACTTCATGAAGAGAAAAACAAGGAGAGTTCTTCAATTTCTAGCTTCCAAACTTACTTGAATCTTGTGATTTAGCCAACCAAATTTGAAACCCCTCCATACAAGTGATTGCTAAGGAAGGCTAAAGGTTTTGGTGGAGTTGTTTTGGAGGGGGAAGGACTAAGCTACCACTTTATTTGAGGTTTGAAGGTAAGTTGCTAAGAACACCCCTCTTTTCTTTTAATAGATGGAATTTGGTGGCTTGTGGTGGCCACTTGAGTAGTTTTATGTAATATTTCTAGGTTATAAGTGGTGATATGTTGATTTTCAGTTTTTGGTGAATTTTTCTGCCCATATTTGATGATTAATGGTTGGCCATGTTTTAGTAGCTTTGATTTGAGAAATATCTAGTGATTGGGTGTTAAACTCAATTGCCTAAAGAAATTTCAGCTTGGTATGCACAATTTCGGTTTAGGGTTTCCAATTTGGGGGTTTTATTGTGGATGGTTGTGAAGCTTCAATTGGTTGTATATTAAGGGTGTTTGATAGCTTATAGTTTGTGTATGCAATTGTGGTTGAAAATTGTGAGATTTGTGGTTGGTTGTAGTATGGAAAAGTAAGGAAAAACAAGGGGAAATGCTGTCCGTTTATTTTCTTGAACTTGAGTGAATGGATATGAGGTTTGAAATGTGATTTTGGAATGCGATTGAACTTCCTTGCTTAGACATACTTAGTTCCACTTTAAAGGGATTTTACTTGCACTTATACAATTCCGTTTTAACCATGATACTTTAGTTTCAAATGTCGAGTTTGAACTTCAAATACCTATTCATTTTTCCTCCCAAAACAAACAAGAGTGGCATAGGGTTTCCTGGCCACGAAAACCGACTTTAACAAGTGAGATTTTGATGTGAATTTAAGGTATTTTGTCTTCCTTTTTCATACGATTTTAACCAAGGTACCTGTTATACATTATTTCTTTGCATATGTATTGGTTTTGAGCCAAATACACGTTTTACGAAAAAGAGAAAAAGTTACTGTTCACTATTCGGCCGCATATCCGGCTAACTCTTGGCCGGATTGCTGGCCGGATTGACAGGGGAAGAAGAAAAAAAATGGGATTGCTTTCTGCCTTGAATCCGGCCGGATATCCGGCCAAGTTCTGGCCGGATTCTGACATGGCACTGTTCCAAATTTTTTCCGATGAAATGTTCTAAACCCTTTTGAATTTAGTTTTATGTTTGATTTGGAAAACTTTTAGTTACTCATGTGCTTTGATCAAAATGTACTCTTTTCACTTCCAAAATCATTCTTCCACCTTGTACTCGTTTTATTCGGATTTTCTTTGATTTACCTAGATATTTTGATGATGGAACCATAATGTATTCTCTTGATTACTCTTAGGGTTTCTTGGTGACCAAGAGTGATACCCGGAGGGATACGTTAGACGTTGTTTTGCTTATTTAGGTGAGTGTTCTATATACGTTTTGTTTCTAATGACTATGTGACTCGATGTGACTATCTGAATTGTTACTTTAATAAGAAATTGATGTACGTTATGTTTCCATTGACTGTGTGACTAGTGTGATTCTTGATTAAATGTTAATGTTCCCAATGATTGCTAAAAATGAATTTTGCTAGGCGAGTGTGTACTTTATCGCACTCGACCTAAATGAACGTGAAATTTTTCAATGATTGAATGATTAAACGTTACTTGTGCATGAATGTAAGCCTTCGGGCTGAACTGGGCCCTTGCCCTTGGTTACTGGTCGACTCGAGCCAGAAGCGGACTCGGTCGAGCGATTAGTGACCCTGGGTGAATGTGAATGTTTGGTATACTCGAGTATTACCACGTAGTTTGGTGTGGACTGGACAGTGCGCTGGCCAGAACGGGGAGAATCGAATGAACGAATGAATGGCAAGAATGACGGATGGGGTTTTCAAAGTCAAATGAAATTTTCTAAATGATTGAAGGAATGGATGGTCGATGAACGAACGAACGAATGACTCCATGTATCCTTTTAATGAATGTGTTACTCTTGCTTTATATCGTAAATGTTATCTGGATTACTTGTTGTTACGTGCTAATGTCCTTGTTTAATTTCTTAGTTGAGTATATAGAACCTCGCTGGGCTTTTAACTCATTCCACGCCTTTTGTTTTCCTTACAGGGGTTGCGAGTATGGGCGAGAGGCATGTATAGAATAGAATAGCCTAGTTTTTTATTTGAATTATTTTGTTTGACTTTTGCTTTCGTTCTAGTGCTTGGATAAGGTTGAGTATATTGGGAAAATACGGAGCTTATGTATACATTTGGGACTGTATAATTGGTTGAGCTTGAGGTGAATGTAATTTTATGGTTCAAGGCTGGGTTTTGTTTCCGCTTATTCCCGAGGCTTTATCTTACTTTCTTTGATGTGAGTGAGCGAGTCCTGGCGAGAGTTGGGCAGGCGGTCCGCCGAACCCTTTGGTTCGCCTTAAGGGAAGGTGGGGCTGTCACACTTATACATTAATCCACCAAGGTAATTCCTCTAGCACTACAATTACTCATACTTACTAATCTAGTATTAAATCCTCAAATCTCCAATTAGTCGCGCCGGTGTGACCTTCGAGAAACTTTCGACGCGCACGAAATAAAAGTTTAATTTAAGAAAAATTCACGTAAAAATAGTAAAATTAAATAACATTAGAGCAAAATAATTATAAAATAGACTAAATTAAAATTAAAATATGGGTCCTCACATCCTCTCCCCCTTAAAAGAATTTTCGTCCACTAAATTCATACCTTGATTTGGAAATAGGTTTGGATATTTCTCTCGAATCTCTTCTTCTACCTCCTAAGTTGCTTCCTCTATTCCGTGATTCCTCCATAGAACTTTTACCAAAGGGATTTGCTTATTGCTTAGTTCCTTCACCTTACGATCTAGAAGCTTCACTGGTTTCCCCTCATAAGTCAGTGCCTCGTCGATCTTAACATTTTCTGGTTGCAGTAACATGGGAGGGATCTGGGTGATACTTTTTTAGCATAGACACATGGAAAATATTATGCATTCGAGACAAACTTGGTGGCAGTTCCAACTTTTAGGCCACGTTTCCCACACGTTGGAGAATCTTATAATGTCCTACAAATCTAGGTTGCAACTTCTTTCCTCTTCCTGCCATCAAACTTGTTTTTAGAGGAGTGATCTTAAGAAAAACTTGGTCTCCAACTGCAAATTCAAAATCCTTCCTTCTATTATCTGCGTAACTCTTTTGACGGTTCTGAGTTGTCTGAATCCTTTGGCGTATTAACTTCATCTTTTCGCACGCCTCTTCAGTCCATGGTACTGCAATGGGGTCTAAAATCTTCCTTTCACCTATTTCATCCCAACAAATCGGAGATCTACACTTCCGGCCATAAAGAGCCTCATATGGAGCTATTTGAATGGATGAATGGAAGCTATTATTGTAAGTAAATTCCACCAATGTCAAGTATTTACCCCAACTCTCTCCAAAATTCAAAATACATGATCTCAAATGTCCTCAAGGGTTTGAATGACCCTCTCTGACTGTCCATCAGTTTGTGGGTAGTAGTAGTGCTAAAACTCAATTTAGTTCCTAACATTTCTTGTATCTTCTGCCAGAATCGAGATACAAACTGAGGGTCTCGATCAGATACAATACTTACTGGTATCCAATGTAGCCTTATAATCTCATCCAAATATAGTTTAGCTAATTTCTCCAGGGAGTACTTCATACTAATCAGCCAGGAAATGAGCAGATTTGATCAGTCTATCCACTATTACCCAAATGGCGTTGTGACCTCTTTGTATCCTCGATAATCCAGATGCAAAATCTATGGTGATATTCTCCAATTTCCACTCGGATATCTCCAAAAGTTGCAATAGGCCAGATGGTTTCTGATGCTCGGTTTTAACCTGCTGGCAGATCAAACAAGTCTGGACATATCGAGCAATTTCCTTCTTCATATTTCCCACCAATAGGAAGGTCTAGGCTGTGTGTTGATGCAGAATGAACGAGTTATAGCCTATGCGTCCGCGAAAGTTGAAATCCCATGAGCGGAATTACCCAACCCATGATTTGGAGTTAGCCGCTGTAGTATTTGCGTTACGTAAGTGGAGACATATCCTATATGGGGTGACATCTGAGGTTTTTACCGACCATAAGAGTATTAAATATTTGTTTTCTCAGAAGGAGTTGAATTTAAGACAACGTAGGTGGGTGGAATTCTTGGAAGACTACAATTGCACAATTAATTACCACCAGGGGAAAGCTAATGTAGTGGCGGATGCTTTGAGCCGTAAGGTACAAGTAGCAGGATTGATGGTAAAGGAATGACATATGCTATATGAAATTAGTGTTTGGAATCCTCGTCTGCAGTCCACGAAAGTTATTTTGGAAAATATTGTATTAAGGCCTACTCTATTGGATAAGATTAAGGAAGTACAAAAAAAAGATCCAGAAGTACAGAAATAGTTGGAGAAAGCTCAGAAAGAGGAGTTTTCGGACTTTAGTATTGGAACTGAAGGAATTCTTAGGTATCGAACTCGACTGGTGGTACCGAAAGATGAGGATATCAAAAGAGAAATATTGGAGAAAACCCATCGTTCTAAATATACGGTACACCCTGGAGGGAATAAGATGTGCCAAAATATGAAAAATCTCTATTGGTGGGAAGGCATGAAAAAGGAAATTGCCCGATTCGTTCAGACATGCCTAGTATGTCAGAGAGTTAAGACAGAGCATCAGAAGTCTTCTGGTTTATTGCAACCGTTAGAGGTCCCCGTGTGGAAATGGGAGAATATTACCATGGATTTTATATCGGGATTGCCAAGGACGCAAAGAGAGCATGACGCGATTTGGGTCATAGTGGATCGATTGACTAAGTCTGCACACTTCTTGCCCATTAGTATGAAATATTTAATGGAAAAACTGGCAAAGTTATATGTGGATGAAGTTATAAGGTTGCATGGAATTCCTGTGAGTATAGTGTCGGATCGTGATCCACGCTTTGTTTCTTGATTTTGGCAAATGATGCAAGAGACATTAGGTACCAAGTTGAACCTCAGTACCACTTATCATTCTCAAACTGATGGGCAATCGGAAAGGACAATTCAGACTCTCGAGGATATGTTGAGGTCTTGTATTCTGGATTTTGGAGTTAATTGGAACCAATATTTGACCTTAGTGAAATTCGTCTACAATAATAGTTTTCATTCTTCTATACAAATGGCTCCATACGAGGCTCTCCATGGCTGTAAGTGTCGGTCGCCGATTTATTGGGATGAAGTAGGAGAGAAGAAGGTCTTTGATTCGACCGTGATTCCTTAGATGGAAGAAGCTCGAGAAAAGGTCAATTTGATTCGACAAAGGATTCTAACCACCCAAAGTCGCCAGAAGAGTTATACTGACAATAGGAGGAAAGACTTGGAGTTCGAAGTTGGAGATCAAGTATTCCTTAAGATTACACCTCTAAAGGCGAATTTGATGGCGGAAAAAGGGAAAAAGTTACAACCGAAATTTGTGGGACAGTACACCATTCTGCAACGAGTTGGAAATGTAGCTTATAAGTTTGATTTACCAGCGAGCTTATCCCGTATTCACAGCGTGTTCCATGTGTCGTTTCTTAAGAAGTACCACTCTGACCCATCCCACATATTTCAACCGGAGAATTTAGAAATTGGTGAGGCTCTAACTTACGAGAAGAGACCCGTGAAGCTTTTGGACTGGAAAGTGAAGGAATTAAAGAACAAGCAAATTCCGTCAGTGAAGATCTTGTAGAGAAATCATGGAGTCGAAGAAGCTACGTAGGAAATCGAGGAGGAAGTTCAGAGGAAGTCCCCGAGTTATTTTCTAGTTCAGGTATGAATTTCGAGAACGAAATTCTTTTAAGGAAGGAAGGTTGTGAGGACCCACATTATCATTTTTATTTATATATATATATATATATATATATATATATATATATATATATGTACATTGCAATTTTCAAATCAATTTTATTGATTTCATTTAGAAATTTATTTGATTTTATTAAGTCAATTACATCGGCACGAAAATTTTCAAAGTACATTGTGCACGTTTGGATTTTTCGATAATTGCTTTATTTGGATGTTTGAATTTCGCACCCGAGTCTAGGGTCGACTTTTAGACATAAGCTTCCAGTGTTAGGATATGTTTTTGAGGTATATAACTGAGAGAAACCGGGATCGTAGTGTCTCGTCACGCGAATCGACTCCGACGCGACGAAAAGTTACTTTATGTCAATCAAATGTCTCTCTCTTCTTTCACACTTTATTTCCCATCAATGCCCCAAAGTCAAAAGCTTACATCACTCAAACTGTCCCTCCCTTTTCTCTCTCCATTTGGCCGAACCCCCCTTGCCCATTTCCTTCTTCATTTTGCTTCCAAAGTTCTTCTTCCTCCTCCATCCAAAATCACCAAGAGAACTTGCTCAACTTCTTGCTAGCTTAACTTTGAACTTGAGAACCATCTTGGAGAGGAGAGAAGGCCGTCTGTTTGGGGCTATCTTGGGGAGCTTCTCACACCAAAAACCTAGGGTTTCCTCTTGTGTTTGGAAGGTATAAAAATCTCTCACAAAACTCTTGCTTTCTTGTTTCATTTCTTGGCTTTGAAACTTGTAGCTTCCTTCTTGTTATTGTTGGTTGGATTTGGTTGGTTGAAGTGGGCTCTATGAACTCCCACCTTGGTTATATGAGGGCTTCCATGATGCTTATGTGTGTGTTAGTGTGGTTGTGATGAGTTTTGATGTTAGAAACAAGAAGAGGAAAAGAAAGAGAGAAACCGAGAGAAGAGAGGGAGGTGTTGGCCGAATTTTTGAGATTTTGTTGTTCTATTTTGCTGCCATATTTTCATGACTTTCTTGGCCCATTTGAGAGCTGATATGTTGAGCTTTAAGTGGACAAATTTCTAGCCAAAAACGCTTTCATTTGGTGCTTCAAAATTGCATGAAAAGATTGGCCAAAAATCTGGAAATTTTCCCTTCCCTGCTGACCGAATGGTCAAATCTGTTTTGGGGTGTTTTATTCCTAAAATTTTGGTGCTATTAAACCATCAATTGCTCAATAAATGTTTCTAGAATCTTGGTTTCAAAAATGGAGCGAATTGGGGCTGATTTCGTTGGACAAAACTTTTGGAAAAGAAAGAATGATAGGGTTGGCAGATTTACTTAGAAGAATTTCACAAACTTTGGTCATTTTGTTAACTGCCTTTCCATACGATTTTTTGCCTAAATTTTGGTAGAGAGGTAGTCCATATATTGAAGTTTAAGTGTACCAAATTTGGTAAAATTACAATACCATTTCAATGTCCAAATGATACCCCAAAGATTGCTCTTCAAAACTGGAAAAAAAACGTAGTGGCAGGACAGCTTTACACCCTTTATTCTAACGACCATATCTCTTTGCTCGGGAGTCAAAATTCAGCGCCGTTGGTGGCGTTTGAAACTAGGCTTCAAGGGTTTTCTAATGGTGTATGGCTTGCATGCAACTCATTTCCTATCAATACCAGAAATTTCGCAAAGATGACTGTTGTACCAAACTATTTTCATGTCTTTTGCTCATTTTGGTGACTTGTGGCTCGATTTAGCCTATTTACTCAATGAATTTTGGATTGAGCTCTTCTCGGGAATTGTAGTACTCCGAGGCTAGTTTTCATAGCCATAGCTTTTGCCTAATTCCAATGAGTGTAGCCTTAGATTTAGTCCAAACAAGAACTAGTGGCAGTCCGGCCTTGGAAGATTTTTAGTGATTGAGTTGAGTTCTTGAGTTGACTTGATTAGTTAGTGATTGATAATTAACTTTGGCTCAGGTGACCAAGATCTTGCTGAGGAAGAACCTACCGAAACTTAACTCTCTTGTGCTTGCTTGCTTGTCTTCTAAAGTGAATCATCGGTGAGTGTCAATTGCATGACTTGATGTCATACTTGTTACTATCTTGCTTGTACTACGTGCTTGAACTAGATACATGTATTGAAATTGTTAAGGTGGACGTGTACTTTATCTCGTCCTACCTCTTATACTTGTCTCGATTTTGCTTGCTTGAACTTGAATAATGAACTTGTACTTGTACTTGATTGAGGATGGAGCGTTGTCTCATCATCCTATTTGATATTTGGACATGGTGGGGACGCCCAAAACTCATCGGTAAACCTTTCACTTCGGGCCGGCAAGGGCTCGGCTGAGGAACTGGCAAGCCTTGGGTCTTGACTTGTTTTCATCGGTTGGAATGCGTTCACCGATTAGGTATACTCGAGTATTACCAACTTGCTTGTTTGACGAGCGGACCCGGTACAGGGGGTGAAACGGTGGACGGAGAATGTTGTAAGTGATTTCTACGGACTAATCTTGTTACGTTGACGGAGTGTCAACTCAATGTTAAACTCATGATCAAGCTGTGGGATAGCTCCTGAGAGCTCCCGTATCCTTATCCGATGTGTGATTCATTTTCCGTACTTGAACTTGCACATGGAATCGTTGTTAACATTCTTGTCTTGTGAAATTGGCTTTGATATGAACTTGTTTGCTTGCATGGTTTCCTTGACCTCACTGAGCTTTGCTCACCCCATAAGTTTGTTTTTCGCAACAGGTTTTGAAGCGGAGTTCGATACTCGAGGAACTTAGTTTCTTTGTAGGATTTCCGCTCTTTTGTATAAGAATGATTTGATCTGTGAACCTTATGGATTATTGTACTTGGAATATTATTATTGTAATTTGGATAGAAGTATTGGGCTTGTACTTATGTAAGTTTGACTGGTGGATATAATAGACTCCGTCTATGGTTTAAGAGTGAATGCTTGTATTTAGATTTCGGGTTTTGTAGTGAGTCCTGGCGAGAGTTAGGCAGGCGTTCCGCCGATACCCTTGGGTTCGCCCTAGGGAGAAGTGGGGGCGTCACATATTCTAAGATTAAAGGTTAGGAACACTCCATTGGTCCCCTTTTAACTAATTAACTTTAAGCCATTCGTAACTTAGAGTTTATTTCTCTACACTAGTCCTTCAAGTTCTAAAATCTTTAAAATGCTTGTGAGGACAAGATTAGGTGATTTGAAGCCATGTTATATATATATTTATAACGAGTTACTTTAGGATTTCCAAAATGTCATAGAAGGTTAGCTAGCTACTGTTTTAGTCAATATTCAAATTTCAGCAATTCATTCCATCAAACATTAATTTCTCCAACAATATAGCAGTTTGGATTTTGGTTATTTTTCCTACTAGTTTTAGCTAGAATTTTTCTAAGGCTTTAACAGCCTCTTTGAGTGTTAAAAGTCAATAGGGTGCACATGAGAGTAGGGACAAGATATTACACAATGTTTTACTCAAGATGGTGGCTGATTGTCATGAAATTTTCATATACTACATCTAAATTTTAGCCCCTCATTGCCTCTGTCATTAGACAAGCTCCTAGCAACATTATTTCAGAGTTTTAGTGGAGCTTCCCTCGTTTAGTTGCTCGAAACATCAAACACATGACACACATTCTGTTCAACATGAATTAAGGTCATTGCCTCAAAATTTCAACAGGTTATTCGATCAAATTCACCAACAAAACTGCTATCAGCTTTTCATCAGAATTCCCTCCATTAATTGTTTCATTATGTGTTCCAATTTAACATACATGCTGGAACTAACATGTTATACTCTGTGTTACACTTCAATGTAAAGGTTTGGAATCAGATTTCTTGAAGAAACCTGCAATGGTTCCTAATTCTTTCTCTCAACTGCAACCATTAGTTTCCAGTAGCAACAGCAGCCTTTCGTTTGACATTTCTCATTAATTCTGTTTGTGGTTTATGTCCTAGCTGATCCTGCAAAGGATACCTATTCAACTGCAGATCATCCTAGGCTAAACAGGACAGTCCATGATCAGAATTCAAAAGGACATAACTGAGTTATGCCTCATTTCTGCAACTAGCTGCACATCTGGTGCATAGCAGCATGCATCAGATTTGCATGCTCAAATTTTCGCATGAGTATAGCAATAGGATATAGTGCATTATTTTCCAGATTAGCACCGGTTTTCAGTGTTATAGCTCCTCATTTCTAGTCTCAGTTGCATTGACAGAATTTCGACAGGAGCAACAGGCTATTATTTGTTAGTTCCTCATGATTCCCCTTCAATCTCAGGTTCCAGCTAAGCATGCAAGGAATATCTATTCGGTTACAGGTTATCCTTAACAAAACGTGAGACTAAAATTCAAGAACTAAACAGAATTAAAGCTCATTTCTGCTATTAGTTACAAATTCTGATTCATAACAGCATGCATTAGATTTTCCATGCTCAAGCTTCTCAGCTCCTACCAGATCAGTCACTCGTTTATTTCATCTGCATAATAGAATCTTTCTCCTACCGAAGCTTATTCTCTTCCTCTACCAACTTAACTTGCAGCTGATTCATTCATTCATTTTCTTCCAACTAAGCATGAGATTACTGCAGATTCTTAACATTATCATCCCAAAATATTAAAATGGTCACAACTTCTAGTTTTCTGCAATTTTCATAGTTTCTGCATAACATTTCTCGCACCAGAAACTAATTTCCTAGATAGCTCTACTTGCAGCTCAAGTTTAGCTAATTATACTATCTAAACAGTGAGTTATAATGGAGAAGGTTACCTTTCTTCCCTAAGGTTTCTTGTCGCAGGCTGCTAGAATTTCTGATCCTGATTCCCTGCAGTACCTTCCTTAGCCTTGGTTAGAAGTTATCCGCTCCAGCTCTCACTTTCTCAGTTCTTTGTTTACTCTTAGTGTTGATTTGGTAAGAAGAGTAATTGGAGTTTTCTTTGCTCTCAGCCACCGACCAAATTTTAGCAGTTAGTTTTTCTCTTTTTCCCACTCAGTCACAGCTTGGATTTGGCAGATCATTGGCTGTGAACTTTTCCTTTGGTTTCTCTCAATCACCACCCAAACTAGACTCCGATTTACTTCCTCATTTCCACCGCTTAAACTTAGTAGTTTTGGTGGCTGTTTTCACTTGATTTCCCTTTAGCCACCGCCCAAGATTTTTCCTAGCATCTGATTGCCTTACTTCCATTCGGTTCTAGATTTCTCCAATTGTTTTCCTTCCCTCGGTTCCTATTGTCAAAATTGCTACTAGCTTATTTTGCTTTGCTGCATGGTTATTCATTTAGGTTCCAAGGGTAATTTCATCTTTTAACTTAACTTATTTATCTATTAAAGCTATAATCTTATTATTTCTAATAACAAAATAAATGTAATGAAATAAATTCGAAATGTACACATAAATTTCCGAGTTCTCACAATTAGCAGAAGATATGGCCTTAGGAAATAATCCTCATAATTTCACCAATAGAGTACAATCATTATTAACAGTACAAAATCCAAATAGAAACAACAAAAAACAATTAGAAAATTAGAACAGATAAGTATAAGTAATTGGGATCAAATTAAGAATTTTATACAGGAATACACCTACTACTCATTACTAGCAGGATGTTTTTATGATGAAAGTATCATGAAAAAATTAGTACTAAAACGTCCAGGACAATTAGGAAAGAATATATATGATAAATATAAAACAATAAAATGGACTGAACCAACTCCTAAAAATATAACTGTTGTAGTGAAATTTATCATGAAAGAATTAGAAGAAAAATGTACAATAATAGCAATACAGAAATAATTAAAGGGAGAACATAGTTTTTTGTAAAAATATCTATACTGCACAAAACTATGATCAGCCAAAAAGAAAACCTAAAAGATATAAAAAGAAGTATATACCTAAAAGAAAATATTATCTTAAAAAATCTAGAGCTAAAAAACCATATTTACAAAAAGAAAAACATGTCAGAAAATATAGATCTAGTAGAAAATACAGTAATAAACTAAATTGTTATGCCTGTGGAAAACCAGACCATCTAGCAACCAACTGTCGACGAAGGAAAAATATGTATAATAAACAGCCAATTAGTAGAAACAGTAAATGAAAACCTGATAGAAGTAGATGAATAGATGTTAGATACATAAAGTATATATAGTATTATAACAATAGAAGATGAACAAAAGACAGATATTGAAAATGACAAAGAATTAGAATTTATCGAAGATATAACTAGACAAATAAATAATTTTACACCTTTATTATCAGAATTAATAGAAAATATTTGTAACCATAATTGGATACATAGACAAGAAAGTGATAGTAAAGCTTGTTTTAATTGTAAAAAATACCCTACTATAGAATTTAGATTCCAATGTCATGATTGCATGACAGAAGTATATAAATTTTGTTTGGATAAATTAGAATTCCAGTATCAAGAAATAGAAAATAAAAAAGGAAAAAAAATTGAAGACATAGAACTAATAGAGCATCATTTGGAAAGAAGAAATATTAGAAAGAAAAGTTGACCTTATAGAAGAAAAATTAAAAACATCCACAAACCATCAGATAGAAGAAAATATGGAAGAATGTAGATACATAGATAATATAGGAAATTTAATAGAAATGTTAGATTATGATAAAAGAACTAAAAAAATTTTTACTATTAAAATAAGGCTAATAGTTCAAATAGAAAAATGGAATAAAGAAATAGAAGCTATTATAGACACAAGATGTACTAATACAGTACTAAACAACACAATTTTGCCTCCAGAATATTACAATAAAGCAACAGAAATAGTAGAAACTAGACAAATGGATGAAAAATTCTATCAATATGATACATCAGTCAGAAATATCCAATTTAAATTTAAACAACATAATACTTATAGTACACCTTATTTGTTATCAAAAATTTATATAAGACCCATAAGATTCAATTTAATAATAGGATTAGACTTTATTCTTTATTATTATCATGGTATTATATTAACTAGACATGGACTCACTATCCTTAGAGAACTAGCACTAGACATTACCTCAGAATGACATATGAAACATGATAGAACTAGTAAAACTAGTACAGAATTAGAAAAAAGACATTAATAAAATAATAAACAAAACTCATTAGAAAATAATAGATAAAGAGTGTACTTGTGACATACTAGGACAATGTAAAAGCTTAGAACATCTAGAACAAGAATTAAATATAGAAGAAAATTATGAAGAATTAGAAATAATTATAAAATCAGTAGATAATGAAAAAATATACAACATATTAGAAACAGGGGTAGAAGAAATAGATAATATGATTAGTAAATTGAAAAAAGTGAAAATTTTAGCAGAAAATCCTATTAAATATTGGAATAAAGAAAAGTTTTATTGCAAGTTAGACATTCTTAATCCTAACCTTAAAATATCTACAGGTAACATAGAAGTTAGTAACAGTGAAATTAAAGAATTTGAAATGGATATAGGAGACTTATTAAAATTAGAGGTAATTAGAAAAAGCAAAAGTCCTCATAGAAGTGCAGCATTTATAATTAATAAATATAGTGAAATGGTCAGGCGAAAAAGCAGGATGATTATAAATTACAAAAGGTTAAATGATAATACTAAAGAAGATAGTTATAATATACCTGACAAAAATTAGTTAATAAATCAAATACAATCTAAATATATTTTTAGTAAATTTGATTATAAATCTGGATTTTGACAAACTAAAATGCATTCAGAAAATATAGAATCAACAGCATTTACCTGTCCGTTGGGACACTTTGAAAGGTTAATAATGCCATTTGGAATAAAAAATGCACCAACAGTTTTTAAAAAAAAATGGATAGCATCTTTAATAAATATCAAGAATTTGTAATAGTATACATAGATAATATATTGGTTTTTTCTAAAACAAAAGAAAAACATATTAGTCACCTTAAATTAGTATTTGTAGAATTTATAAAACATGGAATAATCATAAATTCAAAAAAGGCACAAATTTTTAGAAAAAGTATTGAATTTTTGGGAACAAAAATAGGTCAAGGAAACATCAAATTACAACCACTTATTTGTAAAAAGATATTAGAATTTTCAGATAAAATAGAAGAGACCAAAAAATTACAACAATTTTTAGGATTATTAAATTATGCTAGACCCTTCATAAAAAACCTAAGTAGGATAATAGGACCATTATATGCTAAAACATCAGTCAAAGGCCAGAAATACTTTAATAAAGAAGATATAGATTTAATTAAGAAAATAAAATTAGAAACTAGTAAATTACCAGATCTAAGATTACCATTAGATACAGATTATCTAGTCATAGAATGTGATGGATGTGCTCTTGGTTGGGGTGCAACATTATTAGCAAAATCTAATACGTATGATAATAAAAATAAAGAAGAAATTTGAAGATATTCTAGCGAAAAATGCAAAGAAAAAGGTAACATCAGTAGCATTGATGCAGAATTACTAGCAGTAACATATAGCCTAGATAGCTTTAGGTTATTTATATTAAATAAAAAAGAAATAATTATTAGGACAGATTGTGAAGCTATAGTAAGATACTTTAATAAAAAGAATGACAAAAGATCATCTACTAGAAGATGGTTAAATTTTATGGATAGAATAATTGGTAACTGTTACAAAATAAATTTTGAATATAATAAAGGTAGTGATAATAGTATAGCTGATTATTTATCCAGAATTATACCTTCTTCTTATTCTTAGCAGATGGAGCATTTGACAAGGTAAAAATTGGCCAATGGAAACTCATAAAGTATCTCAAAGGCTCCAACCTTCATTTCCATAGCAACGCAGAAGGTAAAATAGAAGAAATCTAGCAGGATATCTTAAATAACCTTTGGAATAGTAGAAGTAATATTGATAAGGTTAGAAATCTAAACATTTTACCATTCTATTTTAGTAATCTTCCAAAACAAAGTTTTTCTTATTATGTAGTAACAAAAGGAAAAATTTCAGGAGTCTATTCACAGTGGATTTCAATAATCGAACAAGTAAAAGAATTCCAAAATCCTTTTTGGGGAGGTTTTAGAAACATACATGAAGGTTTAGAATTTGCTAGAAAAAATATTGGGATAAATTTCTTTGTTGACAATGCATGTAGAATTGATAGCCAAAAGATAGCAGTCCCTCGAAACATTGATACTCCTAGTACTAGTTATAGTCGTGCAGTAGAAAAAGACAATATAAATCGAATTGAATTTTGTAGACATTGTGAATGCATGAGTAGACATTATAAATTATTAAATGAAAGATGCAAGACTTATAATGTGGACGTCAATTCTTTTAAAGAAAAAATGAAATTATTATATCAACAATTCCGTGGTATGAAAGAAATTATGGTATCACAAAGTGAAACCATTCTATCTCAAATATCTGAGCTGGAAAAGCTTAAAAGAAGGCCATCACCAACGGCATATTCTGGGCCATTTCATTCAGAAAACTTATATCAAAGGCCCATAGAATTATTAAAGTTTAGATTATTTCTCCAAACATACAAATACCTAGAATTCCTACCAAAGCCCACACTAGAAATTATTTCCCAAAAAGTTAAAGCCCAGCATTTGCTAAATTAGAAGCCATACAAGCCTACTTTAGACAAGTCCTTTTGAATCTAGAATTAGAACCGAGTCTCAGAATATATTCGGCCTCCCTTCTTGATTCTGAAAAATCATGTACAGAAAATCCATGCAGTCACCAAACCATTAATACAGTATGTATCACCCAACAAAATTATTATATTTTGAAATGCTCCACAAAACTACTGTAACGATCCCACCTCTTTCTAAGGCGTACCCTAAAAGTTAGCGGATCGTCTGCTTAACTCTCGCCAGGGCTCACTAATATCACATTAACTTCAGAGATAACAGTTAAATAACTCTCACTAATATTTACATTAACTTCAGAGATAATAGTTAAATAACTCTCACTAATATTTACATTAACTTCAGAGATAACATCTGATAAAACAAAAGCCAACCGTTCAAGTTTTATACAATACCTAGTTAAATACAAAAGCTTCAACCCTTAATAGGATACTAAAGGGGTGCACAAATACAAAAGTCTTCATGCTAAATTTCTAAGATTCCTCGTTCAAACCCTAACCACCAATTCCTGCAAGGAAAACAAACTAAACGGTTGAGCTAAAGCTCAGTGAGGTTTACTGAGCAAGTAACATTTAGTAAACACTTGAAACAGTACAATTAAGCAAGTAGTGCACATTTCACAAGACAATCACTTTCAAAGGATACAAACTCCTCCTGGGAGTCATTTCAATATCGTTGTACATTCACTTTAGTGTCATTAGACACTCATTTCAATGTCATTGCACACTCCGCCAATTCACCCCTTATATCTTCCAAAACAATAAACAACCCACTACAATCAGTGATCAGTTCAATAATCCACCAACTTCTAGGTAATACTCGAGTATACCGAAACATTTACCCAGAGCTTCCGTCCTATCCAACTAAGCCCTTTGCTGGCTCGAATAGTCCGTTGAACAATGGATTTTGGGCCCAGTTCAGCCAATGCGGCTTACATTCATGCACATATACAATACCATTTGATCAATTATCAACCTTCAAACTCAACTAAATCGAGTGCGATAAAGTACACCCCCGACTTAGAAGGCGAGGGACAATTAATTTACACGTCACAAGAAATCACTAGTAATATCCATAGTACGTACATTTATCACATAATTTTCATTTAAGAACATAAACAGTTAAGCACATAGTTCGGCAACACTCACCAAATATTCAAATAACTACTCTCGGGCTTCGGGGTGGTTTCCTGGCTCACAGCTACTTCCTGAAGCAAGTTAATAATTTCAAAGTAAATACATAATTTGTAGATGTTCACCTATTGTTCTTACCTTATCATTTGAACTATTAAAATCAAGTTTGACTTTAAAATAAAAAAAATGTAACATATTCAATATTCATTTATCATTTTATTTTAAAACTTATTGATTTTATTGTTTTAATCAAGAAATATACATATTTTCTAAGATTATAATTTTATAAATTTTTAAATTAGGAGTAAACTACTTTTCACTTAAGAGTCTAAGATTTAAACTTAGGTACACTCCATTGGTTCCCGTTAACCTAGCTAGATTCTAAGTTGTTGGTAATTTGAATTTTGTTTCACTACACTAGCCTCTCAAGTTTTATAGTTTTTTTTTTAAAATACTTGTGAGGACAAGATTAAGTAATTAGAAGCCATTTTATGTATATAGCTATAGCAAGTTACCTTAAAGTCTCTAAAAACATCATATAAGGTTTAACTCATTACCATTTCGGCTAACCAACGAAATTCCAGCAATATTACTTCAAGCTTTCGGCAAAAACTCTATTCTTTCACTCGCTTAAAGCTCTAAATACTTAATGTACATTCGGTCTAGCATAAACCAAGGCAAATAGCACCTAGTTTCAGCAAATTATTCAACCAAATGCCACGCACAAAATCTGTCATCAGCTATGGCATTGAACAACTAAAGCTTTCAGCAGTGTAGCAGTTTAATATGCAACATTTTCTCCACAATTCCTTCAGTTTTAAGTCCAGCTTATCATGCCAAATACAAGTATTAAACTACAGAGTGGCTTTAAATATCATACGTGAAAGTTTACAGAGTGGAGTTTGAAAGAAAAACTGATCCTAAGTTTATTTCTCCCTCTCGGCTCTCTTAACAGATTTCTTCAGCTTTCTTCGCCAACTTCAACTAGGATTTCCGAAGTTTTTTTTTATTAGTTTCAAGGGAAAATATCTGTTAAAACCAGAGATTAAATATATCCCATGCATTTGTTGGTAAGTCTCTCCAAAATATCAAGCAACAGTTGCATAATCTGTCCTCATTCCCACGACACAACATTTTCCAGCAAGTAAGTAGTTACTAAACAGGTTCTCCTTTAGCAGTACTCACCATCAGCTAAAATTCATCATGCATGTTGGAATTAATGTGTTAGAAGGTGTTTGAACCACAAGACAAAACTCTGCAACCAAACTCTATGGAGAAAACTGGAAAATTTCCATCTTTCCTCCTTCGGCCAGCTTAGCAGAAACTTCCAACTATTTCTTGCAAAATTTCTCACTCAAGTTATCAATTCTGCTCTAGTTTCTCAGACAACACAAGGAGGTAAACATATAGCTTGAGTTTCTAGAAGAAAGTTGTTCCATTCTTTCAATTAACAAAACTGCACAACCAGCTCCTTTCTCTCGGATGAAGTTAGGAGAATTCCAGCAGGTAACCAATCTCTAAACCAGAGTTTTCCTTCAACAAAATTTAGTTTTTCTTAGCTAAAATCCAGCATGCAACCTTAATATTCTAGTGTACTGAATGACCAAGAGGTTATTACAGAAAATTTACTTTATTTATGGGCTGCAACTCAACAACAACTCTCGGTTCCCTCCATTTCTGTCCAGTTCCAATTTTTCTCTCCTTTATCAGATTTCTCCTCGGTTAAAACTTATTGTTCCTTGCTAAAAACTAACATGCAGCTTGTATATATTCTCATTTGTACTAAATAAGCAGAAGGTTATGGTAGATTCTTACCTCTTTTCCCTTAAAATTCGATAATGGCAAACTGCTCTATCTCTCTTTGTTTCGGCTCCTTCAACTCTTGCACCAGCTCTACCCTTTTCCCTCACTGATGCAGTTGATACGTGAAGTGCAGGACTGGTTTCTCCTCCTATCACTCACTTAGCTCTCAGTTTAGGATGGTTAAAGGTTGAAGAAATGGTGAAGCTAGCTATCAGTTCTCATTTTTTTCTCTCGGTGATCACTCACAGCTTCCTCACTCGGTGGGATGACAATTCCAAAGCTTCTCCACTCGGTTCTTGTTTCTAATGTTCTGATAACTAGCTGGTCGCATGGTAGTTTAGCTAGGTTGAAGGGTTAGTTAGGTCATTTGATATCAACTTAATTGCTTACTAAGAAGCTGTGGTTTTATTAATTCACACATTAACTCCTAACTTTTGTTATATATATTTTTACACCATTCCAAAGTATTTATAAATTCTCGATTTTGTTGTAAAATTTAAATTTAGACATTTAATCGACCAATTATTATTTCTAATAGCAAAATGAAAATAATACATGCAAATCTTACTCAAAATTTCCTCGAGTTCTCACAACTACACAAGTATAATCCTAGAGTTTTTCTAGTTAATGGAGAATGAGTCATTCTTAACCCCAAACTCTTATAGATTTCGGGTTAATCAATAAAATAATAATAGGAGATCCAGAAGACATTCAACAGTTTTGTAGCAGTCAACTAGCATATGTAATGAAGACCATGCTTCTCACGTATGGAGAATGGACTGAAGTCCTTATTTCAACAGCACCAGGAGAATGGACCAAAAAGTTCAAATTTGAACCACCAGTCCATAGAATTAGAATTATTACTACTGAAAAAAGATCGGAGCTACCACCAATCGGAGTTGATGGACACCAATCTCTTATAACATGTCCAAAAGAGATGGAGGAACAAGAAATACATAGAAGATTATATTTATTCTCGAATAGACATCTTAAAAATTACTGGAATAGGGGAACCAGAATGAAGCTCGTGGCAGAAAATAGAATTCAGAAAATGTATGTTCCTAATAACTACATGGTAGAAAAAGATTTTGAAATCCAGATTTGTTTCCCTGAAATATTTGAGAAATATGAAGAGAACTGGTTTGAAGAAACAAGAAATGGAAGCATAGACGAAGAATTCAATAGTACAACAACAGGACATAAAGATTTTTGGAACAACTTGGGACCCGAAAAAGCACACAATTTGGAAAACATGATGGAACCATGATGGGACATTTGTAGTTAGGTATTTTGACACCTATAAAATTACTTTTATACATTTGTAGCTATTCATGACATCTGTTTTATTTTTAAAAAAGCTCAGACTCCAAACTAGTTGAAATCCGCAAGTTTAAAATAATGATGAAATCTGGGGTTTCATGTCTGGAACTCATCTATAAATAGGTAGCATTTGTAACCTCTCGAAGCACAGTGAATACACTCTCATATTCCTCAAATCTTTCTCCAAAAACTCTTACAATTTTAGAATTACATATCTAGAACCCATAAGAGAAAGGGAAAAAGAAAAGTAGTGATAGTGCATCCAACCCAAAAACCTTAAGAAGGTTATCCTGAAAAATTCTGTAGTAAACAGATTCTAAAAGTCCAACAGAGCTAGAAGTACCCATCTCTGTGTCTAGTAGCAAAGGCACTCAGGGGAAGAGGCGTGAGACAATCATGTTGAATGAATAGACCCTGCTCGGAATAATCTGATAAGGACACAAGAAAGGAATATCATCTTAATCTCTCTTTAGTACCGAGTACCTATTAAAATTTTTTATAATTTTATGAACACTACTATCTCTGCATATTCTTACGCACTTTCAGAATTACACACACCAGGCACATATTTTTATTTCCTTCATATTGTAGAAAAACTAGAAACAATAGACCAGTGTAAATCATATTTAAAAATCTTAGGACCTAAAAAAGATAGAATATCACCACCCTTGGTCTTATTTAAAAAATATTAGACAAGCTAAAATAGATTTAGTAAATCAAAAAATATTTGAATTAAGACTAGAAAAAGAGCTTGAAAATCTAAATTAAAGAATTAACTTGGTCTAGTTACTTCGAAATGTCTAACTGAGTCATAAGTCAGCCATTCTAGAAATACATATATAAATATATATATATATATGAATACATACATATGGATTGTGGATTTTAGAAAACATTTTTGTATCTCATCCAGAAGACACTTATTTACTTGGATCCCAATTAGCATATCTAGTTAGAAAATTGTTAACATATGGTGAATGGGTAAAGATCCACATCAAGTCAGCAGCAGTAGAATGGATTGGACTTATAGACCTTGAGCCAATAATATGTAGAATCAAACTGACAATTAGCAATATAAGGCCAGAGGTAGCAACTCTACATCAGCAACGAGTAGCAGAATGTCCTTTACCCTTCAGAGTAAATATACAAAATTGCAGATATTTTAACTTAGCATATCAATACATGAAGGATGAATGGACCAGTTTTAGGCTAACAGCAGAAAACAAAATACAAAAAATTTATATTCATTGCAGATACAAGAGAGAAAAAGATTTTCGTGGCCCAGACACAATATCCTGAGATATTTCAAGATTATCTTAATTCCTATATGGAAGAAGACAATTATCAGGATGAAGTTGGTGAATCAGATGACGAAGAAATTCCCATTGACAACATCAACTTCTTCAATGACATTGGATCCGAAGGAATGCATAATTTAGAAAATATGATGGAACCTTAGTAGGCCAACCCACTAATTATTATCTCCAACAACTGGAAAGCACCTACGGATTTCAAAAATTTCAAGTTCGAAGGAAAGCTGTACATATTTAACGGCTGTATAGAAGGATAAGATTAGCATCTTATTTTTGTCAGCCATTTGTCGACCAATACTTGTAAAGTCCGGATTCCAAACTAGTTGAAAATCCGAACAGTTTTGGTAGCATGTGAAGTCTGGGGTTTCATGTCTGGAACTCACTTATAAATAGATAGAACTTCTCATTCATGAACACGATGAATTGAGGAACTTGAGAGCAAGTGTAAATTCAAACCAACAATAAAATATTCATATTCTTTCAAAACATCTTTCTTTAGAATCTTCATAAGAGGAAAGGGAAAATAGAGAGTAGAGGTAGTTGCAGCCAACCCTAAAGTATTAGTAGAAATTCGGAAACTTTGAAAGTGATACCCTGGGTGAGAATCTTAAAAGTCCAAAAGAGGTGTAGTACCTGTTCAGACCAGTTGAGTGTAAGTGTCGTTTAAGGGGAAGATTCGTGAGGCAACCCTCTCAGACCAGGATTCCAACTTGACAGCATTGGAAGGATTTCTTCAAACACAGCAAGGAAGGTATACCTCTCTGATCTCTCTGGTCTCTCGTAAGGAAGGTATACCTCTCTTAAGTACTCACTAAACCTGATTAATTTTAGCCTGCACGCATCATATGAATTTTCCACAATTTGAATTAACAAGCACACCACATCGCTCATATAAACTCTGTTTAGAAACATTACAAGAACCTGATCAGTATCATTATTTTTTAGATAAACTAGAAGAGTTAGAAACACTAGATCAACTTAAGTCATACCTAATCATAGCAGAAGATAGTCTTAGAAAAGTAGAAGATCATCACCCAGCATCTTTCTTAAAAAATATTAGACAAGCTAAGGTAGATCTAATCTATCAAAAGATTTTCGTATAAAATCAAACTTAAACTGATCTCTAGTATATAGGAATAAGCAAGATCTTCGGGAACAGAGTGTTCATCCTCTATTGCACCCCAAATCCTCTGCTCCATGTACTGAGATCTGTAAATCATAGGTCATAACCAATGCCTCACAGCTCGGCACACACGATCCCCCGTAGAATTGGTATCAGAGCTGACCGATCTGGTTGGCCTGATATAGGTAAATATAGATAAAAAATTAGAATATTTAGACTTAGAAATAAGTAATAAATCTAGAAATATTATTACTTTAGAAAAACATAAACATAATTGTTATTTTAGTTCAATTTATAAATATAATTTACATAGTAAAAAAATAAAAAAATTATAATAGCCTAATAGATCTAGTTATAAGCTTAGGAGAATCTTTAGAAAACCAAAAGAAAGTGATACTAAAATAATAGAATATATTTTAGAACACATAAAAAATAAAAACAAAATAATTAAGCAACTTGTAGAAATCAAGAATATATAAAATAAAAAATAATAATATTATAAAAAATTTAAACATCTAGCACAAATAAAAGAATTAAGAAAAGAACATAAAGAACATCTAGAAAAACTACTACACAAATATTAAAAGAAATTAAAGAAAAATCTATAGAATTAAAAGAATCATATACTCAAGTAGAATTATTACTTAATAAAATAGAGAAAATAATTCTCAGTTAATGTCCAAATTACTACCAAGTTTTATTAGCTATCCAGATTATTTAAAAATACTTGAACAATTAGAATATTATCATAAAGAAACTATAGGACTTTAACAAAACTCCTAGAAATAATAATATATTAGACACCCCTTCGACTAGTACTAGAAATAGACATATAGAAGAAATTTTAGATATAGATAGAGACTATGATATCTTAAGAAATAACCAAATAAATTTATTATCATACCATGATATGCTTCTGTAAGGATCGAAGACAACTTAAGAGCGGGGATGAATTAGGTTATTTAAAAACTAATCAAGTTAGGAGACATTTTTTTTCTATTCAATATGAAATTTACCCTCTTTTCTAGGTGACCACTCAATGAAACAATTAGTAAGAAAGCAAGATGGCTTGGGAGTAGAAGAGATAAGCAATTAAGTTCACAAGATAGTAAGTAATAGCAAACCAATTTCACTTCCAAACTCCTCTTGAGCTTGAATATCACTTTATAAAGCAAGTTTCTTCAAGTTGATCAAATACAACCAATCTTTGTGTACAAAGGAAGGATCACTTCCTTCTTGTCCCAAGCTACACTTGGTCAAATTAGAAAGTTTTACTATCACTCTGGATAACCCTCACAAAATTAGACTATTGAAATATTTATCTCACACAAGAAAAGGTTACACGAAATTCATACAACTAAGAGTACAAATCTTCTTTGTAGAGTATTTTCTCACTAAAACTACTCTTGATCTCTTGTATTCTCAATGTGCAAAAGTACTTTTTGAGTAGTTGACTATGCACTATTTATATGAGATCAAAAAGTGTCCTATTAATGCTTCCAACGGATAGAAGGCAGCTGAAGAGTCAACTAGCCGTTGGGAGTATCGGACGTCCGGTACTTCCGATACTCGCGTCCGACAGCAGGTAGTGAGCTTGAAGAGTTTTCTTTAATTCTTTCGGACGCCGGTATTTCTGATGCTTGCATCCAAAAGCAGATGATAAATTTGAGAAATCTACTTCAGTTCTTTCGGACGTCCGGTACCTGTAATGCTTTGCGTCCGAAGTGCTGCATTGTTTATCGGACGTCCAGTGCTCTAATGCTTTGCGTCCGAAAGAAGTCAGTGAACTAGGGGGAATATCTCAATTCTTTCGGACGTCCGGTGATGAGTTCTTCATGCGTCCGTAGTGCTGCACACTTTATCGGACGTCCGGTCCTATCTTCACAAGCGTCCGACAGCTTTCAGCTTCCTTTGTCTCTTGATTACACTTGATTTTTGAATCAGATTTGCTTCATAACTGAAAGAATTTCTTGAGAGATATTAGTATCATCCAATTGTTTTGTAAACATCAAAAGTTAGGGACCAAGATTAACATTCTCCTCCTTTTTGATGATGACAAAACAATGGATGGAAGAAAGAAAAAAGATATTAAGTATAAACTTCCCCTCACTCATTGTTTCCAAAATTTTTAAGTGCCAAACTTGTAATGTCAGGATAACTCCCCCTCAGAATAACTCCCCCTTACAAAATAACAATTTACACAACATCCATTTCTCTCATTTTTTGTCATCATAAGATGAGAGTAAAAACTAACATCATAACAGAGAATCCAGTATAACAGAGAATCTAGTATTTCGAACAAAAACAGAGAAATGATACCAGAAATCAGCAATCACCAACATATCAATCATTCAGCAATCATCAGCCAAAAAACAGAAAATTTTTACCACAAGAAGTACCAAACAGAAAAGTAGCAACCAAAATATATTAGCACATTAACTAGAAACCATCAAAGTTAACCAAGATCCATTAGTATAGAGTACTTGAAATATCAAAAGAGAAAATACAAAAGATGCATCCTATTATGAAGTGTAAATGTCCTAAGAGTGCCTAAATGGTGATCTTGGATGATCCAGATCTTCTTCTTGCAAGACGAAACTGAGATGGATCCAGCTCATCTTCAGTTTCTTCATCATCTTCTTCTTCACTAGTTTCAGTAGTGGAGCCTTTCCTTTGTTTGAAGTCGAGAGATATAGGAGTAGGTTGAGAGATTGAGCATGGACTTCAGGAGTGGACTCAGTTTGTGGCTCTTTCTCTTGTGGAACAGGAGTTGACTCAGTGCGTGGCTCCTTTTGATGCACATGTTCATCTTCTTGTTGGACAGGAGGCACAACCAGATTTCTTTTGTCCAGAAAAGTGACTTGTTACTCAGATGTCATGGTCATCATTAGACCATTTTCAAGAAGGAGGATATGTTGTTTAAGTTCCTCAAATAAGGAGATGACTTCATGATTGGATAAGGTAGGTTGAGTGGATGATTTTCTAGGATGGATGGAAAAGGGTGAAATATACTGAGACTGATCTCTGGGAGGTCTAGGAGTAACAGGAATTTCCATAACGACTTTTGGTCCTAAACTCCAAAACAGCCCTCCTTATAGCACCAATGACCATCAAAGATCTAATACTTTTTCTTTCAAAAATAAACTTTTGAAAAGATGGAGGATGCATTCTCTTTTGGAGATACTCTAATGAAAGGAATTTTGAAATAAGCAAAGATTGGAAGTTAAAAACTTTCCATAGGAGAGTTTCCTACGGCTATCAATGTTGATTTTGAGCAAAAAATTTTGCACATGACAAAACCAAAATCAATTCGGACTTTCTCAACAAAGCAATAAAACAAATAAAGCTCCATTTTGTTGGCATCAGTCCTATGACCATCAGTAGGAACCAATAGGTTTTGAAATTATTGTATAAGAATGAATCAGATTTTGAGGACTGAAATCCTCCAATTTTGCCTCATCAGGTGTGTTAAAGTGTTTTTGAAAGTAGGTCATCAGTTTTTCAACGTGAAATGGTGATAAGCAAGTCGGAAAACTCTTCATAGGAGAAAAAGTTTACAATTTTACTCTTAAAATATCTTCAATTTTTTGTCTTTACAATCATATTGACAATATCAGGAGTGAGTGCAATGTCTACTGAATTGACACGAGAGACAAGTTCAGTGTGAGAACTACCCTTTCTGAGATTAGCAAAAAACTGATAAAGCATGTCAGGGTAATATGTGTTGTATATGGACAGAATGTGGGACCAATTTTTGGAATTCAAAAAGTTTAAGAACTGGTTCTAGATCAAGCTTACGAAATTTAGAGGGAAGAATAGTTCTTTGAGTGATGAAACCCTTCTCTGAAATCCATTCAAACTTTTCTCTGGCATCATCATTGATCAGTACGTTTCTCTCTGGCTGGACATTTTTCTTTTTCCACCCCGTGTCTTAGTCCCTGGAGGTGATTTTCTGGTGGAAGGCTCAACAGGTTCTTCATCCCTGAATCTAGTGGTGCACCGGTACCAGCAGAGCCACCTCTCAATCGTACTATGATGAAATGCAGGATGATTTTGTTGCAGAATATGATGAAATGTATATGAAATGGACTAAGATTGCAGTTTAGACTAGAATGTATGCTTGAATCTTCAAAAAAAGGTGATTTTTGAGTGACTAGAGTTTCTGATGAAAATTGGGATCAGTGAAGTGGTTGGCAGTTAGAAGAGGTTGTGAGTGCCAACTAATGCACAAAGGAGTTGTGACGATATTGGTGAAGTCAATTTCTTGAAACTTGTTCTGAGAAGAAACGAATTTGAAATTTTGAAAGTGGAGGAAAGTGAAGAGGTGCGTCTAAGACAACGGTTGTTTTTTAACTAAATGAAGGAGAAGGTTTCTTCATAACAAACCTCTTTTGAGTGTCGGACGGCCGAACGAAGAGAAACGTCAGACACCACCGTCTGATACAAAAATTTTTCTGGAACATAGCTTAGAACGCTGTCGGACATCCGTTCATCTGGTATCGGACGTCCGACAAAGTTTGACCAGAGAATTTTTTAGAGATTCTTTTTCAAAACGCCCAACTTTGTTCTAAAAAATACAAACTGATCTAGTGGCAAGGTTTTTGTAAGAATATCAGCAATTTGATCCTTTGAACAAACATATTGTACATAAATTTCACTCTTTTGGACAAGATCGCGAATGAAATGATGCTTTATGTCTATATGTTTTGTCCTAGAATGTTGAATGGAATTACTTGTCAAATTTATGGCACTTGTATTATCACAATACATAGGCACACAGTCATACACTAATCCAAAATCATTCAAAATACTTTTCATCCATAACAATTGAGCACAACATGCACCAGTGGCAACATATTCCGTTTCGGCTGTAGACAAGGAGATAACATGTTGTTTCTTACTAAACCATGACACTAATCAATTACCAAGAAAGTGATATATAGTACTAGTACTTTTCTATCTATTCTACATCCACCAAAATCAATATCCGAAAAATCACATAAGCCAAATTCATGACACTTTGGGTACCAAAGACCATAATTCAAGATTCCCTTCAAATATCTAAAAATTCTTTTCACAGCAATCAAGTGAGATTCTTTTGGACAAGATTGGAAACGAGTACACAAGCAAACAGCAAACATAATATCAGGTCTACTTGCGGTTAAATAAAGTAAACTACCAATCATATCTCGATATTTCTTTTCATCAATTTTTATACCTTCTTTATCCTTGTCAAGCTTGGTAGATGTGCATATAGGTGTTCCAACTTATTTTGAATCTTCCATTCCAAATCTTTTAAGAAGTTCCTTTGTATACTTAGTTTGATTTATGAATGTACCTTCTTGGTTTTGAATCACTTGGAGCCCAAGGAAGAATTTTAACTCTCCCATCATGCTTATCTCAAAACTCATTTTGCATAATAGTGAAAAAATCCTTACACAAACACTCATTAGTAGCACCAAAGATAATATCATCCACATATATTTGCACAATTAGAAGATCAATTGAACTTTGTTTAGTAAAAAGAGTGGTATCCACAATATCTCTTTTAAAACCATTATCAACCAAAGAACCACTTAAACGTTCATACCATGCTCTTAGAGCTTGTTTTAATCCATATAAGACTTTTGAAAGTTTAAACACATGATTTTGATATATCTCATTTTCAAAATCGGGAGGTTGGTCAACATAAATCTCTTGATCAATAAAACCATTTAAGAAGGCACTTTTAACATTCATTTGGAACAATTTAAAATTCTTGAAACATGCAAATGCCAAAAATATTCTAATTGATTCTAATCTAACTACGGGAGCAAATGTTTCATCAAAATCTATTTCTTCTTCTTGAGCATACCCCTTAACTACAAGTCTAACTTTATTTCTCACAAGTTCACCTTTGTCATTCATTTTATTTCTAAAAAATCCATTTTATGCCGATAATAGGATGATTTTGAAGCTTTTCAACTAGTGTCCAAACCTTATTTCTTTCAAATTGATTTAGTTCCTCTTCCACAACTAAAATCCAGTTTTCATCTCTCAAAACATCAACAACATTTTTAGGTTCAAAATACGAGACTAAGGCAAAATTATCCATCAATTGTTTAGAAGAAGAACGAGTTCATACCTTTTCGGATGGATCACCAATAATAAAATCCTTGGGATGATTTTGAACAAACTTCCAAACTCTTGAAAGATCCCTAGATGTACCAACATTCTTGTCATTTTCTTCTAATACTTGATTCTCTTGAAGATCATCTTCCTTTGCATTTTCTTCTAATGGGGTATTGTCTTGATCATGAATTGTGAGCTTTTTTAAATCTTCCTTGAACACCTATATCATCATCATCACAACAACTCTTGAAAATATCATCATTAGATTCATCAAATGTAACATGTATGGCTTCTTCTATAACAACAGTCCTTCTATTATAGACCTAAATCCTCTTTTATTTTCACAATAATCTAAGAAAATACCTTCATCGGATTTCTTATCAAATTTTTCAAGATGTTTTTTGATATTTAAAATGAAACACTTGCAACCAAAAATTTTGAAATATCCAACAATTGACTTTTTATCAAAAATTAACTCATAAGAAATTTTGTTCAAAATTGATCTCAAGAGAACTCTATTCATTGCATAACAAGCCGTATTTATAGTTTCGGCCCAAAAATATTTTGACAAGTTGCATTCACTTAACATGGTTCTTACGGTTTCTTGAAGAGTTCTATTCTTTCTTTCAACAACACCATTTTGTTGAGGAGTTCTTGCAATTTAAAATTCATGAGTAATTCCATTGTGATCACAAAATTTCAGAAAACCACAAAATTTAAATTCCGAACCATTGTGTCACTTCTAATCTTAACAATTTTAAACCCAATCAGATTTTGAACTTTTACAAAAAGAGAAACAAAATTTTTGAAGGAATCATCCTTGTGAACAAGAAACATCACCCAAGTGTATCTAGAATAATTATCAATAATAACTAAGCAATATCTCTTACTACCCAAATTAGCAATTTGTGTAGGACCAAACAAATCAAGATATAAAAGTTCCAAAGGTCTTGAAGTAGAAATACATTTCTTGGGTTTAAAAGAAACTTTGACTTGTTTTCCAAATTAACAAGCATCACAAATTTTGTCCTTTTCAAACTTAATTTTTAGCAAATCTCTAACAAAATCCTTTTTGAAATTTTTTTTAACAAATTCATGTTGAAATGACAAAACCTTGTATGCCACAACCAAAGGTCTTCATTTGAAATTTTAAGACATTTAAAGTTAGAGAAATCAACATTTTCAAGAATAACTATATAGATGTCATTTATTTTTTTCTTTGAAAATGATATTAAATTTTGAGTCAAGAACAAGACACTCATACTTTTTGAACAAAACAAACAAATTTCTATCACATAATTGGCTAACACTTAGCAAGTTATAACTCAAATTATCAACTAAAAGAACATTGTGAACAAAAGTTTGACCATTTTTACCAACATCTCCTACTCCAATTGTTTTGGCATTGTTATCATCTCCAAATGTCACTTTTTCACTTGATTTTGGCTTGAATTTGATGAATTGTGATGGATCACCGGTCATGTGTCTTGAACATCCACTATCTATGAACCATTTTGATTCCTTAATGATATTCACCAAGTTCACCTACACAAAAGTTCACAAGATAACATTTGGTACCCTTTACTTTTTGGGTTCTCGAGAGTTAGTATTATGTCTAACTATCCACATGCATTTCATGCCTTTTCTCATATTCTTTCTCACATAATAATTACTTTTTATGTGACCTATTTGATAACAAAAACTACACATAGTCAAAGAGTTACTTGTGTGGACAGGTTTAACAAACCTTACTTGTCTTCTTTAATAAATAGTAAACTCATTTGAACTAGAATTTAACTTCTTCTCATGAAAGTCACGATGAGGTTTTGATTCATTCCTTTGAAAATAGTTTTGTTTCTTGTGTTGGAGCAACACATTTAAATTATCCATTCTTCTTTTCAAATCACATTGTTCCTTTTTGAATATTTCACAAAGTTTTGTTCTTCTATCAAGCTCAATATGTAGATCAGTCTCAACCTTTTTAAAGTTGTCATTTTCATCTTTCAGTTTTTTGTTTTGTCAAAAAAGATTTGCATTGTCCTGAATAAGAAAATTGATTTTTTGTTTTAATTCCTTGTTTCTAACATAAGATTCTTTCAAACTATCACGCAGTTTCTTAATGAAGGAATTAACATCATCATTAGTTTCATCATCACTATCAAGTTGAGAGTTGCAAGTAGTTACCTCATCATCACCAATGGCCATGAAAGCCATTTGAGCAGATTCTTCTTACTCTTCAACGTCACCATCTGAGTTGCAAATCATTCCATGTGATTTGAAGTTGTTGAATTTTGATTTTCGTTCAATTTTTCCTTCTTTCTTCTTCTTCATTGGACACTCACTCATATAATGTCCAAGTTGTCCGTATTCAAAGAATTTGTCAGTTTACTTTTTATTAGTCTCTTGGTTTCCTTTGTTTCTTGCATTGTTGAACTGATTTGAAAATGAATTGCTAGGTTCTCATTTTCTAAATCTCATTTTGTTGAGGATTCTCTTGAAATTTCTTGTGATGAGAGCAAGATCATTGTCATCAACCTCCACATCTTCTCCATTCAAGAAAGCCGAGTCATCTTCATCTTGAGATGCTTTTAGAGCAATGCTCCTTCTTACCTTTGCATTCTCTTCCTCTTGCACCTTAGTCTTAAGGTTCAACTCATAAGAGATTAGAGAATTAATAAGAGAGTCAATATGCATAAAATTCATATCTTTAGTCTCTTCAATGGCAGTCACCTTACTCTCCCAATCCTTTGACAAAGCATTCAAGATTTTTCTGTTTTTCTCTCCCAAGGAGTATTCCTTTTCTAGCACCTCTAAATCATTAACGAGATCATTGGAATTTATAATACATTTTGTCAATATTTTCATGAGGTTCCATCTTAAATGATTCATATTTGGTAATTAAGATAGATTTCTTTTGTTCTCTCACATTCTCACTCCCTTCATGAATTTTTCTCAGTTTGTCCCAAATCTCTTTAACAGACCTACAACCTTTGACCCTAATGGATTCATTTGAATCTAAAGCACTATACAACACATTCATAGCCTTTGCATTTAAGGTAAGGTCGGTTCTATCATCACCAGTCAATTCATTTCTGATTTTTGGTCTAGATCTAGGAGTAACTTCATCTATTATGGAGGCATCATATGGACCTTCATTAATAATAAACCACAGTTCAATATCAATTGATTGCAAGAAGATAATCATTCTTTCCTTCCAACTCACGTAATTGGATCCATTAAATATTGGGGGTCTAGTGACAGATTGTCCTTCAAAAAATATGGCATTTTTGGTTGTCATTTTACTCCTAAGCCGTTTGAGCTTATCTCTAGGAGATCAAGTTCTGATACCAAATGTAAGGATCGAAGACAACCTAAGAGGCGGGTGAATTAGGTTATTTAAAAACTAATCAAGTTATAAGATACTTTTTTTTGTTCAATATGAAATTTACCCTCTTTTCTAGGTGACCACTCAATGAAACAATTAGTAAGAAAGCAAGATGGCTTGGGAGTAGAAGAGATAAGCAATTAAGGTTCACAAGATAGTAAGTAATAGCAAACCAATTTCACTTCCAAACTCCTCTTGAGCTTGAATATAACTTTATAGAGTAAGCTTCTTCAAGTTGATTAAATACAACCAATCTTTGTGTACAAAAGAAGGATCACTTTCTCCTTGCCCCAAGCTACACTTGATCAAGTTAGGAAGTTTTTACTATCACTCTGGATAACCCTCACAAAGTTACACTATTGAATATTTATCTCACATAAGAAAAGTTTACACGAAATTCACACAACTAAGAGTACAAATCTTCTTTTTAAAGTATTTTCTCACTAAAACTACTCTTGATCTCTTGTATTCTCAATGTGCAAAAGTACTTCGAGTAGTTAACTATGCACTATTTATATGAGACCAAAAAGTGCCCTATTAATGCTTCCAACGGATAGAAGACAGTTGAAGAATCAACTAACCGTTGGAAGTATCGGATGTCCGCTACTTCCGATACTTGCATCCGACAGCAGGCAGTGAGTTTGAAGAGTTTTCTTTAATTCTTTCGGACGTCTGGTATTTCTGATGCTTGCGTCCGAAAGCAGATAATGAATTTGAGAAATCTATTTCAGTTCTTTCGGACGTACGGTACCTCTAATGCTTTGTGTCCGAAGTGCTGCATTATTTATCGAACGTCCAGTGCTCTAATGCTTTGCGTCCGAAAGAAGTCAGTGAACTAGGGGGAATATCTCAATTCTTTCGGACGTCCGGTGATGAGTTCTTCATGCGTCCGTAGTGCTGCACACTTTATCGGACGTCCGGTCCTATCTTCACAAGCGTCCGACAGCTTTCAGCTTCCTTTGTCTCTTGATTACACTTTGATTTTTGAATCAGATTTGCTTCATAATTGAAAGAATTTCTTGAGGAGATATTAGTATCATCCAATTATTTTGTAAACATCAAAAGTTAGGGGACCAATATTAACAGTTTCTAATATAAAAGATAATCTTATGATTAATGTATAGGGAAATTTCTAAGGTAAAATTCATTAATATAATATGGGGCTACATATTGTTTGTTAAATATTTTAAATATTAAATTTACATGGTGAATTGCTGTATCATAATTGTATGTTGTGCCATCCATTTGTCTAGCTGTTCTAATTTTATGAGCTGGTTCATGATATTCTAAGGGTATTAAATCTTATCTTAAGATTATAGTACTACATCCCGTATCTATTATTGCTGGTACTTCTATTTCCCAATTTTTTAATTTGATTAATGTCATTATTTCCATAGTTGTTATATTTGGTTTGTTTATATTTAATAGTTCTATGTTTGGAATATTTGCTAATTGTTATAGGAAAATTTCTATATCTAACAAGTTTTCTATATCAATCATATTTTCTTGTTTCTTATGTATTACAGATTCTATTTGTTCTACTTTATTTCTAAGATTCTTATTCTACTTTTTAAATAATGTGCTATGGGGATATTTTCTTCTATTTTTGTTTCTCTATGTTTTTTAATTCATAAGTATATTCTAATTTATCTAGACAGAATTTACAAATTTCATTATAATAATTTTGGCACTGAAACCTTAATTCTATGGTTGGGTACTTTTGATAATTATAACACATTTTACTTTATACTGCCCTTTCTATGTTTCCCAATTATGGTCACATGCTACGTCTACTAAGTCTAACTGGTCTAGTTCACTAAACATTTGATCCATATACGTTTTTTCTTCTGTTTTTCTAAAAATTTCATCCATAAATTCTGTGTCTTCTTCTTCTATATCTTCAAGTTCTATATCTAAAGAAATTATACTATAGATGCTTTTTGTTTCTAATATATCATTATATATTTCTATAAGATCTTTATCAATTGTTCTATTAATTGTGATTGCCTATTGTACATACTATTTCTTTTAGGGCAATTTGTTGCTAAATGGTTTGGTTCTCCACAAGTAAAACATATTAATTTGTTACTATATGTTCTTTCTGGTCTATATTTTCTAACATGGTGTCCTTTTCTAAGGAATGGTTTTCTAGCTTTTACTTTTTTTTCAAATAATATTGTTTTTTAGGAATATTTATTATATTTCTTATATTTTCTTCTGGGTTTATCTTCTTTTTCTCCATACATCGAGGTGTGTTTATTTCTGAACAAAAATTATATTCTCCTTTTAATTGTTTTTGTATTTTTATAAAAGTGCATTCTTCTACTAATCTTTTTATTATAAATACTATGGCGTGGATACATTTTTTAGACTGGGGTCATTTAAAATTTACTTTTTATATTGACTATAGATTTCTTTCCTAGATCATCTGGTAATTTTGCAAAAAGTTTTTCCATTATTCTTTCATCATAAAAACATCCTGCTATGCTAGAATGATATAAAAAATCTTGTAAAAATGGTTTATATATTTCCAATTTCTAATTGATAATTGTTCTAACCTTCTTATAGAATTTATTTGATCCATTACTTCTCCTCTATTAGGACGCTGTGCTAATAATATTTCTTGTACTCTATTTACAAAATTATGAAGATTGGTACCAAACTCATATCTTGTGCTAATTTTTCTGGAAATTTCTCTTTGAATTTTTCCCATCCTGCTCTGGCTACTCCTCCTAAAAATGTTTCTAACTAAGTGTACATTTCTGTAGTATTATGTTCAAATCCCTTTTGTATGTATGTCTGTACTACTTTATCTTTTCATTGTTCTATTACATCACTAATTAACTATGGATCATAAGATGTTAGCATTAATATTTTACCTTCATCTATTGTATTAGCTCTTACTACTGCTTCTAATGGTTTTCTTTTACCTTTAGGTCTATAATTTTCTGTTACTTCTCTATATTCATTATAACTTATTTTAGGTGGTTGTCCTGAACTATATGTTGTTATAGGAGGTTGCTGAGGTTGCTGACAACTGCTAGGTTCATCCATTAAATCTTTATATGATGTTTCACTAATATTATCATTTATTTCTATATTATCAAGCTCTTGCTGTTTTAAAAACTCTTGATATTCTAAATTATCTTTTTCTTTTTCATATCTTACCCTAATGTTTCTATAATTGTCGTAATATAAAACTTGATCTACTTCTATTTGGCCTTTTCTTTCTAATTCTCTTTCTAATTCCATTAATTCTATTGGATTTAATTCTAATCCCATCTCCCTTGGATAAATAATTTTATCTTCTATAAGTTCTACAAATTCAGTTTCTATTTCATTATCTCTTATGTCTATTAAATCTTGTTCTACTTGGCTTTCCTCATCTTCTCCACTATTGGCTTCTTTTTTATAATTTAAAAATCTAAAACTGGCTCCTTTTATT
Source organism: Coffea humblotiana (assembly GCA_023065735.1). Classification (NCBI taxonomy): domain Eukaryota; kingdom Viridiplantae; phylum Streptophyta; class Magnoliopsida; order Gentianales; family Rubiaceae; genus Coffea; species Coffea humblotiana. Next base: position 17,573,838 of record CM041216.1, read on the forward strand.
CCTGTGTATATAATACTATCTATTGGTGCTATTGGTGTTTAGTTTTCTACAAATTTTTCTAAATCTCATTCTTCTCCTACTAATTCTTCTGGGTCTTGGGGCATTGGTTTTATCATTTTAGTTCCTTTATTAGCTATGGCTTCTATTATTGCATCAGTATTTAAATTATAATCTGTCTTAATACTATTGGTCATGTTTCCTAATATTCCTATCTGTAAAGTAATATTATTACCTCTAAATCCTTCATATCCTTTAGTTTGTATTCCTATTTCTAGATATTTTTGTATGTCTTCTAAAGTTAAAGTCATATCTGGACAACAATAAAATATTCCTCTATTTTGAGTCATATCTACTTCTATTGCAGAAATTAACTGATTTTTAATATCTGGCCATCTTTTGTCTAATAATGTTACTAATACTTTTGGTGCAAAACCTTTTCTAGTTAGTCCTTTTATTGCTATTACTATTTGTCCTAAATGTAAATAATTATACATTTTCTTTTCTTTTTTAAAATTATTACTTACTAATTTTATTTTTATAGGTTGTTCTGCGCATCCTATTGTTTCTTCTCTAAAACTTCTAAATAATCCTGTTGCTATGTGCCATCTTCCTATTTTATATACATACATATGTATATGTATTCATATATAAATGTAAGAGGATATATATATATGAATACATATACATATATATGTATGTATACATACATATATATATGTATGTATGTAAATTTGGATTTAATAATTCTAATTTACAAAGAGTTTTATCCTTTTCCCAATGTGTTGTAGGATAGTATGAGGGTGCCATTATCACCAAGTACAAGTGCCCCTAGTAGCAGTACAAATGGCAGTTATTCTCAAGCAGTAGCATTTGATAATACTCGTAGCATCCAAATTTGTAGACATTGTGATAGCATGATAGCAAATTTTAGAAAATTAAATGAAAAATGCAGGGCTTATGAAGATGAAATCAAATCCCAAAAGGATATGATTGAATCTTTGTCAAAACAACTCAAAGATATGCATGGGATTGTAGGCTCACAAAGTGGGACTATTCTATCACAAATATCAGAGTTGGGAGAGCTTAGAGGAAGGTTATCACATATAACATCCAATATGGCCAGTTCTTTGTCCGGCCCAATTTTTCTAAAAGAAAGGCCCATTTCTGAAAGGCCTTATGAATTCCTCAAGCCCAGAATATTTTTTAAACCTTACCAATTTTTAGAACCTCTTCCTTTACCAATCATAGAAATCATCAGCCAAAAAATCCAAGCCCAACATTTTGCCAAACTCCTAGCAGTCCAAAATTACTTTAAAGAAATAGCAATTACACCAACCTTAAATAGAAGCTTAAAAATTAGCCCATCTTATTGGATTAACCCTAGCAAACACTGTCCAAATAATCCAGACCCTTGTGACCACCAGAAATAAAATACCCATTGCATATATACTCTTGATTTTTTCCTTTTAAAAAAGCTCCATAGCATTACATAGATATACAGCTCCAAAAACCCTTCTAGTTAATGGAGAAAGAATAGTACTTGCTCCTCAGTTCTTATTGGACTATGGATTCTTAGAAAATATTTATATAACAGATCCCGAAAACACATACAGGCTTGGAACTCATCTTGGATATTTTAGCAAAAGAATGTTAGATTATGGAGAATCGGTAAGAGTTCAAGTAAAATCAGCTCCAGTAGAATGGGTTGGACTCATTGATTTAGAACCACAATCCATAGAATGAGATTAACAATTAGCAATATCAGACCAGCAGCAGGATTAACACATCTTAGAAACCTAATGATAGAATGTCCCTTAGCATTTGAGGAACAAATCCGGAATTCCAAAGCTCTTCACTTAGCATACAGACATTTCAAGTCCGGATGGTTAGATAGCAGGCTAGTCTCAGAAAATAAAATTCAGAAAATCTATACTCCCTACAAGTTTAATCTGGAAAAAGACTTCACAGTGCAAATGCAATATCCAGATTTATTCCAACAATATCTCAATCATTATATGGGAGAAAAAAGAACTCAACCAATAGAGATTGAGGCAGAAGAAGAATATGATGAAACACATTATCAGGAGTCTATGGGACCAAAAGAACTCTATAATATTGAAAATATGATGGAAGGCTAGATGGGACCCAGCCTTGTCGGCCACAACTAACAAGACAGAAGTAGCACTCACCAGCTGGAAAGCACTTTCCGGATTCAAAACATTTTGAAGCCCGAAAAGAAAGCTGTACATACTAAAGACAGCTGACTAGAAAGTAGCTTTAGAAAAAGATACTTTGTAACAAAGTCCGGATTCCAAACTAGTTGAAATCCGAACAGTTTTGTTAGCATATGAAGTTCGGGGTTTTATGTCCGGAATTCATCTATATAACCCTTAGAGTTCTCATTCATCAAACACAATGAAATCCAGTGAGCAACCTGAGTATAGAAATCCCTTGTAAATCTGTAAGGATCGAAGACAACCTAAGAGGGGAGTGAATTAGGTTGATTAGAAAACTAATCAAGTTATGGGCATTTTTTTGCTCGATATGAAATTTACCCTCTTTTCTAAATGACCACACAATGAATCAATCAATGAATGAACAAAATCACTGAGAGAAATAGAAGATATAAGCAATTTAAAAATCACACGATAACAATAAGTAAATAAGAAGGGAAGAATTGCAAACCAATTGACTACCAAACTCCTCTTGAGCTTGTAGATCAATTCAAACATGCGTCTTCAAGTTGATGAAATACAACCAATCATGTGTACAAAAGAAGGCTCACTTCCTCCTTATCCCAATTTCCACTTGGTCAAACTAGGAAGTTTTACTAACTCTCAGGACAACCCTCACAGAACTACACTATTGAAGTATTCACTCACAAATGAAAAGCTTACAACGAACTTCACACCACTAAAACTATAAATCTTCCTTGAAGATATTTTCTCACTAAAACTACTCTTAATCTTTTGTATTTTTAGTGTGCAAAAGTTATTTGAAATTTCTGACCATGCTTTATTTATAGGAGACCAAGAAAGCGCTTCATTAATGCTTCCAACGGATAGAAAGTAGTTGAAGAGTCAACTAGCCGTTGGAAGTATCGGACGTCCGGTACATCCGAAGCATGCGTTCGACAGCAGGCAGTGAGTTTGAAAAATCTTTTTCAATTCTATCAGACGTCTGGTGCTTGCGTCTGAAAGCAGATAATGAGTTAGAAGTAATATCTCAATTCTATCGGACGTCGGATATTGTCTTTGTGAGCGTCCGACAGCTTTCGTCGAGTTTGAGGATCCTATCGGACGTTCGGTACTTCCGTCCGATAGCAGACAAAGAGTTTGAATGATTCTATCGGACGTCCGATACTTGCGTCCGATCGAGATCAGTGAGTTAGGGGGAATGTCTTATTTCCTTCGGACGTCCGGTGATGGAGTTCTTCATGCGTCCGAAGTTGCGCAATGATTATCGGACGTCCGATCCTATCTTCACAAGCGTCCGACAGCTTTCAACAACCTTTGTTTCTTTCAATTGCACTTGATTTTTGAATCTGATTTGCTTCATAACTGAAAGTATATCTTGAAGAGATATTAGCATCATCCATTTGTTTTGTAAACATCAAAACTGAGGGACTAAAATTAACATTCTCTCCCTTTTTGATGATGACAAAACAATGGATGGAAGAAAGAAAAAAATTGAGCATATGAGCATAAACTCCCCCTTACTCATTGCATCAAAAATTTTTAAGAGCCAAACTTATAATCTCATAAAAACTCCCCCTTTCACATAGCATCCATTTCTCCCCCTTTTTGTCATCATAAGATGAGAGTAAAATCCAACAATCATAATCCATAATGTAGTTGTCATAACAGAGAATCCAAAATACCAATAAAAAACAGAGAAATGATACCAGAATTCAGCAATCACCAACATACCAGCATCAATCATCAGCCAAAAACAGAAAATTAATACCAAAAGAAGTACCAAACAGAGAAATATCAATCAAAATATATTAGCAATTCAACTAGAAACCATCAATATTAACCAAGATCCATTAGTACAGAGTACTTGAAATATCAAAAGAGAAAATACAAAAAATGCATCCTAATATGAAGTGCAAATGACCCTAAAGTGCCTAAAGTGTAATCACAAATTTTTGAAAAATCACAACATTTAAATTCTGAACAATTGACACTTCTAATTTTAACAATATTCAAATCAAGCAGATTTTGAATTTTTACAAATAAGGAAACAAAATTTTTTTGAACTTACCATTTTTGTGAGCAAGAAAAATCACCCAAATGTATCTAGAATAATCATCAATAATGACTAAGTAATATCTCTTACCACCCAAGTTAGCAATTTGTGTAGGACCAAACAAATCAAGATATAAAAGCTCCAATGGTCTTGAGGTAGAAACACGTCGTCTCCAAATGTCAATATGCCACTAGACTTTGGCTTGAGATTGATGAATTGTGATGGATCACCGGTCATGTATCTTGAACATACACTGTCTATGAACCACTTTGATTTCTTAATAATGTTCACCAGATTCACCTACTGAAGAGTTCAAGAGCTAATATACGGTACCCATTAATTTTTGGGTTCTTGAGAGTTAATATCATGTCTAATTATCCATATGCATTTCATGTCTCTTCTCATATTTTTCCTCACATAGTAATCACTTTTCATGTGACCTTTTTTACAACAAAAATTACACATAATCAAAGAGTTGTGAACAGATTTAATAAATCTTACTTATCTTCTCTTATAAATAGTAAATTCATTTGCACCAGAATTTAACTTCTTCTCATGAGTGCCAAGATGAATCTTTGATTCATTCCTTTGAAAACAATCTTATTTTTTATGTTGTAGCAACTCATTTAAATTATTCATTATTCTTTTCAAATCACTTTGTTCCTTTTTGAACATTTTATAAAGTCTTGTTTTTTCTATCAAGATTATTTTGTAAATCAATTTCATTCTTTTTCAAGAAATCATTTTCAGTTTTCAACTTCTTGTTTTCTTGAAAAAGACGTGTATTATATTGAAGAAAAAAACTAATTTTGTGTTTTAATCTTTGTTTCTAACATAAGATTCTTTCAAACTATCATGCAATTTTTTAACGAAAGATTCAAGATCATCATCAGTTTCATCATCATTTTGAGAGTTAGAAGTCGTTACCTCATTATCTCAATGGCCATAAAAACCAATTGAGTAGATTCTTCTTCCTCTTCAATTTCACCATCGAAGTTGCACTCATTCCATGTGAATTGGAAGTTGTTGAATCTTAATTTTCTTCCTTCTTTCTTGTTCTTCATTGGACACTCACTCATGTAGTGTCCAAGTTGGCCACATTCATAGCATTTGTCACCTTACCTTTTGTTGACCTCTTGCTTTCCTTTGTTTCTTGCATTGTTGAATTGATTGGAATTTGAATTGCTAGATCCTCCTTTTCTGAATCTCTTTTTGTTTGAGGATTCTCTTGAAACTTTTTGTGATGAGAGCTAGATCATCATCATCCATATCTTCACCATTCAATGAAATTGAGTCATCTTCATCTTGAGATGCTTTTAGGCCGATGCTCCTTCTCACTTTTGCATCTTCTTCCTCTTGCACCTTAGACTTAAGTTTCACCTCATAAGAAATTAGAAAATTAATGAGAAATTCAATAGGCATAGAATTTAGATCTTTAGTCTCTTCAATGGTAGTCACTTTACTCTCCCAATTTTTGGTCAAGGCGTTCAAAATCTATCTGTTTTTCCTCACCTAGGGTGTATTCCTTTTCTAACACCTCTAAATCCTTAATGAAATCATTGAATCTACAATATAATCTTATCAATGTTTTCATGAGATTCCATCTTAAATGATTCATATTTAGTAACTAGGATTGATTTCTTTGTTCTCTTACATTCTCACTCCCCTTCATGGATCTCTCTTAGTTTATCCCAAATCTCTTTCGCAAGATCTACAACCTTTGACTCTAATAGACTCATTTGAATCTAAAGCACTATACAACACATTCATAATCTTGACATTCAAAATGAGGTGAGTTCTATCCTCAACAGTCAACTCATTTTTTATTTTTGGTTTTGGTCTATGAGTGATTTCATCAATTATAGAGGCATCAAATGAACCTTCATTAACAATAAACTACAGTTCAATATCAATAGCTTGCAAGGAAATAATCATTCTTTCTTTCCAACTCACATAATTGACCCATTAAACATTGGATGTCTAATTACAGATTGTCCTTCAAAAAACATGCATTGTTGGTTGTCATCTTTACTCCTAAGCCATTTGAGCTTAATTTTTAGGAAACAAACTCTGATACCAATTGTAAGGATCGAAAACAACCTAGAGCGGGGTGAATTAGGTTTGATTTAGAAAAACTAATCAAGTTATGGCCACTTTTTGGCTCGATATGAAATTTACCATCTTTTGTAAATGATCAACACAATGAATCAATCAATCAATGAACAAAATCACTGAGAGAAATAGAAAGATATAAGCAATTTAAAGATCATACGGATAACAATAAGTAAAATAAGAAGGGCAAGAATTGCAAACCAATTGACTACCAAACTCCTCTTCGAGCCTTGTAGATCAATTCAAACAAGTTTCTTCAAGTTGATGAAAATACAACCAATCTTGTGTACAAAGGAAGGCTCACTTCCTCCTTACCCCAATCTCCACTTGGTCAAACTAGGAAATTTTACTATCCCGCAGGACAACCCTCACAGAGTTACACTATTGAAATATTCACTCATAAATGAAAAGTTTTACAACGAACTTCACACCACCAAAACTATAAATCTTCCTTGAAGAGTATTTTCTCACTAAAACTACTCTTAATCTTTTGTATCTTCAGTGTGCAAAAGTTATTTGAAATTTTTGACCATATTCTATTTATAGGAGATCAAGAAAGTGCTTCATTAATACTTCCAACGGATAGAAAGCTGAAGAGTCAACTCAACCGTTGGGAGTATCGGACGTCCGGTACAATCCGAAGCATGCGTCCGACAGCAGGCAGTGAGTTTTGAAAAATTTTCTTCAATTCTAATCGGACGATCCGGTGCTTACGACCGAAAGCAGATAATCGAGTTTAGAAGGAATATCTCAATTCTATCGAACGTACGGTATTATCTTTGTGAGCATCCGACAGCTTTCGTCGATTTTGAAGGATCCTATCGAACGTCCGGTACTTCCGTCCGATAGCAGACAAAGAGTTTGAAAGATTCTATCGGACGTCGATTGCTTGCGTACCGATCGAGATCAGTGAGTTAGGGGGAATGTTTTTATTTTCTTGCGGACGTCTATGATTGGAGTTCTTCATGCGTCCGAAGTTGTGCAATCGATTATCGGACGTCACCGATCCTATCTTCACAAGCGGTCCGACAACTTTCAGCAACCTTTGTTTCTTTCAATTGCACTTGATCTTTGAATCTGATTTGTTTCATAACTGAAAGTATATCTTGAAGAGATATTAGTATCATCCATTTATTTTGTAAACATAAAAAACAAGGGACTAAAATTAACAAAATCTCAGCATTCAATCAATATATTCAAAACTTTATCTCTCTATATAAATTAGCAAACTGTGAGGACCGAATTTTATTTTACTTAATTTATTTTATTTTACTAACTTATTTAATTATTTATTCATCCGTTTATTCCGAATAATTTATTTCATCCATTTTAAATCCATTTGTACGCAAAAATGTCTCATTTATATTTTTAAAACGTTCCATTAGCGAATTTAATTTTTCTAGTGAATGCACGCTTTTCAAGGTAAAATCGGTTCGAGAGTGCATTAATCTTAGAGAACTAAGGATGATTAATAGTTGACTAAGAAAGTTAATTGAGAGATTAGATATGAGTGAGTTAAACTCATTTAGGAGCACTAATTGTTCACTAATCGGTTGTTGACTTTTGGAGTAATTAAGACACCTTTATGTCATTCACATTGTCACTCCATCAAATCACCAAACCACCACAAAACCTTTCTTCCTCTCCACTCCTCTTGGCCGAACCTCCCTCTCCCCATTTCCTCTCAAAAATTTCAGCTTTTGTCTTCCATTCTTGCTCCACCAAAAGCTCTCCAAATTTGTTCTTGTCTTGGTTCTTCATACAAGCTTGGGAGAGGACTTGAGCAAGGAAGAAAAACTTGGTAATTTAAGAGCTCAATCCCTAGTGTTTACTCTTCATATTGGGGCAGCAAGGTAATCCTCCAAGAACCCTCAACTTTTTCCTCTCAAATCTTAGTAAGTAAGTTAGTTTAGTTGTTGGGTTGTTGATGGATTTACAAGAACCTTGACATTAGGTAGTGGACTTGAGGTGGCTTGATAGGTAGAGGCCTTGAGGATTTTGGTGTATTTATTTGCTTGTTTGTTACTTGCTTTGATGAGATATGGTGTAGTTTGAGTTGGAAAAAGTTGGAAAGAAAGCTAGAGGAATGAAAGTGCATGCTGTCCGATTTTTGTCTTGTTGAAACCTTCATGTTAATTTCAAATTTATGATGTTATTTTGGTGCAATAAAGATTGATACATGTTGGTTGGTTATGTGTATGAAATATCTTCCAAAAAGCTTTTCATTTGGTTGTGTTTAAGTGGAGTGGAAAGTGAGGAAGAAATCTAGAATTTTTCTGGTCAGGAGACCCCAACCAGTGTTCACGTTTTTTGTCATAACTATCTGTCTGGGAGTTGAAATTGAGTGTTGTTTGTGGCATCCGAAACTAGACTCCGAGATCTTTCCGTCGGTATAAAATACATCCCCTAACTCATTTCCTATGAGCCGTAGAGAACCAGCACAAATGACTGAATTCTTCACTGCATTCATCCGAGAAACAGTCGTAGCTGCAGATTGTGGCTCAATTTTGCCTATCTTGAAAAATGAATTTTTAAGGACAGTTCTTTCTAGTGATGTTTAGCATTTTGAATCTAGTTTTCAATGCCGTAAACCACACTAAATGTTGAGTTGCATAGCTTTAGTTATGATCAGATTCTTAAACTCTGTCAAGTATGTCAGAACTGGAATTTCGTAAAACAGGTTGTAAAAACAGTTTCTTAGAACTGTTGTATCTTGGTGTAGAAAGGTCCGAATTGATTTCTGTTTTGTTGATTTGAAACTAGGTTTGGAGTTTTAATTGTATATAATTTCAAGGGCTGATTTCATTTGTACGAATTTTACTGAATTTCCAAACTTCACTGAATTTGCAAACCTGTTCTACTCTATCCTGTCTAGAATAGTGACTTTGAACTAAAATTAGAATGACTTCGAATTTGCAGTCTGAGAAAAGTTTCTTCTAGAAAGTTTTAGTGCTTTGAGTCTAGTTTCCAACGGTATAAAGTTATCAATTTTTGGAATTACAGAACTCGAGATACGATTTTTCCAAACAGTGTCATTTTGAACTGAAACAATTTCTGATTTCAAACAAATACACTTTTTAAGAACTTTTCCACCTTCCTTTGTGATTGTTGGACTGTTTTTAGGTGTGACTTCGTGGTTGAATACACGGTCCATTTGGAACTTTAAACTTTCATTTTCAAATCTTGGTTTCCGAAGGTTAAACCTCTCTTGATGCATTTTCTTGATCCCATAACTTCCTTGATTTATAACACCTCTCTTCATACTCGAATTAGGGACTTCAAACCCTATTCTTGTGGCTTCGTTTTTCCATGCGTATGAACTCTCAAAAGGGAGCTTTTTGACTAGAGTAATTTTTAGTGAATTTTCACTAGTTTATAACTTGAACCTTGGAACCTTAGTCTTGACTTTTACTATGAAATGAGTGGAGTTTTGGACGAGTTTGGACTCCATTAGTTTGAAAATATAAACGTTCTTTATATTTTAACTTTTGGGTCATGAGATTTGAACTTTTGGGAGATGAAAACCATCTACCCCTTTTTCCTCGATTTTCGTGTCGAAAGTGAAAATGGTACTTTCTCTTGGATTGAGATTTACTTACCACGACTTGAATAAAAAAACGACCTTCGAGCTCTCTTTGAGCATTATTTCAATGATTTAGCGAGAAAAGCGCCTTTAACTTGAACTTAAACTTATGATCTTAAACCTTCACTTGTGAATCTCGATTTTTCTTCCATGAAATAATCCCTTTTTTGATGCATTTTCTTAATTCTAGGCAAACGAACTTTCTTCTTTGTATGTTCTATGACCTAGGATATCCGTGAGTGATGGTTGGTTAATATTTCTTGAGGTACTCAAGAGGATTCGAAAGGAATTCCGGCGAGAAACTTTAAAGGAATTTCTTACTCACTTGCTTTTAAAGATTGCTGAGTATCAAGTGCATGTTAAATGCTGATGTGACTTCAATGTTATTTGTACAAGTGCTATACATGATACATTAACTTGCCGAGACAAGGGTGTACTTTATCACCCTCCGTCCTCTCTCCTTTTGATTACATGATACTTGTTACATGATATATATGACTTACACTTGTACATAAATAATGTTCTAACTCGTGAGCACTGAGTGAAAGCATGTACACACCTATTCGGGTGAGAGGTGCCTCTCATACCGACTCAGAGCATAAACAACTCAAAGTCGATTGGAGGCATTGTCTCGTCGACCAAATACACATGTGGGGACGCCCCCACCCATTGGCTAACCTTGTAACTCGAGTCGACAAGGGCTTGGTCGAGAAGTTTGGTGAACCTTGGGAAATAATAGCTTGATCTATTGGAGAGATCTTACTTGGCATACTCGAATAGTATCGCCACCCTTAAGTGTTTGGTTCCGGGATCCGAGTGGGTATTATGTTGGATGGAGGAAGTAAGTGGAGCACTACGGTCATGTTCTACTACTTGGATTGACGGAGAGTCAATCCCAGATGGGCTTGAAGCGGTCGAGACGTGGAAATAACTCCTGAGAGCTCATGTATCCTTCTTGTGTGTTAATTCCTACTTGTGCATTTAAATGAAAGTTCATGTTAAAGATGCTTTCAAACATGCTATTCGATTAATTGGTCCTACGTGCTTGCTTACTTGCTTGTTTTCTTGGCCTCACTGAGCGTTACCTCATCCCTTTAAGTTTGTTTTCCTTAACAGGCTTTGGAGGTGGAAATTGGAGTTCCTAGATTAACGACTCTTGGTTGAAACTAGTATACTTATGTATATCATTGGAAACCGTTGAAGTGTAAATTTTGTGTACTTGGGTTTTGTGGTTTATAATCATAAACGGTATACTTGAGAGTTTCGAGTTTGTATATTTGAAGTACTCCTTAATATCAAGTCGATGGTTAATTTGTAGTCCTTTATTAAGCTTGAATGAGTGCGTGAGTCCCGACGAGAGTTGGGCAGGCGATCCGCTGATACCCTAGGAGAGGTGGGGCGTCACACAAACCATTAAGAGGAAAGGGAAATAAGAGAGTAGAGTTTAGTGCAGCCAACCCTAGATTTGAGTAAAAATCTAAAAAAACTCTGCAGTAGGCAGGTCTTAAAAGTCCAAAAGACTATGTAGTACCCATCATAGCCGTGTTGCCAAGAGGGCGTTGAAGGCATTTAGGGGAAGATCGGGTGAGGCAAACCCTGCTGAACAACAGACCCTGCTCAGATTAACAACTCAAAAGCAAGGAAGGTATAAACTCTCTGACCTCTCTTAATTACCAAGTACTCACAAACTTTACATATTTAAGAAATTCATATTTGAAAACATATTGCATGAATTATAATCTTCCATATCAATTCACAAGCACACCATCAGAGCATACCAGATAGCCTTAGAAACTCTTAGAGAGCCCTCTGGATATCATTATTTTTTAGAAAAATTAGCATATTTAGAAATACTAAAAGAAAGATTTAGAAAAGTAGAAAAACCATCACCCCGCATCATTTTTTAGAAATATATGACAAACTAAAATAGATTTAGTATATCATAAAATTTTTGAACTTAGAACCTTGGAAATAATAGACTCTGATAGAAATGATAAATTAGAAAATAAGAAGAAAAATATAAATTATATTCTCGGTATATCAGAAGAAGCAAGATCTTCGGGAACGAAGTGATCATCCTTCATTGCACCCCAGATCCTCTGCTCCACGTATTAAGAAGATCACATAGGTCTATAACCGGGGCCATACTGTAACATCCCGTATTTTCAAAAATAACATTTTATGTGTTAATTTTGGTTTATTAATTTTGGCAATGACATATTACGTGCAAATTGTGGTTTATGAATTTTGGCTTAAGGATTTAAAATTTTTTCAACGTCCTAGTTTTGTAAACTTGATTTTTGTTTGTTAATTTTGGTTTAATTTGATTTATTAAGTTTGCCCTTAAGATGTTTAAAATTTTGTTTTAAAAACCCTAGTTGAATGCAAAGGTGATTTTCTTGACACCCTATTTTATAAGAAACTTGATTTTTGTGAAAACCCTAATTTGTTTATCAAACACTAGTTTTCCCTCAAACCAAAAGTTGGTTCTTCAATTGAGATCATGAGTGATAATGAGAGTTTGTGCGAAGGATGATAAATTTCAGTTTTATCGATAATTTTTCAGATTTTATATAAGCTATTTCATCTTTGATTTGGCATTTTGTAGAAGCTAGTTTAGTGTTAAGGAGAAATTTCCAGCTTTGAAGATGAAATGCTCAGTTCTGACCAGTTCTATTCGTATATGATGGAGGCTGAATTAGCCTTGGCACAAAACATGAAAGTTGTATAGAATTGAGTGAAAAATCTACCTGTAAATTTTTAGATGAATCGGAGCAGGGTAGCTTGTGAAATGACTAATTTACCCCTGCTGCCCTGTTTCTGTCAAAAATGATAATTACCCTCTGTAATTGGTTAGTTTGACCGGGAATATTACTGAATTGGTTGTCAATGTCTTCTTAAGAATTTTAACCTTGTATCCTAGCTTTCAAATGGCTTTGGGAATCACCTGAATCGGAGTTGTGTGTGCTGAGATATGACTGTCTGAATCTGGTCTGTCTATAAATCTGAGTTTGAACCTGAGATTGAAACTTCTGGGACTTTTTTCGTGTTTTTGACCTGGAAGGAGTAACTCTGGGCAGCAATGGTCTTCACAAACGTTGTATCTCTATCTCTTAGCTTTCCAACGCATTTGGAATCGCTTGAATCGGATTTCTGAATGTTGAGTTATGCCTATTTGAGTATGTCCTGTTCTTCAGCCTGCGATAGATCATTTGCTGGACTGTTCTTGCTAAATCTGGGGCATTTTTGAGTTGAGCTAGCTAAAAGTGTCTTCATGAAAGTTGTCAAGCACAGTCTTTTCTATCCACTTGTAAATTCTTAGGTCGTTTGACCAAGTTTTGCACATGAAACGGTTAAAACGTTCTTAAACCGGCAAAACTGTCCAGCATAACCATTAACTTCTTGAGGCAGTTCACTTCAGCTACTGTCTCAGCCGAATTTGACCCTGAAAACATTGGATTTAGCCTTTGATATATTATTGAAAGTTGTATATCTATGTCTTATCTTCGAAATGATATAAGGTTCACGCCAATCCGATAAACATAACTCTAGTTGTGACCAAAATACTATAAGATGTCAAATCTGCTGTTTAGCTTTTTGCCTTCAAAACTGCTTTCCGATTGTATTATTACACTTGTGTTGTACTTGGATGATTTTGGAGCCTAATGGAGGGGCTATGTTAGTAACATTACTTGTGTGTGATTGTGGGACTGAATTGAGAAAATAAGAAAGCCCATAAAATGGCTGGAAACTAGGTAAACACAAAGGGCGTGCTGCCCAAATTTGCACTCGAGGGTTAAGTAGAGGTACGCGCGACTTGAGTAAGGATTTGAGAACGAATATCACTTGAATCGTCTAGAATATTCACGCCTTCTTTTATAGAGGTATATAAGTTGGAATTCGGCCGAAACCTTGTATTCTTGGAAAAATGAACTTTGCGACTAATCGGTATACGTTTTCTCTATTTCTTCGACTCACATGGTATTTTCAGAGTATAATTGCATCAAAGTTTCAAAGTTTTAAGAGTGAGCATAAGTTTTACGAATACTCTCTAAATGAGTTTCAATTATGTGATTCTCGTTAAACGAGACGTTTAAGTTTCGAACTTTAGTTACTTTCAAAAGCTCTTAAACAATGTTTATCGCAGATTTGGACTCCACACACGGAGTAATACCCGAACGAAACCCGTAAAGGCACCGCATCTTTTGGTAAGTGCTTCCAAATACCTGATTGAACTGGACACTTGTTTTCAATACTTGACCAATGTGATTTAATGATATGTAATTGTTTGATCGGGTAAGAGTGTACTTTATCGCACTTGCCCTAATCTGATATATACTAGGTTATTGTTGCAATTGACTTGATATACTTGTACTTGACTTGTAAGTGCTGAGCGGCAGTATGTACCACACTCAATGTGAGTGGGAGGTGCCTCTCATTCCCGTCTCCGTACTTTTATCTTGATTCAATCGATTGGAGATGTTATCTCATCGACTTCTTGGGAACCCAAACCCCACTGGCTAGTTAATCGAGTCGAGCCGGCAAGGGCCTGGTCGATTAGATAACGAACCATGGATATCTAGTGTTGTCGAGTAGAGTGTTATCTTTTCGACTAATCGATATACTCGAGTATTACCACCAGTGTTTATCTTGGAGTTCGGGCCCGGTAAGGGGTTTGGATGGTGGACGGAGAGTAGTTTAAGTGGTGCTCTACTGGATTGGTTACTTACTTGAAAGTTGATGGAGTGTCAACTATTACTTGATCAAGCTCTGGTGATGCAATGGGAATTTGGCTCCTGAGAGTCATCCGTATCCTTATACTTTGGAATGATTAGTACTTATCGTGTTATTGTTTCGTTTTAAAAGCAAAGAATTTTACACTCGTTCATTTTGAGATTTGCTACCTGAAGTGTAAATGCTACTTTTATACACTTGTTTTGCTCGCTATTTTGCTACGTGATACTTGCACTTTTAAATAATGGTCAACTTGCTATTTGGAACCTCACTGGGCTTTTAACTCATTCCACGCCATTTGTTTTCCTTATAGGGGGTACGAGCGAGGCGTGAGACTGGTACAAACTAGCGTAGTTTAGTTGTTTTTGAATTTTGTAATTGTATTCGCACTAGTCGCTCGATTAGGGTTGAATGTATTGAGAACTTAAATCTTTTGATGTATTTGGGATTGTATGGGTGGTTGAGATAGAAATGAATGTAGTTGTATGTGCCAAATCTGGGAACTGTTATTTCGTTTATTATTGAGGTTGCATCCTATTTTATTTGATGTAAGCGAGTGAGTCCTGGCGAGAGTTGGGCAGGCGATCCACTAAACCCTAGGATACGCCCCAGGGGGAGGTGGGGCCGTCACACTTACAACCCGGCCAACTAGCACCCCTCGCTCCTTAATTGGTATCAGAGCTTACCGATCTGGTAGACCTGTTATAGGATAAAGTAAAAAATAGATTAAAAAATTAGAATATTTAGACCTAGAAATAAAAAACAAAACTAGAAATATCATAACTTTAGATAATCATAAACATACTTGTTACTTTAGTAATATTTAGAAACACAATTTACATAGTAAAAAGATAGAAATTACAATAGTTTAGTAGATCTTATAATAAGCCTAGGAGAGTCATTAGAAGAACATAAAAAGAGTGATTCAAGAATAATAAAATTATTGCTAAAAAATATAAAAGAAAAGAATAAAATAATAAAAACACTAGCAGAAAACCAAGATTATATAAAGAAACAAAATAATAATATAATAAATTAATTAAAACATTTAGAAGAATTCAAAGAGCTTAGAAGAGACCATAAAGAAAATTTAGAAAAAACCAACAAGGAAGTCTTCGAAGAAATAAGAGATAAGTCTTTAGAATTAAAACAATCATATTCCCAAGTAGAAAAACTATTGCATAAAACAGAAAAAATATTGTTAAGTTAATATATGAACAAACCACCTCCTAAATTTACCTTTTATCCAGACTATCTAAATATCTCAGAAGAATTAAAATATTATCATACAGAAACTATAGGGTTAAGTGATTACTCAGGAACATCTAATTCTGATAAAACATACCCAAAACAAAATAACGTAGAAATAAGCCTTACTTACTTATAACTTTACATCAAAAAATAGATAGAATAATAGAAAAAGTTAGGACGTTAGAAATTGCAAAATTTGAAAAAGATTTAGAAGAAATAACTGAAAAATTTAAAAATATTCCAGTAGAAAAGAAAGGGAGTAGTCAGAAAACTAATCTTAGCAATATATTTTCAATAAATCCAAAATCACAAAGGTGGGATGGCTAGAAAATCATTTACATGACCTAGTAGAACTATAAATAAAAACACACAGGTAGGAAGCAATATACTAAATATAGGAAGAACTAGGAGAAGTAGAAGTATGCGATTAGAAGAAACAATAGCTATTGATAGAGATTTAGAAATATATAGAAATAATGAAATAAGTTTATTAAATCCTAGGACATTATACTCAGTAGGAATATTTATAAATAATACAGGACTATTTAGACAGAGTAGAGAAGAACCAGTAAGGGCTATAACACAACCTGTAATGCTTAGAATAATAACACAAAATAGCATAAATCAGTTAAAAGGAAATTACATGTACATGCATTTAGGATTAATAGTAATAGGAATTAGAGGATTAACAAGAAAGGGGTTAGGAAAGAAAGTATTATTAACATTGCTAGATAAAAGACATAAAATATAGAAGATGCATTAATAGCTAGTATAGAAATAGATATGAATCAGAATGGTGGAATTTTTTATTGTAGTCCAGATTTTATGATGATACTAGAAGATATAAAAAATTTAGAGGTAGGAATTCAGAGTAAAGGATATGAAAATTTTCAGAGAGATAATTTAACAATAAGCATAGGATTCATAGGTAAATTAACAAATAGTAGTTAAACTAAATATAAAGTAGAAATAAAACCAATAATAGAAGCAATGGCTAGTAAAGGAATAAAATTAATTAAACCCATAGAAGTCAGTCCATAAAATCTAGCAGGAGAAGAATGGGAGATTAGTAAACTCATAGAAGATAATAACCCAATAGTACCTAAAGAAAGTATTATGTATAAAAATAGTCAAGGAAAAGTAAGTCTTAGATTTTACAATTATGAGCAAACATCTCAAGGAATAAACAATGAAGAAATAGAGACAGATCTCATCGATATAGAATTGATAGAAACAATAGAACAAGATAAACATAGAGTATTATATCCTAAAAAATTAGGAATGAGATTAAATAATAAAGAATTATTTGAATTAGAAAGAAGACTAGAAGAAGAAGGACAAATAGAGGTAGATGAAATAATTCATTATGATCAAGAAGGAAATATTAGAGTAAAATTAGAAGATGAAGAGTTAGAAGAAGAAAATTTAGACAATAAATACTTAGAAGAAGAAATATTAGAAACGGCTAGTATAACATCTTATAGAGACTTAATGAAAACAAAAGGGAGTAGCAATCCACCCCAAGATAGGAATCAGCCTAGTAGTAGTCAACAAGCAGGTAGTATAGGAATATATGACCCAGGACAAGTACCTAGAATAATGTATAATGAATATAGAGAACCTACAGAAAAATATAATCCTAAGGGTAAAAGAAAACCATTAGAAGCTATAATAAAAGCAAACACAGTAGATGAAGGTAAAACATTAATGTTAACATCTTACGACCCACAATTAATAGATGATGTGATAGAAACCTGGAAGGCTAAGGTAGTACAAACATACATACAAAAAGGATTTGAACATAATGTAACAGAAATGTATACTTATTTAGAAACATTCTTAGGAGGAGTAGCAAGAGCAGCATGGGAAGCATTCAAACAAAAATTTCCAGATAAGTTACAACAAGACCAAGCCCATGGAATTAATCCGATGAATTTTGTAAACAGAGTACAAGAATACTATTAGCAACTAGTCCAAATAGAGGAGGAATGATAACACAAATAGAACCTATTAGAAAACTAGAACAATTGTCAATAAAAAACTGGAAGTATATAAAACCATTTTTACAAGATTTTTTATATTATTCATGCTTAGCAGGATGTTTTTATGATGAAGGATTAATAGAAAAATTATTTACAAAATTACCAGATGATTTAGGAAAAAAGATATACACACAGTATAAGGCAGTAACATTTGATCCAACTTTAAAGAATGTATCAACAGCAATAAAATTATAATAGAAAAATTGGTAGAAGAATGCACATTTATGAAAATACAAAGACAATTAAAAGGAGAATATAGTTTTTGTTCAAAAATATACACACTACAAAAATATGGAGATAAAGTATATAAAAGAAAGAAAAATATAAATATCCTAAAAAATTCCTAGAAAGCAGTATTATCTTAGAAAAAGTAAAGCTAGAAAACCATTTCTTAGAAAAGATCATCATGTTAGAAGATATGGACCAGAAAGAACATATAGTAACAGATTAACTTGTTTTATTTATAACCAACCAAATCACTTAGCAACAAACTATCCTAAAAAACATAATTCTTTTAAAAACAGAAAGTATATATAGCAGAAGATTTAATACAGATAGATGATGATATTTTAAAAACAAAAAGTATATATAGCATAGTATCAGAAGAAATAGACCCTTCAAAATATATAGAATATGAAAATACAGAATTTGTAGACGAGATATTAGAAAATTTAGAAAAGAAAACATTAATGGATAACATATATACAGATAATATGTTAGAAGATTTTAAAAAATTAGATGATTTAGATTTAATAGAAATAGAATGTAATCATAATTGGGAACATAAGAAAGGAAGTTATAGCAGAGCTTGTTTTCATTGTAGTAAATATCCAGCAACTATCCAGCAACAGAATTAAGATTCCAATGTCAAAATTGTTATACAGAGGCATGTAAATTTTGTCTAGATAATTTAGATCAATATTATGAATTAAAAAATGAAAACAAAAACAAAAAATAGACGAAATACCAATAGAACATTATTTAGAAAGAAGAATAAGAATTTTAGAAAACAAAGTAGAGGCACTAGAACAGCAAATAAACAAGGGTAAAGAAAAAATAGAAATAAGAATAGAAAATACAGACATAGAAATCTTTCCAAAAATAATTAAGCATAATTATGATACAGAATTATTACAATTAGAAAAAACAACTTATACTTCCATAGAAATTATAGCAAGAATAGTATTAAACGATTATATTATAGAAGTCTCGGCAGTAGTAGATACAGGAGCAAGTAATATTATTCTTAGGAAAGAATTAATACCCTTAGAATACCGTAAAAAAGCTAAAAAAGTTAGAATAGCAAGACAAATGGATGGCACAACATTCGAATATAATACCTCCATACATAATGTAAATTTACAATTCAAAATAGACAATTACCAATTTATAGAACCATACTATGTAGAAGAAATATACCTTAGAGATTTTCCATACCATTTAATTTTAGGCTTATCATTCATCTTACAAGCATACCATGGCATGACATTAACTAGAAAAGGAATAACATTTCATAGAGATTCTATATTACCATTCAACACATACATATCAGAGTTTTTTCTAATAAGTAAGTTAGAAAAATTAGAAATTTTTGGAGAAAATCCTACAACACATTGGGAAAAGGATAAAACTCTTTGTAAATTAGAATTATTAAATCTAAATTTACATACATATATATGTATGTATACATACATACATGGATACATATATATGAATACATATATATATATGTATGCATGTATGTATGTATGTATATGTTGTATCTTTTTCTTTCTCTCCTACTTGAAGTCGGACAATTGAGGGGTCACTAAATTCAAATTGCATGTCCCTACTCAAACAGAACACTAATGATAGTATCCTACTAAGATTCTGGATTCACTATCAACAATTGTACCTTGACTAAATTTCAACTACTTAATCCTTGATCAAATAGAATATTAATAATAGTACATAGTTAGGATTTTGAATTATAATTGACTCCAAAAATGCTTCCAACAGCGTGTTTCATCCACACAACAAATAGTGTGGATTAAGTAACTTAAAACGACACTAAACCATGGTTATTTGATCAATGAATTGGTTGGTAAACACTAGCATGCAACTAGAAAAAAAAATTTAGAATCAAGTTGCAATAGAACGGTTTGGTTTTTCTAAATTACCAAGCAAAAAGAAAGTGTTTCTTTAAGGAGATGGATTTCTATATGGATCGAGTGGAATTTTATATGGGTCTAGTCACAAATTTTTAACGGGATATATGGGATTAAAAACTTAACCAATTTGTGTTAGATAAGTTGGCCACTATTCAAACCCTGCATCATGCAATTAAACAAATCTAAATGATGTGCAGAGTACTTCTTTTGTCTAATATGCCTGCTTTCCCTTAACAAATTTTAATTGATTAAATTTCATATACATGCATATATACATACATATGCATATATGTATACATACGCGCTCACGCACATACATATATAGTCCCTGAGATCCAGGTGACCATGAGGTCCCTAGTTCTACTCTCAAGCATTTCCCCTTAGTAAAACTTGGAGCCTCTCTATTAAAAAAAGACGTTTATATAATCATAATAGGTATTTAATTACGTATATATTTTATTTTAAGGGATACATATCTTACATTTATTACAATCAAATAATTAAACCTATATTGCATTTTAATATCACTACAACAAAAATGACCTTTAACGGCATTTAAAGGTGTCAGTATAAATAATTTAACCTGACACTTTACCTTTCCTCACACCTCGGACGAGTGTTATCCCTTCCAATGTGGGGATAGGCTTGTAGCATTCAAATGTGTCAGGAAAACTATGTTGTTATAGCATCCCATCTGCCAACAAAAATCCCTTTTCTTGATAATCAAAAGTGTCAGGATAGCTATAGTACAACATTAGGATATCAAATTCTATGCTGACACTTTTAATTGTCAGGATTTTTTTTTCTTTTTTTCTTTTTTATATAGAAGCAACCTACAGGTAGTGCTCCCTGCTATACATTCAGTCAATCAGAAACCCAAAGGAATTGTAAAATTATCCCAAAGAACAGAATGCATATAGTAATCTAAAAGCAAAAGTCAATACTCAAATATAATTTGTTGAACTAAAAGTCAGTAACAAGTACTAACATTGCAAATCCGTAACAAGTACAAACTTGAAAGATTCTCTTGTGCACAAACTAAAAGATTCTCTTCCCTAAAAAGTAGAAAGAACTTGCAGTAGCTTCCAAACTTTCCAAGCTTCCAGTCCATAGGCAAAACAAACCTTTCCTGAAACATAGTTAGGAACAAGAAAATGAACATAATTTAACAATAAATTTTTAATAAAGTATACATAATACAAAAACTACCATTACCTTTTATGAAAAAATTCATTAATGTGTGAAAAGCATAAGGAACCACTTACAAAAGCTGATCTTTGGTGTAGTTTGTGTGCCTCTCGCATGTCTTAGTCCACTTCTTGAACCCGCTGACAGAGCATTGTACAGTAAAGATTGCTGCTGCTACTAAGAGAGATGGGGGGAACCTAAGCATTTCATACTCGACAAGGCACAGCTCAACAAAAGAAGGACAGAAGCTCCAACTAGTCACTAGAAGATTATTGCCTTAGACAGATCAAGATAGTGCAAAAAATTCACATACACTAAATACGAAACAATACTTTTTTATTAGATTGAACAGCTTTAAGAAAGCGCCTCATGAAGACATAAGGAGTAGGCACTGAAAGATTAAACTACAAGGTATTGATCATTAAGCTCTCTTGCAGCGAGCCACAGTTCAATTTTAGTTATATGACAAAGGAAACCTTCATATATCAAAGATCAACTCATAGACAATAGATGCCATAACAAACCTACCATCTCAAGCACGTCATTTTTGGAGTAAGCCCTGTCAGAAGTCAATATGAGGTCTTCAATGACAAGAACAAAAACTTCTTCATACTTGCAAGCCAGAAGCATTGCTGTCACTCCAACAAGTTGAAGTTTCTTGCGCACCATAGAGACTGTTGTTAAGAACCTATCTATTAGATTGACAGTTAAATACAAGGTCTGATCCATCAGTTCAAACTTGTAATGCACCTGTACATTCAGAAGTACAGTGTTAGCTGCAACTTTTTCTTACTTCTGACAGTTCAGAATTTGTAAGAATGCCAAAGTAATGTGAAATTATTTCTTTACCTCTAGGTGAAAGTCTGGGTGGATGCCCAGGTGGTGGTGTAGGCGACGGCGCCGCCAGGTGGGAATGTCCAGCCCAATGAACCAACAACCACATGTGTTCTTTGTGCTACTGAGCACTGCAATGCAGCAGCTAGAACTGCAACAACGAGCAGTATGATATTAAACTTGCCTGCCATTTTGCCTGCCCTTTGCTGTGTTCTTGGACTTCAGATCGCCCCTATTTCACTTCCAAATCCGATTTGGTACTCTCTCTTGCTTGTGTCACTAGATTTATGTGAAGAGAGCCTCAAAGTTTGTGGAGGTGGACACTTGCTCCACTAGTATTTATAGGGACTCTTGCACTAGGTCGTACCTCCAAGAAGCCATGTCGTAGCCTCACAAACTGGAAAATCACATCCCCCCCCTATCTCTTTTGCGAATTTAGGCACGCGAAATTTCGAACCAATCTAGAAAGAAAGAAAGAAAGAACAGAGCCAACTAATGGATGACAATGGAAGTAGTTGAGGTTGACTCTTAGTGTTTTTTTAATAAAAAGCCAAGTCATTCTTTAATTAGATTGGGGACCAAATTGGTCCAGGGGTGGTGGCCGTGTTTTGGGACTAATGAGTAATGACTATTTCCACATCTTAGCCACATATCTAACCACCTCTTCTTCATTGCTATAGAGCTTTCCCCATATATGCCGAACCAGAATGGTTGTTGTCCCAACAATTGCACCCTCTATAAGGGCCACTATGACTACCACACCCAACGCTAAGCGTGCACCTTGTGGATTTCCAGTGCCCAATTCATTTGAAACTCTCGTACTAAAATGATTACAGGGTAAAATCATTTTCGACCAGCTAAATGCATGGATAATAGTAATCAAGAAAAATAGTTCGATCCTTGAGGTATCCGTTAATTAATGTCATTGTTAAAACTTTTTTTTCTTTTGTCATTGTTAAAGATTAAAAGCATCATAAGAACTTTGATTGGGTTTACTAACCTTATGGCAGCACCAAGACCGACAGAGATCATATAGACCATCCAATATGTATTGAGGCTGTCAGAACAAAAATAAACAACTGATGTAATCAGAAAAGACTAGTATATAACGTCTTTCAAGTGCGTCTGAAGCTTCATTTCTGTGAGCTAGTATAACATCTTTCAAGTGCTGTAATCTGATATATTAAGTTCAGTAATAGAGACAAACCTGATAGATAGGACTGATGTTTCTAGTTTTGGATTGGGCAAAAGACCAGATAATAGAACAACCATCTCAAATGACCAATACTCCAAACTGTGGTTCAAACAAATAATGATAAATTGTCAACTAAAGAAAAATGTTGAGCAATACATGATAGAATCACCAAAAAGAAGGTGAAGAACAAAAAACATGCATCCATTCGTGGAAGGTCCTTTCGGAGATGTATAAAAGATTCAGTTTGTGGCCACCAGTTTCTCGGTTGTCTACTTGACATTTTATCGAACAGGTTATGGGCAACAAATCCATAACAAAATAGTCACACAAATCAAGTAGACAACCGAGAGGAATAAAGCTGAACAACAAGTGCACTCAAATCATAAACTATTTACTACATCCATTTCAATCTCAAATAGATGGGACTAATATCAAATGTAATCAATTTAGGGCAAACTTTAAAACTTAACCCTCCCAATTCAACACAATACAATACACAGCTTCAAGAATAAGTAATAATGTCCAATAAAATCTCAGGAAAAAAAGGGAACAACTTGAAGAATGAGTTAAAAGGAAAATGAGTTAAAACGTACAGTAAGTAACATAAAAATCTTTATGGTGCTCTTTCTATTTGGATTTTCCGTGATGTGTTTCAGTGTTCACCATTGCTCGCTATCTCTGCAACAGATTGAGGAACTAGAGAAGGAATTGGCAGAGACCAGAATGAAGTGCACTAACCTCTCTTTACACTTGGAAACTCAGAGAAAGCATAAACTTGTCGAGCAACAGATGGACTGTACTTGATGCAATACTTTTTAGTAGCGGTTCGAGCCTTTGGCATAACAGAGGGAAAATGACATGGGGTCAAAAATGTATTTGGATGGGGGAGGTTATGGGTGGAATCCTCCTGCTATTGCCCTTCCTCTTTTCGGCTTCTTTCTCTGCTAGTGTTTCTCGTGAGAGAGATAAGAAGAAGCAAAATTTGACAAGTGTTTTGGCTGGCAAAATGAAAGTTTTGAGCAAATGAATCTTCCACCAATTCACTACGATATCATTTTGTGTCTTTCCTTCTTTTTTTGGTATATCTCACATTTTCTCAAGTGTCATAATAGGTAGTCTAAAGGCACATTATTATTCTTATATCAAGTAAAATAAAAAAATTAAAGTATATATTATTGAGTTGATAATAAGTGTCATAATAGAAGTACTATAATAACACAAACCAGCAAATGTCCTTATAGGCATGTCAGGAAAAGTCATTTTTGTTGTAGTGTATCATTTTTTTACAATATCAAAAAATATTTGGGCACATACAAATTGCTGTATATATATAGGTTTAGCACTCCACATGTTTGCATTGAATATATTACATATATCATAGAATATTTTGTGCAAAAATGAGTATAAACAATAATAAACAATATATTGAATTTATGGTTCTTTTAAATCTATTTTTTTAAATATCTAGTAATAGTATAGCTAAAATACTTATTGGTAAAGCTATTTTATTTTGTACTATATAAAAGCCTTATGTATATACAAACAAATATTTTTGCATACATCTTTTTGTTTGCATGTAAATAAAGTATTTGTATACAGAATAAGCATTTATAGAATTGTTTATTGTATATACACAAATATTTTCAAAGTGTTATCCAAAAGTGTCAAGTATAATGTGCTTTGCTAATAAAGTACAACTTTCAAGTGGCCAAATGGTAAGTTCTTATAATTCCAGGTAAGTTCATATAATTTCCAATTCATTGAACTAGTGGCTAATCTTCAATTGTAGAATTGGAGACATGTGCCCTTACCATCCCCTAAAAAATTCTAACAGTACCTACATGCCATTGAGAAGAATTTTAATTTTGCTACACACTATACTTGCACCTATGTTGTTTATAATATTAACTTATACTTTTCTTGTTGAACTCAGTATGATCCTAACTTTTTTTTATTAATGTTTTACTTATTTTGGACTGATTAATCCTTCAAACCCTTCAATCATCATGTTCACACCCTTCATATTTCCATCCTACTCATTACCATCTGACTATTATTGCATGCAACATCCTCTTTCATGATTTCTATCTCTTGCTTCATAATTGTTCCTCTTACCTCAACAAGTTTTGATGTAGTCATCATTAGTAAAAAAACCCTTTTACTAAACCCTAACCTGCATATTTAAATTTTTTTTTATCAAATCTTATCAGATGACCTTATGGATTTTAACTCTTATTCCCAAACCGTCTCACTTCGGGTTCGGCTACCCTTTACTTGCTAATCTGAATAACTAGAAAAGGAATTAACTTTTATTAAATTAAAATCAATACACTATGTTGAATTTTACACTTGAATAGAGCCATAGAGAATTCAACATTTTTATGTAAGGTAAATTAACAATCTTCCAAAAGAAAACTCAAACAATTATCCCATTTTTTCTAATAAGGAATTGTGCAAAAAACATGACGAATGGCCTTTATGCTAACTAAATACTCCCTCTATCCCATAAAATTTTTTGAGAGAATGTGCAATTTATGCATAGTGATATTAGTAGGAAAGAGAATTTTTACTTCCCTTTAATATCCTTAGTGGTAGGCCATCTTTTACTTAATGTATTGATAATTGTGAGGGATATGTGGTAGGCTACATGAAGGGTAGAGATAAAATTTCAATGAAAAAAGTGGGTTGACTTTTCTAAGATAATAATTAATTAGGTACAAGAAAAAGTGACAAACATGACAAACTTTATAGAATGGAGGGAGTACAAATTAAAAAGAATAAGCAAGTACTACAGAGGTATCAATTCCTCAACATACACACACATATGCACACACACATATATATATGTGTGTGTATATATATATATGTATATATTATGCACACACACATATATTGGGTATCAAGTATTGCACTTTTAGGATTTTCTTACTAAAGCCTAATGGATTACGTATCGATCATCTAATTGTATTAACTATCTAGTCAAGCACCCGCGAATATCGAGTTTTACCTTACCTACTGCTATTCTTATTCATCACCAGTTCAATTTTTTTTTCTATTTTAGTGTGGATAACCACTTTTTTCCTTTGAATCCTTTCTTGTGTCAATAACTGCACCAATTCATTGCTTTTTTTTTTTGCTTCTCTCTTAATTCTTTGGTATTTTCCTATTCTCCTCTAGGAATGGAAATCCTTTCTCTATTATAATCACTTCCTTGTTCATATTTTCCTCCCCCATTTTTCATTTGGAGAGGTAATTGAGATTTACTCTCTTGGTTTCTTCTAATTGATTGTTCATACTATTTCTCTAGGAACTGTGCTCTATAGTTTTTGATCATTTTGTTCTCTTATCTATGGAGATCTTGTTCCACTATCAACTCTCAACTAAATCTCATATTCATCCTCAATAGATTGTCTTGATATGTGTTCTCCTCATGGCATGCTTCATGCTATTACCAACTTTAAAAGAGAAAGTTGACTTTTTATGCACTTAGAATTTGGCCTTAAAACTATTTTTATTGAATTTGAATAGGGTGTACTTCCATGGGATATATCAAGATAGGGACATGTAAATGATATTACATGGAAATAAGCCCTGCATGCTGATACCCTGAACTTTTCATGAAAAAATCATGTGCTCCAAAAACTAAAGGATCAATTTATAAATAATCGAACTCTTGCCATAACTCCTGAGAACCTTACACATGTCCAACCACGTGTCCTCCAAACGCTCTACTTGTCCCAAACCCATGTGGCCATATCCTATCATGTGTCACAAAGTGGTGACACGTTTTACTCAATAAACACATATTATGACACGTGTTGCTGTAACCCCATGCAACTACTGACATATCCCCTCTCCCAATACCTATAAATTGTCCTTCCGTTCATTTGCACGCAAAATCTAAGAACCACCACTCACCCATATCTATGAGAGAAGTTGAAGAGTGGGATCAAAGAAAGAAAAAAGGAACCATAGAAAGTCCTAAAAGATAAGAAACATAGGACATAACAAGGGAATAGTGCCGAATGAAGATCGAGTTAACCTAAAATTGAGAATATCCAAGTGTCCCTTACATTCATATAGTCATACAATTGTGTTCATATAGTCATTATAATGCTAAAGTTTTGTAATATATTGAACACACAGTCTTAGATATGCATTTTTGAATAGTAATTATGCTAGCTTCATACTAAAATTGGACCAAGTGGAATTAAAGATTTTCCATGCTTGCAAGTTTAAAAATTACAAAAAAATGCATGCTCTATTTGTTTAAATGAATGTTTGTGATTAATATGCTTTGCACTTGCTATATTGTGTACTCGACCTACTATTGTTCCTAGAAATTTGGTTATATGCTTTTTTGTACTAGAAAGTGATCAATTGAATTGGCTTGGAAATTAAATGAATAATTATTCGAGATTGTACTTTATTGCATTGGAAAGTGTCCAAGAACTTGCCAACAACTACTATTGCCCGTGATTAATTGCACTAGTTGTGTACTTGATTACACTAGTACTAGTGTTTATGGTAGTAGTGTGTCTTGATCCGTTGATCAAGCAAGGATTATGTCAAATGTAATTGCCACACACTAGTCTGCATGACTCACTACTTGCGCAAGAAGTTGTCCATTGATTAGGCTGAGAATGAAGGACATTTCCAAGACTAACCTATTGGCTTGGAGTAGGGGATTGAACTCATGATGGTGGTATAAGGTGAGATTGGATCATCACTAACAATCGGTGTTATATCCTTCGTTATATTGTTATTTAACCATTTTCTTACTTGTCAATATTTTCTATACCGGAGATGTTAGTCCATTTAAAAATTAATCACATGGGCATTACTAAAACTATGTAGCTCACCCCAAATATTAAGAGATTTTGCAAATGCTATCCTAGAGATTGAGACGTTATATGAGTGACTTAAATCAATCGATCGGACTTTTGTTGTGTATCCGTAGGAATGGAGTTATTTTGGCTTGTTCTACTATAGTGTA
This sequence comes from Coffea humblotiana, assembly GCA_023065735.1. Lineage (NCBI taxonomy): Eukaryota > Viridiplantae > Streptophyta > Magnoliopsida > Gentianales > Rubiaceae > Coffea > Coffea humblotiana. The sequence continues at coordinate 17,602,174 of CM041216.1, forward strand.
TTGTAATTATTAATTCCTTTATAAAAATTTAATTAAAAAAGTTGTATTTCAATAAATAGCCGGTTATATTGTCGAGTGAGTCTTGCCAAAAGCTAAGTAGTCCACCAATGAAAACCTGGCAGAGGATAGACTTTTTTTTTGTTAGAGGATAGACTTGAAATATGACAAAACATGATAAAAAAAATCTTATTTGTCATTTAGTATTGAATGTATGGACTAACTTTCTTTCTTTTTATTTTCTTTTATCTTCTCAGTTTTGTCATGTTGCTACTTTTTCCAATATCTTATCAATTAGTAAATTTGGCATATTTTCAAATCATTTTAACTCTTTGTTTGGTTAATAATCATTTATATTTTTTAGTTTTAAACTTTGCTTCCTTATACTATATAAAAAATAGTTTGCTTGCCACTACATCTCTGATGCATAAAAAACAATTGCAGTTTTCTTGCACGTGTGCTTGTGACACTTTTATTTTTATAGGACCCATAAGGAGCAAATATGAACGACATAATAAAGGAATGTAATAATGCCATCAACAATGAACATATTTAAGAATTTTGCATCACATAAACAATACCAAGTGAAATCTATAAACTAAATAAATTCTCATCATAATTTTTAGTTAATAAAAAAAAATCTAATAGCCATTCAAGAAGTAAGTTAAAATTCAAATTATGCTTCAGAAAATTGCTTGAAAACAAATTTGAATCGGAGAAAATTCGTGAGAGAACTGAAAATATATATATATATATATATATAAAATATTACCAAGAAATTGTGAAAAATAGAAGCCGTAGGATCCAAAGAAAGCACATCGATGCATTAGTCACCGTTGGCCCCAACCCTCCTCTCTCAATGCTGTATATGTTATCGTCAAATGAAATATAAAAAAGAAAAAAATTACATATAATTGATCTAGAATAAAAACTTAATTTAGATAACTATTAAAAAAAACATGTTAGCAGCCATGTGCTTGAACTTGATGTGATATCACTCATATTATGGCAATGTTTGAAGTCGTAATAATATTGTAATAGTTGATTGTGAGAATTGGTGCAAAAGAACCAATGAATTTTATTGGTTTTTATTCAGATAATTTATCAAATAGATTGAAGGTGCATGGCAGACCAAACTTTCCTTCATTGTTATTGAATAAGGTACACCAAAATACTAACTTTTGTCGTATTTATTTAATAAACATGATCACTATTTGAGTAGCCCTTACTGTTATCATGTACCTATGTTCAAAAGATTGCTAATTCTTCTTCTTCTTTTGTGTTTTTCCTTTAATTTTGTTTTGATAATTATGTGATAGGTTTCAATATTTATCAATTGGGAATGTTTGGCAATTGGTATGGATTCCCATTGGAGATTAGATGAGTCCTAAGGATTTCTCTTTCTTCTTCTTTCATTACCTTTTTTTCCCGTTGGTTTTCCTTTCTTATTACTTTTTAGTTATGAGAACTCATCATTTAGGCATGTTTTGGATAAAAATAGCTTGTAATGCAGTTGAGGTGAGTCTTTTGAGTTGGATATTTACTTATTTTACACATTATTTACATCCATAGAATTCTATACCATAAATTGAAGTTGGAATAAGTGATATATTAGTCGGATGTTACTTTTTTGAACGAAAAGCCATCAACTTTATTAGTTTTTCACTTGGTTGATTTGCTAGATGCGTCGGGGTAGTATTAGAGTCAAGTGTTACTACATAGCCAACTTGTGGAAGGATTAAGGGTAGGATATTGTGAAAAAAGGTATGTAACTTAGTGCAACGGTGCTAAACTTCATTATCTATAAAAATTAAAGAGCCTTTTTTGTGCACAAGAGGTTGAATATAAACTTAAGAAGCTCTTTTTGTAGTTTTGGATTGGAGACTAGATTACATCATTTTTTTAAAATCTAAAGCTACTATATAAATCATGTTAATATTTTCAATTGCTAGATTTTATGGATTCATGAAAATCAACTTCCACCCCCTCGAGGTTGGCTCAATGGTCTCGGAGCAGCCCATTTGGTCTCGAGGTCACAGGTTCGACCCCTCTTAACCCTCGTGTATTCTTGGAGGTGGGGTGCACAAGCGCAGGGAGATTAGTCCGACAAAGTTGGGATACTCCCTGTGTTGACAAAAAAAAAATCATCTTCTAATACTAATGTCATACTTTGCCACGAGCATGAACATTTACAGATGATATTTTGATAGATTTGTTGCAGCTTCAGTTTTCCAGTTAGATTTGCTTGCCTATCATAATACCAACAAATTGTTGGCCTAATTACAAGATTCTTATTTAACATCTTGGAACTCGAGATCTCATGTTACTTTTTTGCAACTATTATTGGAGATAAAGAAAAATCCAATGGGAGATAGTTGTTTTAGAAGAAGATATGTCAGAAGTTTTGTAGAGGAATTAGACGTATCAATTAACACTATTCAATATAGCCCTTGCGAGCCCTCGACTTTGAGTTCTAAAAACTTCTTGGAAATTTAGTAATTTCCCATGTCTTGTGGAAAATGGTAATCAATGAATTTCAACTCTATCCAAAATTGCCGTTATTTTAATTATTTAGCCACGTGTCACCACTAAATACTAATCTTTCTTCTCCTTTTAATTAAAATTTTCCCTATGCTACTATTTCCTCATGCTTCTTGGCTGTTGGTATTCATCACTTGTGTACATTTAACCATAGGAATGGTTTTTCAGTTGCTTTCTAAAAAGCTGATATCTATTTATACAGTAAATTGATTATTCCTCTCTAATATATTATTGTGACCTTAATATTTTGGCAACAGTTACTAATTTAGATCATTTTCCAAACTTTTTTTTTCATATTTCTAGATAAAAGTATGTATATTCTTCTTTGTAATTTGTTAAATTGAGTTGATTCCAGTACCTTTTTTTTAATATTATATGCATTTCTCGTTCAGTATATGAGCCTTTCATTTTCTTTGGTTTGTATATGTGTAACTTTTATCAATTTACACTATCAATTGTTCTGGGCACTATATTTGGTTGTTAAAATCAAGGGTTTATATTAAATTCTATAGGAGGAGAAAGCACAGCAAAAACTGAACTTGATATTAACTATTCACATAGAAGACAAGAGAAAGGTGCATGAACATATATAGAGAAATTTTGAAGAAAATTTACTATACATATATTTGCTTGAATAATGGCAATGTTCTCTACTGCTTTCTAATTTAATGTTCTCAAACAAAGTCATAAACTTAGTGATGTTGTTTAGCATAGACATTATTATGTTATATTAGCATGATCAATTTAAAGCTATATTTTTAACTCCAAAAGGAAAAAGTGTGGCAAAGATAGAAGATGGAAATCTTGTGTTTCTCAATTTTCTACATCTAGTAATTTCAATTTCATATGCTACTTCAAAAAGTATAGAAACCTTTTGATTTTGGCTCTATAATTTTTAATGGAACTCCAATTTCAAGTATTACTAACTTTATACACATTTTCCCCCTTTCCCCAAATATACAACACACATTTCAATTCATTATCATCTTAAAAAAAATTTCCAAGAGAACTGAAGACATAGCTCTCCCATTCCCGTGCCTTTTGGAGCTCTCTTCCCTAGTTTTCAAAATAGATTTATTAGATGAAAGTATGGGTTAACAATAAAAGGTTCACATGGAAACTAGCAACTAATACTAATAACTAACACATGAAATTCTTCCTTTATTTTTTCTCACGAATGTTGATTTCATTCACTAATATTCTTTTTCAAATTTGAAAAGACAATAATTTAAAATTCTTTCTATGAGTCTAGTGATATTCAATCAATTAGATGAATGAAAAAAGAAAATGAAAAAAGTAGTGATATGTGCATAAGAGACTAAAAATTAAAACAAAAGTATGAAGAAAAAGGATGGGAAGGAAAAATTAGATGATGCATTTAATCTTGAGTGGTGAAGCACCGAAATTAACCAAAATAGTTGGTCTTAACTCCTAGTCTTAGAGCTAAACTATTCACCAAATCATTTTAGGGGCATAGTATAACTGGCCATGATTATAAGGGGGTTTAACACAATTAAGCAAAAAAAATTAAAATGAAATAGGGTTAATTTCACTTTAAGCCTTTCAACTATGCACAAAATAAGGAAAAGGTGTGGAAGAGCTTATGGGGATTGAAAATAAAACCAAAGATCAAACACTTCATATGGAGATGCCTACACAATAGCATTCCTGTGAATGAGTTGATACACAAAAGAACAGGGAAAGGCTCTCCATTATGCAAATGTTGTGGGAAAGGGGAGGAAACAGTGGAACATATGATCTTCTTTTGCAACAATGCTGATCCTATATGGAAACTGGCCCCAATACAGTGGGACGGATTACTTCAATGGAGATCAAACTTCTGGAGGTGGTGGGAAGGTATATTATAGGCAAGGAAAAGACCAAGAGGAGAAGATCACATCACCTTAACAGCAAACATCATTTGGCAACTTTGGAAAGTAAGAAATGCTCAACAGTATGAAGGGAAGTATGGAGATCACATGTCCACATTAGAAAATGCAAAAAATGAGTGGCTGGAATTTCAAGAGGAGCATATGGAAAATGATGCAAAGCACAGGATAGGAATGAGTCACCAACTGCACAACCACCAATGGAGGCCTCCAGACGCAGGTGTAGTGAGAATCAATACTGATGCTGCTGTTCCTACTAAAGTAGTAGGAGCAGGGTTAGGAATGATAGCGAGAGATAGTTATGGAAACCTTGTAGAAGCAAGAGGTATCAGAAAGTACAGTAGAGGTGGAGTTGAAATAGAAGAGGCAGATGCAATCCGACAGGGACTGATAATGGCCAGTGAAGCTGGGTGGCGAAAAATAGAGATGCATTCTGATTGCAAAGCTACCATTGAAAAAATCCACAAGGCAGGCAGGGAGGAAACACCAATTGGCACCATAATGGAAGATAGAAGACAATTGAGTGGCATGTTCCAATACTATACTTTTTCTTTTGTTTATAGAGATGGAAATAGATGTGCTCATAAAATGGCACAACTTGTAACTAAACTTGTTTCCGATGTAATATGGAAACAAAGTTTCCCTCTGTGGCTCAAAGAGAGTATACAAGAGGATAATAGGACAAATGTCCATTTTTGTAATTAAGATCTTGTATTATCAAGTTCACTATATATACAAGGAGAATACCGTTTGAAAAAAAAAACTATATCAGAATTGTGACGGTCCCACCTTCTCCTAGGGCATACCCTAGAAGTTAGCGGACCGCCCGCCTGGCTCTCGCCAGGGCTCACTTACTCACATTAACTTCAGAGATAACACTTGATAAACTCTCATTAATCTTACATCAACTTCAGAGATAACATTTTAATAAACCAAAACCAACCGTTCAAATCTTTTACAATATCTAGTCTAATACAAAAGCTTCAACTGTAATAACATGCTAAAGGATTCACAATCCCAAAAGTCTTCACGCTAATTCCCTAAGATCGCTCGCTCGTTCCTCGACCACCAACTCCTGTAAGGAAAACAAAGCTAAAGGGCTGAGCTAATGCTCAGTGAGGTTTACCGAGCAACTAACATTTAATAAACGCTTAAATCAGTACAATTAAGCAAGTATTGCACATTTCACTGTACAATCACTTTCATTAAGCAATTGAGGAAACACTTCACTAAACAATCACTTTTAAAAGGATACGGTACTCGCATTAGAGCCACTTCAATGTCATTGAGCATTCATTTCAGTGTCAAGAGACACTCATTTCACTATCATTGTACATTCATTTCAATATCATTACACATTCCGCCGATTCACCTCCTTATGTCCTCCAAAACAATAAACAATCCTCTACATTCAATAATCAGTTCAATAATCTCCCAACCTCATGGTAATACTCGAGTATACCGAAACATTTATCCAAAGCTACCGTCCTACCCGACCAAGCCCTTTGCTCGCTCAAATAGTCCGTTGAACAGAGGGTTTTGGGGCTCAGTTCAGCAGATGCGGCGAGGCACACATACGGTTTACATTCATGCACACTTACAGTAACATTCAGTCAATTATCGACCTTCAAACTCAACTAAGCCGAGTGCGATAAAGTACACCCTTGACTTAGAAGGCGAGGGACAATTGAGATAGACTTCACAAGAATCATTTAGTAATAATTCATGATAAGCACATTTGCCACATAATTTCACTTAGATACACATAAATAGTTAAACACATAAATTCGGAAAAACACTCACGAAATACCCAAATAAATTATTCTCGAGCCACGGGTTCGTTTCCTGGCTCACAGCTACTTCCTGAGACAAGTTCATAATTCCAAAGTGAATATGTAATTTGTAGATGTTTACTTATTATTTATTATCCTATTATTTGATCGATTAAAGTCAAGTTTGGCTTATAAAACAAGATATAACAAATCCAACAACCTATCCCACATTTTCTCTTGAACTTATTAACTTTTGTTTCAAATCAAGAAAGATATATATTTTCAGGTTTATAGCTTTGTAAAATGTTTGGACTAGGATTAAACTATTTTCTACTCAATATTTTAAGGTTAGAATAAATAGACCTTTTATTCCTTCCTTTTTAAGTTAAATCAAATACTAGATTGCCTGTGGTTTACGTCTTGTTAAATTTATTAGTTTTCTAGGTTTAAGTTCTCAAAATTGTTCATATAGTTAGTGTCAAAATGCTATGAGATGTTTCGTATAAATTCACCACTAATTTTTCTAGCAATGTACACGGTCCAGCATCCATTATTCCCTCGACTCCTTCCTCTCAATCTCATGCTCTTACTAGATAGGCAACTCATATTCATTAAGCTACAAAGTAGCCTTAGCTATCATCTATGAAAGCTTACAAAGTTGGAAATTAGATGAAATTCTGTTCAAAAATAGGTTTCCTCACGGCTAGCATTTTAGCAAAATGCATTCGGGAAATAAAAGAAAGCAAATGAGGAACAAGGAAGATGGCAGCTTTGCCATCCTCTAGTGTTTTGATCATAACTGGAGTTACACTAATCGGATTGAGGCGAATTTTATAGCGTTTCGAAGCTAAGACATAGACCTACATTTCTTATGAAGACATTGACACCCAGTTCTCGCATTTTCACGGTCAAAAATGGGCGGTCAGAAGCACCTTCTGCTTCCTTCCCTCGGCCAACAACCTGCAATCAGTGAACTTGTTCCCCCCTTCATCACTCAGTTTAGTTCCTACTCATTCCTATTTTTCTGGTTAAAGTTTAGAGGCATTAGGACAGGTTTCAACACTGTAAGTCAGTTTAAAAGCTAAGGGTTTGCAGGGGACATCTAGAATTTCCTATCTTTTCTTCTCGGTCGAAGCCAACAGATTCCAACAGGGTAGTAGCTTAGCAACTGATATTTCCTCTTAGTTTCTCTTCAGTTTTATATTCCAACTAAACGTGCAGAGGGTATTGATTCAACTACAAATTATTCTAAGCAAAACATGGAAGTTTATGACCAGAATTCAAGAGAAAAACTGAATTAAATCTCATGTCCGCGCTTAGCTGCAAAATCTGATGCATAGCAGTATGCATCAGATTTCTTTCGTGCTCAATTCTCTCCATTTCATGCTCACTTTCTCATGCATGAAGCAATCAAGATGCTGTGCAACATTTTACAGATTAACACAGGATTTTTAGAGTTATTATTCATGAAAATCAACTGAAATTTTCCACTTCCCTTCTCAGATGAAACTGACAGCAGCTCAAAGTTCACTTAAGGTTTCATTTTAGAGTTATTATTCATGAAAATCAACTGAAATTTTCCACTTCCCTTCTCAGATGAAAACTGACAGCAGCTCATAAGGTTTCACTTAACCATTCCAGCTCAAAGTTCCCATTTTTCACAAGTTCCTATAGGTAAATTCCACTTTATGCCAGAAACATACATTTTCTACTATACTCTTCCATTTTTCCATTGTTAACAGGCTGCAATTCAACTAACTATCTCTCGGTTCCCGTAAGTTTAGTCTAGCTTCAATCTTATTCTTCCATCAGATTTTCCCTTAGTAAAAATTTATTTCCTTGCTGCAACCTAACATACAATCCATGTATCCAGTTATTCTCAGCAAATGAAGGAACGTTGCAGAGGATTCTTACCTTTTCCTTCAAGTTTTATGGTCGCAGTCTGCTCCTAATCTCAGCCTCAGTTCCTTTAGCTCTCGCACCAACTTTTCCTTCTTTTCTCTCAACTGCAATCGGTCAGTTGAAGTTGCCAACTGATTTTCTCCTCTTACGACTCTTTGGTATGAAAAGGAAGAAAGCTTTTGTTTCTCATTCTCAGCCCGCCAGTTTTTTGTTTCTTTACGTTGTTCTCATTCGGTTATTGCTTATTCAGCAATTTGGTGATGCATTCCCTCCTGACAGCTGTCTCAATTCACCGCCCAATCTCAGTTAGATCCCAACCTCCCACCGCTTGGATTTAGCAGACAATTGCCTAGCTTCCATTCGGTTCCATTGGTTTTTTTTTTTTTTTGTGAAATTCTGATAGCTCAAGTGATGGCCGCATGGTAATTAGTTTAGAATTTTAAGGTTAGTTTGGTCTTTTAGTTGTAGTTTAATTACTCTCTAAGGCCTGGAATTTTTATGATTTTATGCATGAACTCCTAACTTCATTTGTATTTTCGTAGGAAATTTCTTACATTGATTTTGACACATTTAGCTTTAAGAAAAACTTATTAGACATGTACTTGTTACACTTTTAGTGTATGTTATGTGTCTTAGTAGTATTTGCAATTAATAAAATTTACGATATACACGTCATATATTTATTTAATTTGTAAAATTTTTCTACACTTCTAGACATGTACTTATTGAATTTATTTTCTAAATTCTCAATTTATAGAGATTCAATTAGGCATTTAAGGTAACTGTTTATTCGTTATATATAATTTTCTAATATCAAAGTAACTAAAATAAAATAATTTTAGGGTATACACATAATTTTCTCGGGTTCTCACAAGAATTTTTTCTTTTCATCCTTAAATTTTAAAATAAAACATTTAAGTCCCAAAAGTGTGAAATATATTTCACTTTAGCCCCGATAATATCAATTTATGCCATCTTAATCTTTAAAGTACAGAATTTATTCCACTTTAGTTTGTAAAGCATAAAAATTTCTCTTATTTAAATATAAAATTTGTCTAACTTCTGTCCAAGAATTTAGTTGAATGGGACAAATTCTATATTGTTCTATTTTATGAATAAAAGTTTTTTGAGTAAATATTTTATAGTAGTCTCGTTAGACCATATATTTTTCTTGGTATTTTCACATTATAGGTATGAGTATGAACTGTCTCATTTTAAAGTTTAATGACCAAAGTGGCAATTTTGTATAATTTGAGGGTGCAAAATGAAATTAATCCAAAATGCTGCCGTTTTGATTGATTCTATTCCATCTCTTCACTCCACTATTAAGATTCTGATTCACCTTCCTTTCCCTCTCCTCGCTTCTTCTCCAATCCTTTTAACGAATTTCATCTTTCATTCAGACAAGAATTTTCCTGTTTCTGAAGATTACTTAGCTCTGTGAGAAGACGGTAGATTTGGTGGATTTTTTGAAATATCTTTTGGAGGAACAAATGATGGAAGGGGATGGGGAAAGCGTCTCTTCCTATGCTTCCACCGCGGCAGTCGCGGCGGATGTGGATGCTCGATCAATTCTAGTCCTTCGTGGCGGCCGATCCAAAGGCAAGAGCACTTCATTAATTGCTGTATTCACATACGTTGATGAGATAATTCATTGAAGCAGATGTCTTATTAGTTGATTGTTAAAATAGATTTAATAGGAAAAATTTTAGTGTGTCATGGTGGAAAGAGAATAAGAAGTATTGGAGAACCCTGGGCGTTATCAAATTAATTTCCAATAATGCATTTTTTGACGTTAATTCCTACGCATTACTGTTTTGGAGCTTGTTAAATTGTAGAAGTTGAAGCTTGTCAAGTTGCAATTGTTAACCAATCAAACTTAATGTAGCAGAATTTGTGGAATAGAGCTGATGCATATAGGTGGAAAAGTATGTCCGATGTTTAGGCAGTAGTTAATTTCTCTTCTGTCGATTTTTCTAGGAATCATTTGGATAAAGTTGTACAAGGAAAGAAAATGCAAATAGTTTATTATCTTCTGGAAATGAGGCAGTAATTGGATATTGTATGTGGTGCTTCACTAAGATGACCCTAAAAATAGATACTCTTATTTAAAATATTGTTTAACTGCACATGTGTAGCTATTAAGGATCCACTTGGTGCTCTTTTCACTATCCACCAGTTTGCTCTTTGAACCAAACACGAGTGGTGTAACAGGGGTCCATTCAGTTTAGTAACCATTTAATCACATTTAGCTGAATTAGTCTATCTTGAATACCCCTAACTCCATTCTACCTTAATAGTATGGCATCTGCATTTTTTTTGTTGCTCTTTACCCAAATGAGTATCACATTCCTAGATCTTTATCATGTTTCAATGTCTTAGTTTGCTTGCCAACTGCTCGCAATTGTAATCAGGAGTCATCACGCTTTCACAAGTAATAACAGTTACTTGTAAATTAAAATGGTAATCTCCTTGAACTGAAGGATATTGTTAGCCATTAGACTTTTCATCTTGGCTGTATTCCTGTGGGTGAAACCTTAATTGTCATCACAATAACGTTTTCTTTGAAGGTGATCTTGTACACTTTAATTGTACTTAGGAGCAGAAACTCAAGATCTAGAAGAAAAAAGGAGTACATGTAATGAAAAAGAAATAGAAGACAAATTTCTCCTCACTCCCTTATTTATGGTCAGGATTAATTTAGATTTTTTTACTCAATAACAGGCAATAGTTTCCTTGTAACCCCAAAGATAAAGTAAATTGATGTTTTTCATTGGCTAAGGTTGTGAAGTCAAGGGGGTTAATACACATATATATGCATTGAAATGTAATTAATTGGTCTTAATTTCCTTTCATGCATGGTATTCGGTTTTCAAAACATTTTTTCAGCACTGACCTAATACGAAGCCTGATTACATTTACAAGGATCGACTGTACATTAAAATGTCAGCACTTATATGTACATTGGATCGCCTTGGTACTCAAAAAACACCTTCTTGTACATATTCACATATTCAATATTCTAGTGCATGCTTGAAAACCTTGTTGATTCTGCTGTTATATCTTTGATTGCTTTCAAGTAAGAATGTCAGTGTCTTGTAGTTGCAAGCTAGCACTTTTGCTATACAGGGAAATTGGAAATTTATGCCCATGTTCTCTTCAAGGATACAACTGTCAATTACTTTAAAAGGGGTGATGATATTGGCACTTAAAATTTTTTAAAGAGACAAGAAGCAAGTAAAGTGCCAGCCAATATTCTTATCTTAAGAGAATTATATTAAAGTTTTGCTGTACTTCTCTTCTTTTCAAGAGTCCATATCCTTGGTGTTTCCATGGCACTATGTAATTCATATTTGTCAATGTCACATCAAATGACATCTCTTTTATCCTACTCAATTGTCACATCAGAGAATCAATTAATGCTGCTTTTGGTTTGTTTGTTGTTTGCTTGAGTTCTCTTATTTTCTTATTCACACTGCTGTCACGTATGTTGTGCTTTAGTATAACTTTCATTTCCAATCTCTTTGGTGGATACATGTTTGTGTATAATAAAGATTCCTTGTTGCAATTAAGATGTAACTATGACTCTCTATTAATAACATTATTCTTGTTGTCCAGCTATGTACCAGTTTACTCAGCAAAGTCTTCCAGCTTGTAAACCTGTCCTAACTCCAACATCAGTAGGCATACAACTGAATTGATAATATCTGAAACTTCAATTCTCTCGTGTTTTTCATTTTTTTTTGGATTGTTTATTTCCCATATAATGACGGTCTCTTCTACGTCACAGGTTATTTCGACACTTTTCTTGATGGGCATCTTTTGCATTCCAATAGGACTGCTTTCTTTACATGCTTCACTGAGTGTATATTTCATGCTTGTCGCTCTTTTTAATAATTCATTCCTTTTGAGTAGTCCTTGGTATGCCATAGCTTACTGATATAACTTTCCAATTGTAGGTTGTGGAGATTGTTGAGAGATACGACTCTGAATGTGTTCCTCATCAATTTAGATTGAATAAGGTTGCATATATCAAAGATAGCTTAATTCCCAAGAATTGCTCAAGATATCTAAAGGTAATTTCATTTTGTCTTTTTTGATTAGCATGGTGCCATTGTTATGTTGTATTTCTCTTCGTGATGCTTTATGGTCTTGCTTTGAGAGTATTTCTATTCAGTGATTTCCATGAATTTTATTGCCTGTGTGTGAAGAACTTATTTTTTTGCCGCTGTCCTTTATGGAAATGAAACCGTAGCATATATATCTTTCCCAGTGAACTTTGGCTGGCAGGGTCGAGCTCTCAACCGTCCAAAAGCTTTCGATTTTGTTGTCACATAATAGTGAAAGCAGATGCTTGCTGTTCTTGAACTCAATTTGATTGTTATAGTCAATGCTTAAATAGTTTGTGGTATTACTGGAGGTAATTTGCCTTTTCTTGGATAAGGTAAAAGCCCTGAACTGTTGAGACTGTAAGCTTCAATTATTCGACATGGGCAAAATTTTTGAAATGGGAACTTTAGTCCCTAATTCTAAAGGCAGCACAACTTTTAAGCTACTCAAATGCAAAGGGCATTTTCACTCATTTCTGTACAAGATGTGGTGCTAAACTTGCATATATTTTATACAAAAATCAGGACAAATGACTGTTGTAATATATAGCCCAAAATCTCCCTCTCTATATGAATTAAGCATTTACAGGCACTCATTTCATCAATTTTTACTTGGATTCTAGCATTTTGGGATGAAAAATCTGCCAAAGGTGTTGCAGGTAGGAATTAGGAACTATTGCCCGAAAAAGGAGGAAGTGTGAGCAAATATCTAGAAGCATCTGAGACTGGACAATGAAAATTTTCATGCATGATGATGTCTTCATGGTGTAATTTATATGCTACCTCTTCCAAAAACTTGTGATTTAATCGAGTGAAGATTTCGTGATAGCCTACTGGATAGGGCTTTGGTGAGAGATTAAACAGGGGGATGGTGGTTTTCTTTCATTACTATCCTTTCATGATTCTAGCTAGTTAACCAATCATTAGCACAGTGTTTCTATTCAGGAGGTGGACTTGCCATGTTCCTTTTTGTTCATTACATTGATAATTAAGTATGGTCTTAATCTGCTTATTCAAGAATGGTGGTACTGAGTCTCTACCATTATAGGGATGGTTGTCATCCACAGCAATCTATATTTCCATATTTACAAGGATATGGGTTTGGAGATTTACAGGTTTTTTATGCTTGTTGTCTCTGAGAGGATTGGAGCAGCTAGTAAATATTGTGAGGTTCTATTTATAGGTCATGGAAAACAACAAGAGAGATCATTTGGCTTGTTGAATGGTTTATTTTATTTATTTGATCTTCTTATTTCTTTAAACATGGTTGCAGTATGGTTGCGGTAATATCTCAGCAAAATTATTACTGTATCTTTGTGGTAATATCTCAGAAAAATTGTTACTAAGATGACAGTGTTTGGATTAGTTTCTCGCTGCATCCTTTATCCTGGACAAATCAGAAAAATAATTAGATTGATGGCGGTCCCATTGACAAAGCTTTTTCTTGGACTTTTGGAAATTGGTGCCCAAGAAAATTAATACAAGGCTTTTACTAGGACTTTGGAAAATTTTCTGCATCAGGTGGTTATGAAGAGAATTAATATCATTGCATTGCTACAGTGCAGATGTCTTTGAAAGCTTTTATTTCTTTTTATGTGAACCTTTATTATGACTGAGTGCCGGACAACCATGGACATTACTACATGTAAGCATGTAAAATGATTACTGTGGTTGGAACATGTGCCTTACATGGACAATCGGAAAGAGAGTATCTCTTAAACATAGCTCGGATTTGGAATAAAGTTTGTACCTCTCATCTTTCCCTTTTGTGTGTTCAAAGACATCTTGACGAACACTCCAAGGTACTGAAGGTGGAGTCCTTTTTAATTTTTTGTCTTCTTCTTGGGGAATTCTTATCATCAATATAAGTCATTCCCCTTGTTTCTATTTGTGCATTCTTTTCTTTTCTGAAAAGGAAACCTTTTCTTTTCCCCTACTTCAATAAGAGACTGACACATCTGATATTTTCAGTCTACAATATTTTAACCTGGATTAGACTCTCATGAAAGTTGTTCTGACGAAGCGAAGGCAAAAGTTTAGCAGTAGAATGATCTTTGACTTGTCTACAAAACTATCATCCATCTCTCTATCTCTCTCTCTCTCTCTCCCCCTCGCGTGTGCGCACACACTGTAGACTTCAGAACAATATGAAGATCTAATATGGATGATTCATGTTACTCGAATTTTGTCTTGCATTGAAATTAAAAACACATTGATGAAGAAGCTTCAAATCTAAATTTCTGGTAGTGCACTTATTCTCTTGCTGCAATTAATGGTTTCGCTTATCAAGGGGGAAAGTGTGGCTAGTTTAATACCGGACATTGATCTTCTGTTATAGGAGCTACAACACTCCCTCTTAGCATACACCAGTAATTTAAGTATAAGTGCAAAGATCCTTGTCATGGATTGCTGTCATTTCAGTTGTTGAGACATAAAAAACTGGTGATCCAGAGCATTTTCCCACGTGGAATGAGACATCCCCTGAGATGTGGCCAAGAACTGGTTTTGAAAACATCACAATGTGAAAGAAATAGCTTGGAAAGATTTGGCTTGGGGCATCATACACTAAGAAATCTGCAAACTTTTAGATACTCAAACAAGTTGAGTAGAAGCTAGTATTAGAATTATCTAGGTGGTTGCATTTTTCCATCTCCAATTATTGTCTTTTAGAAATTCTACCTTCCCGCAAACTTTAAAAAAAATTTTTTTGTCATTTGAGTTTACCTCTTTGTATTTCAGAATCAAATGTGACATATCTAGTTTCAAATGGACCCTAACAACTGCTGCTTAAATTTGTTCTTTTTTTTGGTCGTTTATAAGCGTATTAGTTAGGGGGTTAAATAGTAGTGCAATGCGTTAAACTACCTCTAGTAACGAGTGAAGAGTAATGTCATGTAGCATTATACTATTTTCCAGCCCACCAGTTAGGCACTTTCTTTCATTTTTAAGTACTAAGACAATAAGTCTCTCTTATGCATTTATTAGTTCAGGAGACCATCCTAAGGGTGCATTTGATAAGACTGAAGTTTGAAAATTGAAGTTTGAAATTTGAAATCTGAAGTCTGAATCCATTAAGTTATTGAATTGTTAAGTATTAAATCTAATACATTTGGATGAATATTACATTTAGTGATAAGTGAATAGTTTGTCACTTAATTTTGGGAGCAAGTTTTGCCTAGGAAATTCAGTGCCACTTAATTAATTCAGATATTCAATTTTTGGTTATCAAACGGTCTGAATATGTTAAGATCTGAATTCATTAAATTTAAGTGCTGAATGGGGTTATCAAACTGGGCCTAAGTCCACTAGTGGGACACTACCTCACTTAAAAAAGCAAAAATGTAACAAATAAATAAGTGTCAGTTATAAATTCTACACTCATTTAATCGGAAACCTTTATATTCTGCAATAAACGTAACTGTAGTTGAGAATAGAATTGTTTTTCTTTGACACACGGTGGACATCTCAAATTGATTAGGTATGTGCATTACATGCAGACGCCTTAAGCTGCTTCAATTGTAATGTTTTAACTGGAGAATATGTTGTTAAGGATACCAACAAAACACTACAATAACTCATGAAAACTCTACTTTAAATGCAGAAAGAAGGATAGCATCAAAACGAGGCAGATCTTATTAAAAAGATAATTAGGAAGTCTGGTCTCCCATGGTGATTTTCATTTTGTGTGTTTAGACTGTCGTATAGAAAAATCTAAAATAGTTAAAGATACAGCTATACTATATAGTTTGTGGCTATAACTATGTAGTCCTTCATAGCCTGAAACTAAGCACATGATTCATGACCTGGCAAACTATTAAAATCCTAAATTTTTGGTTTGCATAGATAATTTAGAAAAGTTTTTCCACCAGTCAATGCAGCTTTTTTGTTTGCAAAGCATCAAAATTTGCATGATACAGCTGATGGGCGTTACTCCTAATTATTGGTATTTGCAACTGTTTTAGGTGCCCAAATACATGAAAGCTCCAATTTATATATATTATCAGCTTGATAACTACTACCAGAACCACAGACGGTAAGAGGATTTCCTCTTCTCCTTTTTTGAGCTTTCAATTTTCTGCACTTGGTTCAGAATTCCATCCACTTTAATAGACACAGGATTTAATATGAAGTGCCATAAAGGATAGGCTGCAATGTGGTGAATAATATCAGATTGTTTTAGCAATTGTTCTTTTAATGTTTTATGTTCTGTCCATGTCAATGTGGTATTGGGCACCTAACAGTATTATCTCATTTCTTTATTCTTCTCAGCTGCCATTTCTTTTTCTTATTCCTGCTTCACATATTTCTAGAAGTAATTCGTACTTGTATATTTTTTGCCAGGTATGTTAAAAGTAGAAGTGATAAGCAGCTAAGGTATGGACTGCAGTACAATGATACAAGCTCCTGTATACCCGAAGAATCTAACGATGGTCTCCCTATTGTCCCTTGTGGTTTGATTTCCTGGAGTTTATTCAATGACACATACTCCTTTTTCCGTGGGACCGATGAACTAAGAATTAATAGAAAGAACATAGCATGGAAGAGCGATCGTGACCACAAATTTGGGAAGCATGTGTTTCCCTTCAATTTTCAGAATGGAACACTCATTGGTGGTGCAATGCTTGATCCGAATGTTCCTGTACGTGTTCCTTATAATAGACTTTATGAATTAAAAGTGTCCCATACATATTTAAGTTGTCACTTAATTCAACACAAATGAGCTTCTGCCGAGTGCTTCTTTTGATATTTTCTCTACTTTGAGAATCGGTAGGCCTCTTTTTCTTCCCTTCCTCTTTACTATCTCTTTTTGGTTCAAAAGGACTGCCTGTTTTACTGACTCCCATCTCTTTTCTTTCTTCCTGCCCACATATTTATCTGGGCTTTTTTTTTGACTCTATTCACTTTTTGCTTCTTCCATCTCAAGTGCCTACCTTTGCTTTGTTCAATGTTTGTTTGGTAGTGATGTGCAGTTTGAAAATACTTTATCAAATGATATTTTTGCTTTCAAATCGTCCTTGTCTTGCTTATGTTTGTTTTACTTTGTCTTATATTGTGTGGATAATGTGAATCCACAAAGTTTTGATAATGTTTTCACTATTTACATATTTGTCTTGTTTTTAGGATTTCTTGTTTGAGCATTAGTATCTTCAGGTACTTCTAGAAGCATCTGTTGCCATGCCCAATTCCAAGCTTCAGCATCTATACCTTTGCAAATAGATGGTGGAATAATTAGTTCTGATTCCCTTCCTATTTTCACGAGTAATATTACCTCAGTCATCTATGTGATCCCTCTTTTTCGGTCTGTTACTGCAGCTAATGTATTTTATAGTACTCATGGATCCTAATTTTCTTTTTGATCTCAAGATCAATTCATAGAGATTTGTTCTGCCCTTCTTTTCCATGTGTTGATTCCTGTATACCAGATATTCAATGAGTTTCTAGTTCCTTTTTCAGGACTAGATTTACTTGTGTATCTTTGCATATACAATTGGAAAATATGTGATTGTGAACCTAAGCTATTAGGCATCATAGTCTTTTGATTTGTTTAGCCACATGGCTTTAGGTATGCTCAATGGTTTCAACATGGAATTAGACTTTCTATATTCATTCATGAGAACTATATTTAGATAGCTTTATGACCTCTCCATTTATAATATGGTCAATACCTTTCCTTTTGAATGCCCCCTTATCAGAACGATTTAGAAGATTGATGTGCATCAGAGCTAAATGAAACAGTGTCTTTTTCTTCGTCATTTTGATTTTTTCGTTCCAGAAAAATGTAACATCTTGAAACCTTTCATTTTTTGCTATCTAGTCCTAATGATAATCAAAGTGCTGTAATAGACTTTAATTGGAGTAACCATTATGAAACTACTAAAGAAGATCTGTATGGTATTTGTGTATGAAGTGTAGGGTGGCGGTGTATTGCAATAATCATCTTTAAGCCAGCCGAGTGTTAAATCTAACAGGGGATTCAGTTCTTGTTCCCCAGTTGAACTGGTACTCATTTTGCTGAGCCAGCGGTTCAGCAGTTGGAATTCTAGTGTAACGTTCATGAGTAAGAACATGAAATCTGTTTACAAAAAGTATAAGCACACGACATAGAAATGTTTTTTTACTTAAAAGTTTTACCTCATTGTGCACACTATGACACTTGTCTCTTCATTGGAAGACACGAAGGCGCCACTTTCTATTTGACTTGATTTGAAAATGGCCTTTTTCATGCTTTTTTGAAGTGTTATTTCTTCTATTTTTGTATAATTTTAGCTTTTATTAAAGTGAAATATCTGTATCTAAAAAGCATGCCTTGTGATGCTATTTTGTGACATAGTTTCCTTTTCTTTACTTAAGTAAAAAATCGCTATTGAACGTGGATTTGTTCCTAATCTTTCATATTTTCAATTAGCTTCTGTGACAACTTTTTTTTTTTAAGTGTCTTTAGAAAAGTTAGAGCAAAAAATGGATGGTCCAAGTTCATGAAATGATTAGGATTATAACTCCTGAGATTTTTTCTAATCGACCACTTAACTGTTTATACCATATTATCCAACTACAATTACAGGACTAGAGTTGGAGTTTGAACTCTGCAACTACAGAAATGGATTTGAAATCCTTGTGTTTTTAGTCGTTATTGTATCTTTAGAAAAGTTAGAGCAAACAATGGATGGTCCAAGTTCATGAAATGATTAGGACTATAACTCCTGAGATTTTTTCTAATTTACCACGTACCTGTTTATACCATATTATCCAACAACAATTACAAGACTAGAGTTGGAGTTTGAACTCTGCAACTACGGAAATGGATTTGAAATCCTTGTGTTTTTAGTCAGATTTACTTCGGTGTGAACGATAAATCCTCAAACATCTTAAGGATTAATAATACGAGTTGTACAGTAAGTCAATCTATAGAGGCAGCTGTAAGAATTTACAGATTGCTTGGATAAAATAGCTGAGATAATTAATTAGTTACTTCTATATGGTTTAGGTAATCTAACACATTTAATAATTAACTGACCTCCTTTTTAATTCTATGAATTTTTATTTCTGTTCTTTTTGATGATTTGCGTTCATTACATGGACTAGCTAAGTGATCAAGAGGATCTCATTGTCTGGATGCGCACAGCTGCTTTGCCTAGCTTTCGCAAATTGTATGGAAAAATAGAAGAGGATTTGGAAGCCAATGATGTGATATCAATTCACCTCTTAAACAACTATAACACATACAGTTTTGGTGGGAGGAAAAAGCTTGTTCTTTCTACAGCTAGCTGGTTGGGAGGCCGGAATAACTTCCTTGGCATGGCCGATATTGCCATTGGTTCTTGCCTTATAGTTCTTGCCCTTGTCTTCATTGTGCTTCATGTCAAAAATCCCAGGTACACTTCTTATGTTACATCATGTCTACAGTATCACTGAATATTTGGTTCGCTGTTTGGTATGCATGCACTGCACCTTTTGGATGGTTGAATACCTTAACTATATACTATATTGGAACCATTGAAAATGGATATTAACCTCCTTGTTGACACATGAACTGGATATTCGCTTTTAGGTTATAAGAAAGGTAGCCAGGATCATGTTGTTGAGTGTGCTTTGTGAGGTGCAAGAAGATGTGGATGGTCATTCAAGAATGTGTATGGTATAGTCAATGAATTAAGAGATGAAAAGAGTCATAGTTGATCTGTCCTCATTTAAATTAGGAACTTTCATATAGATGATTGTGGTGAAAGAGAGGATGATTGCATTTCGCAATAGGAATTTTGGTGTTTTCAACATAAACAAATAGCTAAACGAAGTGTGCGTTAGCATATCTCCTCTCAAGTTATTTGGGTGTTTTGATAATCTGTAAATGTCAGAAGAGAGTTGGCTTTGTTTGTGCAATTTTGATAGCAGTAAAGCTTACTAATCCCTCTGGCAACATTTTAGGAAGTTAGCAACAGTTCAGCTACCTCTCTTTGAGGCATCTTTTGGCCAGCAAGGATTCTTGGTTCGGATAATAATATGATTCCTATTTGGTTGGTATGCACGTTTGCTTTATGCAAAGTGATTCCTTGTACCAAAGAAAGTAATGGTGGAATATCAGGATTTTAGATTCTAATTAGGTGATGGGTTTTTTACTGGATAACTTTAGGACACATTACTGTCCCTCCCTTCTATGTGTCTCAAACTTTATTTCAGCACTCTTCATCCTACCTTCTTGTGTAATGCGATGGTTTTGAATTTTGATTGTAGCATAACTACTTTTTTAATGATGATTCTGTTTTCAATTTAACCCATAACTTAATTTTGTACATATAGATATAATTTCCAAAAGCCTCTATTAAATGAAATCTATATTGAATCTGAATCTTTGAGGCCTTGTAGCCTTCAAATTCAATTTCATAATATGCTAATATAACTACTGCAGTGTTGTCTCGTCATGTTCAAACAAATTTATGCATTGTGATGTTTAAGTTTGATTTTTTTTTTTAATTAAAAGGACCTTTTGGTGCTTCAACAAAGTAGAGCATGTGACCTCACACTGTGTTTTGTTAATCAATCTTCTCAGAAGTAGATAAAAACTGAATTAGGCAGAAAATTAAAGGCAAACTTAGAAGAAAAAAACCTAGCCTTGGAATAGACATGTATATGAAAGCCACCAACTTGATTTTTCCTTTTGGTATTCAACATTCCTAATTTGTCAGTTTTTCTAATGATTCATATATTTTAAGAGTTCATGACCTATGGACGATTCTACAGTCCCTTATGGGTATGATAAACTCAAGTTAAAATCAGATTGTGACAGTTTGAATTATTTAAAAATGGATCATTATTATCATTGAGAGATACAATTTGAGGAATGGTTCCCTAAAGGTATCATTAACTTTTCTCATGATTATAGGTAGTTAATTTTATCTTCCTTTTTACATTTGGAGAATGTTGCTAGTATTTACAGAATTGAGTGAAAAAGTATGGAGGCAAGGAACTTGTACAAATAAATACCTCTATGTCCTTAGTAATTGATTTGTATGTGGTTCTGTTACATTTTCTTTCTTTGTACTCCCTTCATCCCATTTTATATGTTGTGGTTTCTATTTTAATCTGTCCGAAATTCTTGTCATGGTTCAAAAATGGAAATAAATAATGCTTAACTTGCCAATTGTAACCATCATAGTATTTCCAAAAGCCAACTAACCAGCTTTGTCTTTTAATAGTCATGCCATTTTAAAACTATGCAATTCAACTAACAAATGGTTGCAGTTTAGTTGAGGAGTAATAAATAGATGCTTGGGTAGATAAGGTGTTTTGCTCAAAATCTACTTTCCTTAAAAGTTGATCTCGACATATAAAATTAGATGCAGGCAGTATTTATTTGTGCTCTCTTCTTTTTTTTTTTTGTTATATATATATAATTTTGACTATCTTATCAACTTATTTACTGGGAAGAATTAATAACTACAGGTTTTCTGATTATTTAATAAGCAATTGATCATAAGAACTTTGGACCTTATGTACTATTAATAACTTATTTGACGAATAAAGTATGACATCAATATTGTGAATTTGCTTAATAGTACATGTTAAGTACCATTAATAGTAACTCTGACTCTGTATGATATGCATGTAGATTTGTTTTTGACAATCGGTCAGGAATATATATTAGATTCCTTTTGCATGATCTAGACTTTAACACTTCCACAAAAATCTATATGATTTTCTTTCTAAAATTACTAAAGGATCCAAACTAAAAGAAAGATTCTCCACGTTTCACACTTTTAAGTTATTGAAGTACAAGAATTAGAGTTCCATAACGCTTTACTATCCTGCCAACCACATAAGGCCTAAGAAGTTACATTCTCCTGCCAAGCAAACTAAAAAGATTCTTCTTGCTTTAAAAAATTAAATAGCAAGATATTGATTCCTAGAGCACTTTACTTTCCTGCTAATCAAATAAGGCCAAAGAATTGCAATAGTTTATCTCAATCTATTGCTACTCAGATCACAATCTAGGGTAAAAACTAGAAAGCTACACTAACTAGGTGTCGTATGGTTGGCAACCCTTTGTTCCAGCAGGTGGCTAAAGTCATCTAGGGCTTCATAGTTGACAGGCCAGGGACAAAGGTGGGAACTTCAGGAGTGATATAAAGTGAAATTCTGCAGAGGCCTCAAAGAGCAAGAGTCAATGGGACGTTACAGTTGTGAGTTACTCAGATAATTGGCTGGCTATTTGAAGTCTCTCTCATCATAGGAAGGAGGACTCTTAGTTAGTGGAGCAGAATTAGTGATGGCCTCGAGATTTTATAACAGGAAGTTTTGGCTTTAATGGTAATATTTGATAGAGAATCTCTTAGCATGAGAAATAAATGATGTCTTACCATATTTTTTCTGGAATTCCTCTTAGTTTTTTTCCTCGAGGTATGGATGTGAATGCTGAAGAAAGTTTGCCAGAGATCTGTACCATGTTCATGCCATGTCATGAATGAAATCACTATCCTTGTTGAGATACAAACAGCTGCTCTTGCTTTTGATAGTCAATTAAAATGAAAAATGAGATGTCAAATGTGTTCAGGCATGTAGGAGTGCTTGAATTTTGTTACACTAGTTATGTATCTCTGAAGTATCACATTCTAATCAAACAGTTTGATCCCATCATTGGACATTCATTCTACTAATGCCTCCGTTGAGAATACAGTCTATCACACTACTCATTTGGTACTGGGAACAACATTTTTACAGTTTATCCAATATAATTTTCCTCAAGTGGTGAGTTATCTACATCCATGATGAGGCTTTGTTTATGAATTATTCTTTAACGGCTGTATATTCACTGGATAGATAAAAATGGCTTTGTTTATAAATTACATTCTTTAACCTATGCATATTCTCCAGATAGATATAAGCATTGGTGTCATTGTAAAAGATGATGTAATATATGAGTTTTTTTTTTATTCTATTCTCTGGCGTTTGAGTTACTTTTATCTTCCTCTGGAAGTAATCTGATGACCTTTTAGGATCCTATAGTTGATAAGTATGAGTAAAATTCTGAAGGGTGTCCGTTTTGTGGTTGCATTATTCTATTAGCTTTTATCCTTTATTGTTTTGCCATAGAAATTATGTATAGGGTTATTTAGTTAGTTGGGAGGCGCTTGTAAGAGTTAAATTCAACAGTTTTTAGTCCTTTTTGTTTTGGTGTCTAAGAACAAGACTTCCATAGAAAAATGGTGGTTTTCAGTTGGAATCTGATTGGTTGTGGCATAAGGCGTTGAAAAGTCAGTATTGGATGTAACAGAATTAATGGGAATAATAGAGGTGGTACATGTAACTTGTTTAAATTCTTGGAGGATGAGTCTCTCATTGATTTTCTCTCCTGTCTTTTATAAAGTTGGAGATGACTATTGACTTCACAGTTAGCAAGTTCTTGGATTGATTTTTGCTCTATATCTGCTTCCTTTCTGAATCTAGTTGGAGTTTCCTTCTTTCATGTCGCCCCAATCTTTTGATCTTTTAAATTCTTTTAAGGATGATTTTGAGCTCCATCCTTTTGTTAAATGTCTTACTTTGTTTCATCACAGACAAGCCTTGACTCTAGAGAATGATTAGCTAGATCTATTCGTTGGTTCTGTCAATCATCTATCTCAACTATCAACAAGGGACCTTCATTTTTTTGGTTACCATAAATGTATAATTTTGTTAGGCTAAGATTCTCTTGAAATTCACATCCTGCAGATGAATGATGGTGTAACAAAACAAATATTATTATGACTTTGTGCAGATGTGCAGGCCTTATGGTTGGAGAGACAGGAACCTTTAGGATAATTTTTTTTTTTATGCGTGGTAATGGAGTTGTTCCATTACTTTGATAGATGTTTTGCAAATAAAAACTTTCAGTCCAGGTAACAGTGTCATCGTAAGTTTGTGACACAGTGGAGAGTGTTGAGTGGCACTTTCTTTTCATGATTGACTTCTGGGTCTTTTCTGTTTTTTCCCCTGCAGAAACCCTCAATAGATATTGCTTTGGCACAAACCCTGAAATTGTAGGAAGAGTTTTTTGTTAACAGCCAAAATGGTTATTAAACCTAGAGTCTTAATTGAAGTTGAGAACATAAATTCATAGATGTCTATGCTAATATAAAGTCTATTTAAACTTGGTTCTATATCATCCAAGTAATTAAGGTGGATAAAAAACTTCGAATCTCGGACCCTAGGAAATAAATAGTATCAAATCATTCCCAAAGTACCTTTTTATGCTAGAATGGACCCACCTGTTTCAGTACTTGCATATGGTATATATCTGTATGTATGTCTATAGATGTCTATATATATGTATATACACATATACATATATGTCTCTGGTTTCTTTCTTCCTTCTTGCAACAACATGAAAATAGACATAAGCTCTGCCAAAAATGCCCTATCTTTAGAATTCTCTTTGACTCTTTAGTTTGTTTAGCAATCCTTGAAGATAGATTGTACCACACAAAATCCATGCAGAAATTTCTTATAAACTACTTCACATTTTGTTGAGTCGCTCTTTAAGAAAGATTCCACTATAGTTGTATCAAATTCTTAAATTGACAGCACAAAATATCTCATCTTTCAACCTTTCTGTATTTTGATCAATAACTTCATGATTAGGTTGTAAACTGAGCTTATGCTTGTTTGATCAATGTGATAACATCCAACTCAACTCTTACAAACTATCTTGGAATATTCACTGAACAGAAACTTATCTTTATTATGCAGGATAATCATCACTTAAGAGTGTTAGAAATCTCACTTCCATCACTATTTTCGGTAGGTCACTTGCATACCTTACATTGTTAGCATCAGAGTACATAGCAAAAACAAGTATCAACCCTATTCTCCCGAGTTGAATTCTGACTTCTCTAAATATTCTGTTCTCCTTGAACACCTTCCTATAGACTAGCATTAAACTTATTTTAATTCATACAGCCCATAGAGACACCAAATTCATGGAAAATCTTCAGCTCTAGCTCCCACTGGTGCAGGGTGAGTACAGACATCAGATTGATCCTTCAGGTTGTGATAGGAATCTGGGTTTGTAGGTGAAAGCAAGAAAGTATTGTTAAGGGCCAGCCAGATGCATCTTAAAGTTTTTCAAGAGTTTAAGAAGGGCCAACTTTTGGTATTTCTCAAGCATGAATTTAGTACGAGTGTTTCCTTCTCGTAAGCTAATGTCTCATTCTAAGAATGTCACTTTTAAAATTCAAAATGGAACTTGAAGGCTATTTCTATGGAACTTTTAGTGCTTTTCTCTCAAGTTTTTCCATCCTGATTCGTTATAATTGTATCCGGTGCCCACATTGAAAGAACTTGTTCTTTTGTTACTGAAACAAAAAAGAAAAAAATTAGATGCAGGAGTGCCAATTTTGGAATTGCCTTAAAAAAGTTCCTGGTTTCTTTTATTCCTTAAGTACATTCAAATTGTGCATCTCAATATAGAGTTCATTAATCTACACACAAAAGGTCACAATTTCTAAGTAAATTTTTAATCAAAGAAAATAATCCTCTGATTTTTCTTTCCAAAAGATTTTAGTGGAAGGGCCAAAATACTTGTTCTTTGGTTAAAATGATGCCTTCTACAACTTGAATGTAGAATTTATCAATTTGACGGTGTCATCTTGAATACTTGGGTCTTCCATCTTCAAGCTTCTGACATAATTACAAGATTTGATTTGTATTTGAGTTTGGACCTGATTTGGATTTGGGACTTGAGATAGAACAAAGCTCTTGAACCTTGTTCTCCAGATGTTCTCCAAAAGTTGGGGATTTGCATTTGTCTTGAATTAGGAGGTAGAGATCTACTTATAGCCAAAATTTGGAGTAGGGGAATAGAAGGATGGCCTTTAGAATCTTTAATGCTACTTGGTTACTTGTAGTCAAGGAATCCATTTGTATTGGACATCTAATAGATAGGACAGCCCAATTAGTCCATTGTGAATTAAGTAAAGTAATTAATTTACTTTATTCTATACTGGACTTTGCACATCCTATTTCCCAATTGCTAGGCCCAATCATCAATGCAACTTGTAACTTTGATTTAATTAATAAGACTGATTTAATTTACTATTTGTCTAGTGGGTGTCATGGGTAGAGGTGGCAAAATGGATTCAAATCCATTTATCCATCCATATAAACCAAGTTTAAATGGATTTGGATGACTAAAAAAAGGATGATGACTTTAAATGGATAACCATTTAAAACCAATTAAATTGATGGATTTACATGGATTATCCACTTGATCCATATAAATCCATTTAGCAAAATAGAATGCAATGGGAAGACCGATCCAGGACTCACAAACAACTTCTTCCTTCCAGAAAGCGTCATCATTGTGGGCCCACAAAACTAGAGAACATCATCGCTTTCACGAGAAAGAAGTGGAGCTAGAAACACATATTGACAACTGGCCTCTATGAGTTAGTTAAATTTGAGAAGAATCTTTTTTTGTTATTGTCTTGTACTTCGTTCAGTATATTTTCGTCTTTTTCTTTTTTTGTAGATTTTTCCGTTTAGTTGCTTAATAATCACATGTTATTTGCCTTCTACTAAGGGCCTGTTTGGAGTTACAATAACTTATTAAAAAAGTAATTTTTCAATAGAGTTTTTAATAAAAGTATTTATTAAGTATTTAAATGCTTTAAAATATATTATTTGGAGATATAGTTCAATAAATACTTATTGTATTGGATAATATGTTATTTAAAAATTTTTAAATGTATTTATCTCTTTATTTAGTTCATAATATAGGATAAAATGATTAAATTCAATGTTTTATTTTTTAAATCACAAAAGCTACTATAAAAGTACCAAATTTAACCTTTTGCTAAAAGTGTTTTTAACACCAAAAATTTTATTCCTAATTTTATGGGATGATATTCACCAAACCTTTTACTTTTAGCACCTAAAAATGCATTTACCAGAAGCACTGCAACTCTTATGGGGAGAGCTTGCGCCTCTTATGGGGTGCAACCTGGCTCAACTCAGGATTAGTCAGGATCCAAAGTGACTATTGCATACCGAGGGATCTGACAAAAAAAAAAGTTATCAAAATATTTAAATGGATTATAAATGGATAATTGGTTTTTATTTAATCCATTTAGATCCATTTATTAAATGGATCTAAATGGATTGGATAAATTTCATCCACCATCCGTTAAGTCAAAACCAATTATGAATCATTTATCCATATTGCCACCTCTAGTCATGGGGCAAATGTCAGTTGAATCTGAATCGTCTATTCTTGAGAAAACTGAAGTTAAACAGGAACGTGGCTAAATACCGGGGGACTAATTGTGAGTCTGTATTTAGTCAGTAGTATGGATTAACAAGTACCCCAGGGGACCTGTTCAAAAAATTCTTTAGTTTATCTAATTTTGACTAGATTAATAAACATATTTAATAATTCTCTTTTAAAGCTCCATTGTCTGTAACTTTGCTTCATGATCTATATCTTCTACAAGATGCTCATCTGTGGAATCACCTTCTTCATAATGATCTGTCCTCTCCTATTATAGTCAATTACACAAAGCGGCTTAGCTTCTAATATGTTACTAGCATCTTTTGTTTTAGTCCTGTGACTATTTCATTCTTTGACATGGACTTTCGAATTTAGTCTTGCACCTTAGAAAGATTCCTGGATTGCAAGCCAGGAATTAGAACAACTTGACTAATTTTATTGGTCTGCGGTTTGCTTTTTCTTGTGGAATTTGACCGTTTGCAGATTAGTGAAGTTGAAAATTAGACTTTGTTCTGCATTGTTGTTTTTCATGTTTTAAAAGAAGACATGTCAATTGTTTCAAAGTCATGAATTGCACCTGAATGAAAAGGGGTTCAAGCATTTCACCTTTTCCTGGATCTATTTCAGGGCTTTAAGTAAGGTGCTAAAGTATTTGCATTTTCATAGGTGTTAAAGCATCTTCATTTCCTTATTTGCAGGCCTTACGGGGATGCAATGTATGTGTCTTGGAATTGGAAGGGCATTCCTAACTGAAGGTAATCCTACTCAAACATTGATATTGCATCTGAAAATAAACTTAAACAGTATCCTAGTATCAACCTAGGGAGTTTTCAAAGGTAACTGCTCTTGTACATTCAATTGTGGCACGATGGAAAGATATTATGGTAATCATGCGTGATGTTATTTTGATTAGTATATGACGTTGTAGTTTTATGGTGTATATTTTAGGAAGATATAGGTACAAATGAACAACATGGTACCATAAGATCCAGATCCATTGTAATATATTACAAGATCTTCTTGTATTTATGTTATTCATTGACCAGGTCTATTTGTATCATGTTCTGTAATCATTGTTTAGTGCATGTGTTATAACCCATAATCATTTGATGTTTGAAATAATTTTGCACCATTCATTGGCTTCTTTCGTTGATGCAACTCGTTAGCATTCACAATTTCCTGCAATCACAACGTTGTTGTTTCTACCTTCAACGGAGATTGTTCATCTCTTTTCCTGCCTAGAGAACCCAAGACAAGAGTACATGGGAATTTCGGAGCTTGGAAGTAAAAATATTGCATGTGGCTGTAAATTATCAACGAGTGCTTTAGTAGTCAAGGCATGAGACTAGTCTCCCATCATATCAAAACCTGGCTATAGATTCCACATTGGTTGTATTACTCTGGGAATTCGAATAATTTGTTTAATTGATAGAAATTGCGACCCCGTAAGGTTCTGATACATGGATGAGCAAGGGGTTCGAACAACTTGAGCTATGTTACACTACTTGCCATGCATTTAATCCTGTAAAAGCATTTGAATTTTTCCTTCTTCATCAGTGAATTTTACTTGGTGAACCATTGCAGAGTAGGTTTAGATATTCCTATATGGCGAGGACTCGGATGATGGCTTGTGACAGCTTGTGGGAAGGGGGAGTAGTAGCAGATGTTGGATCCATTCGGTTGGACTGAAACACAAAATCTTTTTTAATGAACATGTTTACAGCTATTTACGTAATCGTGTTAAAATCCTATGCTTTTTTGGCGGTGAATGTTGGGAAAATTTGCTGTATGGGAAACGGATGATTTTCATATTTGGAAATGGGAAAGTTTGATCAAATTCCTAAGAAGGGTTTGGGCCGTTATTAACAATATTTATTTTAATCAGAATAAAATTGAAATGACCAATTTGCCAGACTTACTTTACACAAGTTTGAGATCCAACTTGCCAAGCATCATTCGGTCCATTCCCACACGTTCACCAATTTGGCAGGGAAAAATGTGATTCAAGGGAAAAATGATAGTTTAGCTATTGCAAAAGACTTGAATTTCCCTTCAAAGGTTGCACGCAAAGATCTTTATCACTGGAGCCAGACATCATTACATATGTTGCAATTGGACTATATTTTATTTAAACTTTAACGGACGTATGTGTATTTTTTCTTGTTCTTTTTTATTCTTTAACTCTTTTTCAACACCTAAAATATATTTGAACATTGTACAGTATAATATGCATTTTTTTTAAAAAAGAATGATATTAAACAAATTGATGCATCTATACAACAAAAAAAAAATTGTACAATTATACTGTAATGGACCTTATAACAATTCTATCATATTTTTCGTTTTCATAGACACTTTCTTAAACTGTTGTTCCATCTCATATGAAGTAATTTTCTAACATCCAATTAACACTTTTTATTAAATTTTGTATTCTTTTGCCAAAATTCTGCTAAATAACATGAAAAAAAAAGATGAGGAGACCATAGTCTAATAGTGGAGGTTGATGCACCAAGAATTAGAGGTTTTGGATTCTCCTTTCCACTTCTTAATGTGGTTTTGGATTGAAAAAGTTACTAAATATTTATTTTATAGCATTGAAAGCACAAATCATATAATACGGTAGTATAGTCATTATAGCAGTTAATAACTCCATAAGGTTTTGGAAGTCAGGTTTTAAAAAATAGATTAAAAGCTAGGCAGTTTTCTCTTGAATATGGTTTACGAAGTCAGGTTTTAGAAAACAGGTTAAATGTGAGTTTAAAATTCCAAATGCTTTCTAACCATTACGTAGAAAGGAATATCTCCTAGTAACATGATACACAGAGGTTTATTTATGGATGGGCAATAGCTTCCTTTACTTTGCTCTTATCTTTATCACATCAGCTTCATTTGATTAGTTTAATATATTGACATCTTATTGATAATTATTTATACTATCATGGGGTAATATGACATTGGATTCCCCCCCCCCCCTCTCCCTCTTTTGTTGGCTTTAGTTCTTTGACTTGCAAGGTTCTATTACTTTGGACTGCGGCAATAAATACTCAATATAGTACTTCACTTCACGTTCTTATGGGAAAAACAACCTTTCTTGTGGGTGAGATATCACATATCGATTGACTTGTGAAATTCAAGTCAATTCATTTGCCATGAAAAATTTTATTTTTTAGTTTTCTTCGGCTAGAATGGAAAAGAAATAACAAATAACTACTGCATGTACACAAGAAATCATAAAAATAATCAATTCAATTTTTTTGCTCATTTTTTATTAGAGATTTGTGCTCTTGCAACTACGCATATACTTAACTTTTTCTTGTATTCTTCATTTGGCATGCTTTTTAGGGAATAAAGGATGAACTCATTTAGGTTATTGAATTAAAAGATTTGGAGAAAAAACAGTGTTTTTATAACAATAAAAAAAATGACAAACAAAATAAGAGACGACTTTGGCTCTTTCTTTCTTTCTTCACTTCAGCTTGCTAGGTTGTTTTTTATATTAACCGAAATTGCAAAGACTCTTTAAATTAGGAAAAGTAGTGCAGAGTATTATATTATGATAGCCAAGGTTAAAAAGTGAATAAAAGGGCTTGTTGTCTTTGCCTTTGATACCTGTGAGTTTCTAAAGATGCAAATCCCGGCATATTGTTCTACATTTTAGTTCTAACCTTCTAGATCTGTACTATGTTTATTATAATTTGTTTGAAAAATATAATTATCCTTCATGAATCCCAATAGTTTTTGTACCATGGGGAAGAACATTTCTATAATTAATTTGTTTAAGTCTTTATCTTGTATTGCTTTAACTTGCCTTCATTCTTTACTCCTTCTGTTAAAATGACTTCCTTTTCTAGATCTCTTTCTAAATCATCCGCTTCCTCAAGTTCTTCATCTTCTACTGCAAATGCTCTTTTAAAAGAAGAAATTAATGTTCAAGATATCAACCAATCAACTGATAATTGGAAGATACCTAAACATTCTATGGCAAATATCTACCATAATCCAAAATGAAATTTTACTTCAGATTATCAGCTAATAATTATGCTTAGGTTGGGTATTAGACATAAGAAAGTGTTATTCATCAAGCTTGATAGAAGGAAGTTGGCATATCAAGGTAATTTGGATGGATGCAAAATAAAAGCAAGAAATTATTTGTTAATCGCCATGTATGTTGTGGGACCATCAAAGAAAGGTACCATTAAATATTTGGCTTATGTGAATAACAGAATTAAATAATTTAGACCATTGGAGAAAGTTTCTATAATAAAAAAAAAGTCTATTAATGTTTACCCCATATCCCTTCCATACCTCCTCATAAAGTATTTGAGTTTTGTCTCCTAAAGTGACACCAATTTTTAAGGTATCCTATTGGATGATCTTAATGGTAAACCAATCAAAAATCAAACGACCTTATACTTGCATCAGTGAACCAATCAACCTGTGTCTTAGATGAACCTAATAAATCAGCTTTAGAAGGATCCTATAATGAAGAAATTTCCAAGCTTCATTTATCAAGATCTTTTCACAACCCAAAACTGGTAAGACTCCATTAAAACTATATTACTCCGAAGCTGCATATCCAAACATTCTTTTAGAAGAAAAGCCAAACATTTTACAAAATACCTATAACGCAAACAACATCTATGAATGGAGCATAGATGGAGTCTCAGGATGCAACAAGATCACGATCTTTCAACCTTCAACAAATGACGATTGTGGTTACAGTCTACCAGACAGCACATGGTTGTACTAACTAACTCGCCACACATATCTTGGTGACAAGTTTTACAAGACAACTCAAAGCATGGTGGGATGAACACCTCACTCTTGAAGACAAAGAGAACATCTTGAATGCAATCAAATTAGATTTAAGTGGAGAACCAATCCAACAAGTTAGTGACACTATTTCAGACGCACTTGAAACTTTAATCTTTAACATAGCAAACACTTTTGTTGGTGATCCAAGAATATTCAAAGACAAATCTTCCGAATTATTAAATAATCTCAAGTGTAGAAACCTCTTAGACTTTCGGTAGTATAAGGATACTTTCCTAATCCGTATCTATGCCAGGCAGATGGTAATCAGGCTCACTAGAAAGAAAAGTTCCTTGATTGCCATCCTAAATTATTACGAGACTTGGTTCGTGATGAGCTTTGACATCAGTACGACAATGTTGTCCCATAGGGCTTTGACATCAGTATGACAATGTTGTCCCATAGGAATCAATTACCTACGGACAACTAACAGGCCAAATCTAGCAATTAGCCTTGAAGGTTTACAGACAAGACCAAATGCTTCGATAACTTGCAAAAAATTAAGCACAACACAGAAAGGATCCTGGTTCTTTCTATGAATATTTTGGTTTCCCAAGCTGTCATACAAAACCTAGAAAAAAATATATACAAAGCCCTAACAAGCATTCTGACCACAAAAAAAGAAAGGCTTCTTCCTACCAAAAAAAAACCCTCCTTAGATACCTTCAAAAATGATTACCTCCTCCAAATCCTCCTACTCAAAACACAAAACTAGCATTACCCAACATTACTTGCCACAAATGCCATAAACCTAACCATATAGCTAGATACTGCAAGCTTAACAAAAGAATCAAAGCCATTGGCTTAGATGAGCAGACTTTGAATTAGTTATCCAATCTCCTGATTGAAGCTAGTAGTGATGAATTGGAGCATGAAAATGACTATGCTAATCAATTTGAAGATGATGATATACTATCATTAACTTCACAATCCTCTTCAGAAGAAGAACAAGAACAAGCAATGGTCAAGGTTCTCACAAAAGAGCAAGACCTCTTTAATGACATCATTGAAGCAGTCCTTGATCTTGAGAAAAAACAATTTTACCCCAAATTCAAAGAATCCCAAAATAAACCCTCATGTTCATCTAATGCTCTAGCCAAAGACTTGAGGCTTCTTAATACATATAACTTTATAGATATAGATAATTGATTTCCATCTAAGCCAGCTAAACCTATGATAGTTTAAGACTTTCAGTCTGAGATTGCTCCTCTTAAGGGTGAAATTAGAGCAATCAAAGTTAAACAAGAGCTTGGCAGTCTTGTTTTATAGAACCTTGCCACAGCTTAAACCTTGAAAACCCTAATAGAAAGTATTCCTGAACAACAACCTCTCTAAACATACAGAATTCTTAAAATAATTATCAAGAATTTCTAACAAAAATTACTCTATTTCAAACTAGTAATCAATGGAAGCTTTGTTCTGGAAATGGAATCCTTATTTGATATTGGAGCAGAACTTAATTGCATTCAAGAAGAACTAATTCCAACAAAGTTCTTCGAGAAAACTAAATAAGGGCTCTCAGGTGCAAATGGTTCCAACCTGAGCATCCAATTCAAACTTTTAGATGTTGAAGTTAAATTTTCTTCAATCTTAATCAAAGAAACCTTCCTTTTGGTCAAAGACCTTACTAGCAATGTGATTTAAGGAACACTTTTATCTAGAAAATTATTCCCTATCTAACTACCCATGAAGGAATCACACCTCAATAGTATGGTCCTAAAGCCCTTCTTTCTTTTTCTAGAAAATTAGTTTCATAAAACATTAAATCCGTTATCCCTTAGAGAAAAGCAAATCAACTTCTTGAAAGAAGAAATCTCTTTCAAAAGAATTGAAGAATAACTCTAGCAATTAGACATTCAATAGAGAATCAGAATATTCCATACAAAAAAAAAGAGTGCATGAAAATCCCAACTACTTTTTGGAAATACAAACAACATACAGTCTATCTCTTTTATGAGAAGGACTATGATGAAAGGAATAGTCCAACAAAGGCAAGACCTATTCAAATGAATCAAGAACTTTTGGTGTGACGACCCCACCTCTCCTTAGGTCGTACCCTAAGGTTTAGTAGATCGCCTAACTAACTCTCGTCAGGACTCACTCACATAATTTCAAAGATAAATTATAACTTCTAAAGTAAAAGAAGCAACAGTTCCCAAACTTAAATGTACATTTATACACGTGGCTATCTTAAATATCCATACATACCCAAATGTAACAAAAGATTCAAGTTCTAATTGAACTCCTAACCCTAATCGAGTACTAGTGCTATTACAAATACAAAAGTCAAAAGGTCTAGACAAAACCACCCTGTCCCAGCCTCACGCCCATGCTCGCACCCCCTGTAAGAAAAACAAAACTAATGAGGTGAGTTAAAACTCAGTGAAGTTCCAAAACATCATGCAAAATAGGTAGCAAGTTGGCCATTATATAAAATTTGAAATCCCAAAGTGGGCAAGTGCAAAAGTTCATGAAAGCAAGCAATAACACTTCATGTAACAAGTTAATTAGGTATTCGACACTTCCTGGTATAAGGATACAGTTCGCTCTTGCGAGTAAATTTGGCTGCAACTTGTCGAGAAACAGTTGACACACCATCAACTCTCAAAGTACTGTAACAAGTCCAATAGAGCACCACTTAACTCCAATCTCCATCTACCAATCAAACCCCCTACCGGGCCCGAACTCCAACATTAATAGTAGTGGTAATACTCGAGTATACCAAATCCAGTGGACCACATCCAGGGGATTACACAATAAACAATAAACTATACCTATGGTTCGCCAGTCTCCTCGACAAAACCCTTGCTGGCTTGATTCGACCAACTAACCAATAGGGTTGGGATCCCAAGCAGTATTCAAGTCATACACATATACATCAAACCATTTGTAATCAGTGTACAACAATTAGTCAAATTAGAGCAAGTGTGATAAAGTATACCCTTGCCCAACCAAACAGGTCAAGTACTATCCAATCACATTGAAAAAGCATTGCATTCAAGTATCAAGTTCGGTAATGCAGTTGGAGACACTCACCAATGATTCACTTCTTATCAAAATCAAGCCCAGGTCCACCCCCCTGGCCAGAGTCAAAATCTGCAATAAAATGTAGCATAGCAACATGTAATCAAATAGGGTTTCAAAATATATGACCTTCGCTTATTAATATCAAAGAAAAATCAAGTAAATAGAACTCATTTAAATAGTAATTATAATGCTTGACAAATCCTAGTAAATACATGCCCGCTCTTTTGGTTTTGGTAAAGAAATGATTGAAACTTTTAAATTTATAACTTGATATATGCAACTAGAAAATCTTGTTTAAAGTGGCCATTACTTTCTCCTTACAAAATATATAGTTTTTGGCAAAATTTTAGCTTACATATCACTACCAAGAGAAACTCAAACAACCCTAAGCAAACTAAATCCGAATCAACCACAACTCATCCTTCTACTCTCACTTTCACTCGCTTATACTACAAGAAAAGAAATGGGCAGCACCTCTCCTGTTTTTCCTTCAATTTTCCTCCAATTTTCCAAACAAACTTCATGGCAAAACAGCCCAAATCAACTCCACAAGTTATAAGGTAAAAGGAGTTCTTATACTAGGCCAGTAAACTAACTAATTTAGGCATATACATAGCGTATAATTATCATATACTCAAGCTGAAAAATTAAACCCTAGGCCGGAATTTTATAAACTAAGCTGAAAAATCCTATTTTGAAGCTAAAAATTCATACTAAAGTTAGAAATTTTCATATTAACACTCTCAAGTCCATAGTAAGGCTAAATATCATCATCTCATGGCTGAAAAATATAAACCAAAGTTGAAAAAGTTCACCAATTTTCACAAATCCATGATATCTTTCATAAAACTTCTATATTCAAGTCATCTATCCAATAAAATGTAAAATAAGAAAGAGAAGGAGAGTTTCTCAACTTAATACCTTCAAACTCCTAGGAGAAATATGAAAACCAAAGTTTTCCTCTCCAAATCACTCCACTACAAATCTTTTTGTCTCCTTGTTGCAACTTTTTTCAGATTAGATCAGTGGTTCTTGTTGATTACTCACTCAATCAAGGCAAGAGCAAGGTAAAAATGGAAGTTTTCTTCTCTCTTTTTTCCTCTCTAAGAGTTGGCCAGGAAGGGAAGAAAATGAAGGGAATTTTGGTGAAATTTTACAAGATAAAGACTAGAGAAGTCTTTGGTCAAAGGTTGTCTTGATGGCCAACACTTGTCTTCCAACCATTCCTTGTTTTTTTTTCTTCTTTTCCTTTCTTTTCCTCCACAATTTTCGGCCAACACCCTAGGAAAAATTGGGAAGGGAAAATAAAAGGAAAATAAGAAGATTAAAGAAAAAAATCTTGGTCACGTAGTGTCTTTGACCAGTAACAAGCGACACGAGTCGGTTCAAACCTATTTCTTCGTCCCTCTTATATTTTTAATTTATGATTCACTAATTTACTCTTAGCACTTTTAATCACATATTTCATTTTACTTAATACCTATTCTTATCCACCAAATTTAGTGCATACACCTCATCAATTGATCACACTACTCCAATGCACCATAAAACCTAACATGCACCAAACTATAAAAGTAAAAGTAAAACTTTTGACTCTATTATTTATTACAATTATTAAGGGAAGTAAATTAGTATTAAAGAAATTATAAATTAACTTATTCAAAATAAAAGAGAAATATAAGAAAATATAAACAAATTTTCAAGTCCTCGCACTCTCTCCCCTTTAAAAGAATTTCAATCTCGAAATTCATATTTTTATTCGTAAATAGTTTAAGATATTTCTCTTGCATGTCCTCCTCTAACTCCCAGGTTATTTCCTCTACCTCATGGTTTTTTCACATAACCTTAACTAGTGGAATTTGCCTAATCCTTATGTCTTTCACCTTTCAGTCTAGTAATCGAATAGATCGTTTCTCATAGATTAGAGACTCGTCAAACTCAATATCCTCTGGCGGCAGTATATGGGTCAGGTTCGGGTGATATTTCTTAAACAAAAAGACGTGAAAAATATCATGAATTCGGGATAAATTTGTTGGCAACTCTAATCGATATGTCACCTTTCCTATCCATTGGAGTATGTTGAAGAGACCTATGTATCTGGGTTATAACTTCTTTCCTTTTCCTGCCTTAATATTCCCTTTTAATGGAGTAATTTTAAGAAATACCCGATCTCCTATTTCAAATTCCAAATCTTTTCTTCGATAGTCGACATAGTTCTTTTGTTGGCTTTGGGCCGTTTGAAGTTTCTGACGTATCATTTTTACCTTTTTGTAGGCTTCCTCAACCCATGGTATTTCTGCTGGGTCTATAACTTTTCTGTCTCCTATCTCATCCCAGTGGATCGATGATTGGTATTTTCATCCGTAAAGTGCTTCATATGATGCCATTTGGATAGAAGAGTGATAACCGTTGTTATAAGCAAACTCGACTAACGTCATGTACTAGCCCCAACTTCCCCCAAAATTTTCAAACTCTTAACATATTCTCAAGGGTTTGAATGGTTCTCTCCGACTGTCCATTTGTTTGAGGATGATAGGTTGTGCTATAGTTCAACTTAGTCCCTAAATCTTCTTGTAACTCCTGTCAAAATCGAGATACAAATCTAAGATCTTTATCGAATACTATGCTCACTGGTACCCCATGCAATCTTACAATCTAGAGTTTGGTAAGTTTCTCCAAAGAATATTTTATATTAACTGGCAAAAAATGTACGGACTTAGTCAATCGGTCCACTATCACCCAAACAGCATCATGACCCTTTTGAATTCGTGGCAACCAATATACAAAATTCATCGTTATGTGTTCCCACTTCCATTTAGGTATTTCTAGAGGTTGTAGCAAACCCGACGAATTTTGATACTTAGCCTTTACTTGCTGAAAAATAAGACATTTTTTGACAAATTGAGCAATATTTGATTTCATATTATCCCACCAATATAGACTTTTGAGATCTTGATATATCTTGCCACTTTTGGGATGCACAATATACCTAGAATGGTGAGTTTCTTCTAAAATTTTCTTCTTTAATTCATCATCCTTTGTTACCACAATCTATTTTTGAAACCGTAAAATTTCATTCGAACCTAAATTGAAGTCGAGTAATTCTCCCTTTTGCACTCTCTTCATCCACTTTTGTACCGTTGGTTCTTTCTTTTGGCCCTCCTTAATTCGATCTAACAATGTTGATTTCACCACAATATTCCCAAAGATAACTTTCTATAGTTCAAGACGAGAATTCCATTCACTAACATTCTTAATAGGTTCTACTCTTTTATCATCAAACCTACTAGTTGAGTCTTCCGATTTAAGGCATCTGACACTACATTAGCTTTTTCATATGGTAATTAATGGTGTAGTTATAATCTTCTAAGAACGCTATCCACCGACGCTATCTCAGGTTTAATTCCTTCTGGGAGAATAAATACATAAGATTTTTATGGTCCGTATACACCTCAAAAGTCATCCCATCCAAGTAATGTCACAATTTCTTCAAAACAAACATAATGGCTACGAGTTCGAAATTATGGGTCGGATAATTTCGCTGATGAGGTTTTAACTTCCTAGAAGTATAGGCAATTACGTTTCGATTTTACATTAAAATACATTCCAAACCTTCTCTCGAAACATCCATATATACCGTATAACTATCCTTCCCATTTGATAGGGCGAACACCGGTGCCATGGTTAACCGCTTCTTAAGTTCTTGAAAACTAATTTCACACTTAGTGCCCCAAATGAATTTACTCTACTTCTTGGTCAAATCCGTTAGAGGCCTTGCAATTCGTGAAAAGTCTTTAATAAACCGACGATAATATTCCACTAGACCCAAAAAACTACGAATTTCGGTAGGATTCTCTGACTGTTTCCATTTGACCGTAACTTCAACTTTAACCGAATTCACAGTAAGTCCATCTTTTGAGATTATATGGGCTAGGAATAATACTTTCTCCAACCAGAACTCACACTTACTAAATTTAGCGAACAACTGATGCTCTCTTAAAGTTTGCAACATCATCCTCAAATGTCGCTCATGCTCTTCCTTAGTTTTTGAATACACCAAAATATTATCAATAAATACGACTACAAATTAGTCCAAATAGGGTTTAAACACCCGATGCATTAAATCCATGAATGCTGTCGGGGCATTAGTTAATCCAAAAG
This sequence comes from Coffea humblotiana, assembly GCA_023065735.1. Classification (NCBI taxonomy): domain Eukaryota; kingdom Viridiplantae; phylum Streptophyta; class Magnoliopsida; order Gentianales; family Rubiaceae; genus Coffea; species Coffea humblotiana. Next base: position 17,641,622 of record CM041216.1, read on the forward strand.
GTATCAACGCAAACTCATAATGTCCATATCAAGTGTGAAAAGTAGTTTTTGGTACATTCTCCTTCTTAATTTGTAATTGATAATATTCTTGTCTAAAATTCAATTTAGAAAACACCACAACCCCTCGTAACTAGTCAAATAATTCGTCAATATGAGGCAAATGATATTTGCTCTTAACTGTCACCGCATTCAAATCTCAATAATCGATACACAATCGCAAACCTCCATCCTTCTTCTTAACAAAAAGCACTGGAGCGCCCCAAGATGACTCACTCTCATGTATAAATTTTCATTCTAACAAGTCTTACAATAGCAATTTCAATTTCTTAAATTCAACGGACGCCATCCGATAAGAGGTTTTTGAGATATGAGTGGTTTCAGGTGCCAAATCATCTTAAACTATATTTCTCTCTCGGGAGACAATGACATCAATTTATCAGGAAATACATCTGGATATTCATTTATCATCGGCATATCCTCTAGTTTAACCTTTTCTCCTGAGGTGTTGACTAGAAAGACTAGATACCCCTGTGCCCCCCTTATTCAATAATTTCCTAACCTGAATTTCCGAAATAAGGGCAAATGAGGTTAAAGTACTCATCACATCTAGTTTTAAGGTTGTTTCACCTGGTATGTAAAACTCAACCACTTTTGTTCAACAATCTAACCGAGCATGATAACAAGCCAACCCATCCATACCTATGATAATATCATACCTCTTAATGGCCAGACTTATAAGATCTACAATCAATTTTCACTCACCAACCCAGATCTCAGAATTTGTATACACCTCATTAGGAAGCAAATATTGATCACCCGTAAGTGTTTTTACTTCTAAATTATATGGTAGCCTCTCGATTTTCACATCGATGGCACACATGAAATTAGGGTTTACAAAAGAATAAGTTGCACTAGGATCTATCAAAACCTTAGCCAGACGATGGAAGACAGGAATCGTACCTTCGACTACCTCAGATAGGTTAGACACTTGTTGTTGGTCCAAAACATATACTCCAGCGAGCACTCTGGGTCTATTTCCTCCCACATTTGGTTGTTTAGGGTTCAACCTATCTGACTGTTGGGTCTCACTAGATAGGGGACAGTTTGCAACATGGTGCTCAGTACTATCACACCATAAACACTTCCGTACCTTTCGCCAACAATTATTCTCAGTATGATTGGACTTTTCACAATATGCATAAAATAAGTGAGGGGTTGATGTTTGACCTCCTTGTGGTGCACCTCTCAGTTGTCCTCTTCCACCTTGAGTTCCCTTTGAAGACATTTCTCTAGGCAGTCCTAACAATCTCACACCATCGGTCCCTTGTCTTATCTTAGAAGGAGGAATATTACGATCACCTTGTCCTTGTCCTTGATCTCCACTAGGTGCACCTTTCTTTTTTGAGTGAAAAGCCTTCACTTGCGCCCTTGCAATCTTAATCCTCTGGAATTTCTCCAAAACTTCGGTGAATGTATTAATTTGTACCGCCACCAAGACTTCTTGGATTTCCACATTTAGTCCTTGTACGAACTGCCTCACTCTTCTCTACTCCATAGCTACCAATTCAGGAGCAAATTTAGATAACTTGGTGAACTGGATTTCATACTTGGATACACTTAAGACTCCCTAACGTATTCTAATGAAATCATCATCCCTTTTCTCCTGGACTATGGGTGGAAAATATTTCTCGTTAAACTCTCGTATAAAATTCAACCAAGTCCACGCTATCTGCTCTCTTTCCCACTTAACCCGAATCAAATTCCACCAAGTTTAGGCAAGTACTTCGAATTGGAATACGACAAAGTTCACTTATCTTTCCTCTGTGTAATTCAAGGCAGCAAAAATATTTATCATTATCTCCAACCATCTCTCAACTATTTCTAGGTCTGGCCCTCCAAGAAATTTGGAAGGAGAGAATTTTTGAAAGTACTTTAAGGCCCTATCTTCTCCTATTCCATGGTCCCTATGTTAGTTAACAGGGACTTGACCTTGCTGCTCTACTAACCGAGCTAAAATATCAGTCATTTGCTGGATTGCCGTGACTACCTGATCTCCTACTTCAGGCTCATGTTGTTGCTTGGCCATCGCGTCTCTTTTTTCCCTAGGTTCTTGTACTTATCTACCCCCACGTCCACGGCTAGTACCACGTCTTCAACTAACCCCACGTCCTTGATTTCGTCTACCTTCCATACCCCTTTTAAAAATAGACTATAGCAAAAGAAAATAACTATAAATACACTATATTAGGATAACAAAATATACTTAGAGTAAAATACACTATATATATATATATATCTTACAATAGGTTTTCAATACCTAGTCACAAGATATTATATATGTAGACCCATTAAAGTCAAGTACATATACCAAAAACTATAGTATACAAAGCAAAAGAAGTGTTATATACATCAGTTTTATCGGGTCAATAACAAAAGTACATGCAGACAAAACAAGGAAATAACAGGTAATTTGATTTCCTCCTCAGGTGCAGTTGGCTCTTCTGCAGGGTTCTCTTCAGGTTCAAAGTTAGATTCATTAAGGGTCACGTTCCCTTGACCTTCCCCGAATAAGTTCACCTGTACCACTTCCTCTACGAGCACCCCACACTCAGTTAAGATGTTTTCAATTCGATCTCTCACTTCTCTTACCACCCAAACGAGACGACCATTAATCTCCTGCACTTGGTCTCGAAAAGTATTGGTTCGCTCCTGTTCCTCAAGAACAAAAGCCATAAACTCTTGAATTCTATCTCCTTACATCCTTAACACTACCCTCAGGCGCTCAATTTCGTCTGGTCTCAACGATTGGCACTAGCCAACCTTCTCCTTTCATCCGCTATGGCGAGAACCACCCTATCGGGATATAAATAGGTCTGCCAACAATCACAATGCCTGACCTTATGCCCCGGAGCCCACCCAAGTACCAATCCTCCTAGACGTTCCTGATAGCTAAGCACTCGACAAGGTCGTTTGGAATTCCCGTTCTTACCGTCTCCTTCGATTGCCTACAATACAAGCAACATCAAGAGAGTAAGCAATTTAGACAAATAAAGTTAAGTTAGCCGCCTACTCTCTAGGTTTTCACACTTAGACATTCACACGTAATCCGTGCATACTAGAAGACATTTACAAATGTAACAAAGGATTCAAGTTCTAGTTGAATTTCTGACTCTAATCGAACACTAGCACTATTACAATTACAAAAGTCAAAAGGTCTAGACAAAATTTGCCCGTCCCAGCCTCACGCCCATACTCGCCCCCCTTTTAAGGAAAACAAAACTAATGGGATAAGTTAAAATTCAGTGAGGTTCCAAAACATCATGCAAAATCGGTAGCAAGTTGACCATTATATAAAACTTGAAATCCCAAAGTGAGCAAGCGCAAAAGTTCATGAAAGCAAGTAATAACACTTCAAATAACAAGTTAATTAGGTATTCAACACTTCCAGGTAAAAGGATACAGTTCGCTCTTACAAGCAAATTCGGCCGCAACTTGTCAAGAAGCAGTTGGCACTCCGTCAACTCTCAAAGTACTGTAACAAGTCTAGTAGAGCACCACTTAACTCCAATCTCCATTACCAATCAAACCCTCTACCGGGCCCAAACTCCAACATTAACAGTGGTGATAATACTTAAGTATATCGAATCCAGTGGACCACATTCAGTGGATTACACAATAAACAATAAATAGTACTTATGGTTCACCAGTCTCCTCAACCAAATCCTTGCTGACTCGATTTGACCAACTAACCACAAGGGTTTGGATCCTAAGCAGTATTTAAGTCATACACATATACATCAAACCATTCATAACCAGTGTACAACAATTATTCAAATTAAGGCAGGTGCGATAAAGTACACCCTTGCCCAACCAAACAAGTCAAGTACTATCTAATCACATTAAGAAAGCATTGCATTCAAGTATCAAGTTCGGTCATGCAATTGGAGACACTCAACAATGATTCACTTCTTATCAAAATCAAGCTCAGCTCCAGCCCCCTGGCCAGAGTCAAAATCTACGATAAAATGTAGTATAGCAACATGTAATCAAACAAGGTTTCAAAATATATGACTTTCGCTTGTTAATATCAAAGAAAATACAAGTAAATAGAACTTATTTAAATAGTAATCATAATGCTTGATAAACCCTAGAAAATATATGCCCGCTCTTTTGGTTTTGGTAAAGAAACGATTGAAACTTTTAAGTTTATAACTTAATATATGCAATTAGAAAATCTTGTTTAAAGTGGCCATTACTTTCTCCTTGCAAAATATATAGTTTTTGGCAAAATTTCAACTTACATATCACTACCAAGGGAAACTCAAACAACCCTAAACAAACTAAGTCTGAATCAACCACAACTCATCCTTCTACTCTCACTTTCATTTGCTTATACTACAAGAAAAGAAACAGGCAGCACCTCCCCTGTTTTTCCTTTAATTTTCCTCCAATTTTCCAAACTAAGATTCATGGTAAAACAGCCCAAATCAACTCCACAAGTTATAAGGCAAAAGGGGTTCTTATACTAGGCCACCAAACTAACTAGTTTAGACATATACATAGCGTATAATCATCATATACTCAAGTTGGAAAATTAAACCCTAGGTTGGAATTTTATAAACTAAGCTGAAAAAATGCTATTTTGAAACTAAAAATTCATACTAAAGTTAGAAATCTTCATATTAACACTCTCAAGTCCATAACAAGGCTAGATATCATCATCTCATGGCTGAAAAATATAAATCAAAGTTGGAAAAGTTCATCAATCTTCACAAATCCTTGATATCTTCCATAAAACTTCTATATTCAAGTCATCTATCCAATAAAATGCAAGATAAGAAAGAGAAGGAAAGCTTTTCAACTTAATACCTTCAAACCCCTAAGAGAAATATGAAAACCAAAGCTTTCCTCTCCAAATCATTCTACTACAAGCCTTCTTGACTCCTTGTTGCAACTTTCTTCGGATTGGATTAGTGGTTCTTGTTGATTCCTCACTCAATCAAGGAAAGAGTAAGGTGAAAATGGAAGTTTTCTTCTCTCTTTTTTCTCTTTAAGAGTCAGCCAAGAAGGGAAGAAAATGAAGGGAATTTTGGTGAAATTTTACAAAATAAAGACTGGAGAAGTCTTTGGTCAAAGTTGGCTTGATGGCCAACACTTGTCTTCCAACCATTCCTTGTTTTTTTTTTCTTCTTTTCCTCTCTTTTCCTCCACAATTTTCAGCCAACACCCTAGGAAAAATAGGGAAGGGAAAATAAAAGGAAAATAAGAAGATTAAAAAAAAAAGAAAATCTTGGTCAAGTAGTGTCTTTGACTGGTAACAAGAAGCGTGAGTCAGTTCAAGTCTATTTCTTCGTCTCTCTTGTATTTTTAACTTATGATTCACTAATTTGCTTTTACCACTTTTAATTACATACTTCCTCTTACTTAATACCTACTATTATCCACAAAATTTAGTGCACACACCTCACCAATTCATCACACTACCCCAATGCACCATAAAACCTAGCATGCACCAAACTATAAAAGTAAAAGTAAAACTCTCGACTCTATTATTTATTACAACTATTAAGGAAAGTAAATTAGTATTAAAGAAATTATAAATTAAATTATTCAAAATAAAAGAGAATTATAAGAAAATATAAACGAATTTTCAAGTCTTCATATTTGGAGCATTACAAACGAGAGATTAATGATCTATTATCAAAAAATATTATTAGTCCAAATCAATCACGATGGAGTTGCTTTGCATTTTATGTCAACAAACAATATGAGATTGAACGAGGAGTTCCACATCTTGTAATTAATTACAAGGCATTAAATAAGGCTCTTCAATGGATAAGATATTCGATTCCAAACAAGAAGGATCTTCTTGTAAGACTCTAGAAAGTTTGATATGAAATTTGGATTTTAACAAATACAGATCCATCGTTTGAATAGATATAAAACAACATTCATGGTGTCATTCGGCCATTATGAATGGAATGTCATGCCCTTTGGACTAAAAAACACTCCTTCTGAGCTCCAACTCCAAAGGATCACGAATGACATATTCAATTCTTATTTAGCTTTCATCATCATTTATATTGATGATGTTCTAGTCTTCTTAGCCAACATAGACCAACGCTTCAAATACCTTAACACCTTTCTTCATATTACCCGAAGAAATGGTTTAGTAGTCTCTCACAAGAAAAACAGCCTTTTCCAAACTAAAATCTGATTCCTTGGACATTATATTTATTAGGAAACTATTATTCCAATAGAAAGATTAATCCAATTTGCCGACAAATTTCCCAAATGAATCCTTGATAAACAACAACTTCAATGATTCCTTGGAGGTCTCAATTATATAGTGAATTTGACGCTTCCTTGGAGGTCTCAACTATATAGCAGGTTTTATTCTAGACCTTAGTAATTTAGCCAAACCCTTTATATGATAGGTTTAAAAACTCTCCACCTTCATGGACTAACGTCCATACCAATATTATCAGAAAAATCCAAACTCAAGTGAAGTCCATCCCTTGCCTTGTTCTTCTAGACCCGGTAGCTTCCAAAATAGTGGAAACTAAATATCCAATATGGTGGTATTCTTAACAAATGAAAGATAATAAAGAACAAATCATTGCCTTCACCTTTAAGCACTGCGATAGTTCTCAATAGAATTATTCTACCCTCAAAAAAGAAATTTGAGTAGTCACTTTATACATTTCAAAATTCCAAGTAGATTTGCTAAACCAAAAATTTTTACTTATGGTAGACTACAAATCAACAAAAAATGTTTTGCAAAAATATGTTAAAAATCTTTCTTCTAAATAGATTTTTGACAAACGTCAAGCAATTTTATCAATTTGTTATTTTGATATTGATTACATAAAAGGCTTTTTAAACTCTGTCCTTGATTTTATAACCCATGAATTTTTGTAAGGGAGATAATGCGAAAAAAATAGACCCTAGAGGCTCAAGAAGCCTAAAAAAGACCACTAAACTTGTCAAACTCTCCTCCAAACCAAAATTTCCACATTCATCAAATTCCTCACAAACCTGTAAACAAGCACGAAAGCTGCACATCATTGTAGAAAACTTCACAATCAGCCAAAATCGATTCCAGCCAATTGCCTTTTCTCAATCTCTGTCAATCCTCTCTCCTAAAAGATAGATTGGTATAATTGAGCAACAAACAATGCCCTACCTTTCGACATTAGACGATGGGTCAAAGCTGTGGGCTACCCTTAATGGCAATTTCAAGATGTAGAAAAAATCTCGACATAAAACCCAACTCTTACCAAGCACATAATATGTCTCAACCCAAACAAAAGCAGCATATTAATATTCAACTATCTCCTTCATCAAAATCGTTATTAAACACTTATCTTAAAATAGCTACCTACACTACAAGAAATTTGGTCATTAGTGACAATATTACATAGTGACGAAGAAAAGCCATCACAAAATTGAGTCCTTTAGCCACAACACGATGAGTTGTCAGAATTGACTTTAAGGAGCCAAAGCACTAGTAATGACTTCGAATTGTTGTCACAACTAGTGCCTTCGAATTGTTGTCACAACTAGTGCCTTCGAATTGTTGTCACAATTGGACTCTCGCAAGAGCACGGGAAACTACATCAGTGGTAACTTTCTGAATGTCGTTAGTAATAATTCTTCTTTCTTTGACAACTTGGCCATTGTTGTCACTGATAATAATGTATAGGAGTTAGTGACGACTTGCTCTTGTCACTATCTAATTTAAAATATTTATGCCTTTTTTACAATTGCTAAAATAATTTAATATTTGTACAATAATTTAAAGCAAAATTAAATATTAAAAATGCATGGTTACTTAGTATAAAATAACTAAGAAAAATACTAGACTATTAGGTTGAAATAATGGAAAGAAAGACATATAAGCTATAGTAATTTAGTTTTGCAATTTCAAATTTTGATAAAGTGATATCAATATTAACACTTGATGAACTATTTGACATTATAAAAAATTGAACTATTTGAAGCAAAACAAAAGCACAGTTACCACCTGCAGTAATGCAACAAAATTTTTGCACCTATTATGAATATTTTCACAAAATATTAAAAAGTAGCAACTAATACTACATTAGAAAAATTATACTTCAACTACAAAACAAAAATATTAAAAAGTAGCAATTAATAATGTATTAGTAAAATTATAATTCAACTAAAAAGTGAAACTAAAAAACTTTGTTTGAAATTTGGCATTCAAACAAGTGGGGGGCAAGGGAACTAAGGAATTGAAATTTCACTGAAAGTGAATAAACAAAAAAATAGGCACCCATCAATATAAGTGTAAAACACTTGGAACCAAATAGTAAAGCTATCTTATTAATGAATACCATCGGCTCCCACTCGTTCACTCTACACTCCTAACAGAAAAAACTTAATGAAAGTACTTCTCCTCCACATCTCCGTCGATCGATCATGGTTTCGTAAATCTGAATGGAAGACCACGTCCACCACCAAACCTCTGCAACAAAAGGTATGTCCCTTCTCTTTTTCCACCGTGAGCTTCCTCCAATTTTTTGCCCCAATTATTTTTTGCCAAAAATTTCTGCCCAGATTTTTCAGATTTTGTTTGAGTTATAGGTGGAGTCATCTTCTCCTTGTGGAATATGCTTAGTTGTGGCTTGTATTCCTTAACTTTTTCTTGTACAAGACAAGGGGTTTTAGTGGGATTAGAGTGTGGGTACGAGTTTGTGATGGGCCTAAGAGGGTAAATGTAATGTGTTGTAGTTCAGAACCAAAGTTGCAACAGCCAGTAAAGAGATATTGCAGAAATAATGGAAACTTAATTATAACGATGAATAAATGGAATAGTAAAATCTGGAAAGCTAGTGGAATAGTTTTCATTTCCATTAATGAACTTTTAGTAACAAATATAGAACAGAGAATACAGATTTAGAAAAGAGGGGGAAAGAAACATGAAGGAAGCTTGGGAAGGGGAAATTATAGAGAGGATATTCCTCTTATGGTACAAGATCAAATCTGCTAAAAGTCTATCTACTATTACAAATCCTTCATGGTTTATACCACTACCAATCTAACTAACTTCCTAATAAGTTAATAAGCTTCTAACATGTGTCCCTTGAGAATTTGCACCTAAAATGGTCCCTAACCGCAAGTGAAACAACGTGAACCCAGTAAAGGTGTCTTTTTTTAGTCATGCATTCTTCATGACTCGCCTAGAATTTCTCATGCCTTTCCTTCTTCTCCTTCATGCCTTTTCTTTTGCTAGTCCTTGAACTTGCATTGCTGTTACTGAATCCATTACAGTACTCCCCTCTTCGAAATAATCTTGTCCTCAAGATTGAAACTGAGGAAACTGTCTCTCAATCTCCTCAGCATCTTCCTATGTAGCTTTTGCAGGATTCGTATCCCACCAATGAATTAACCGCTGAACTGCAGCAACATTTCTTCTCTTGACCATCCTCCTGTCGAGTATAGCCACTAGCTCCACTCTCCAATGGCATTTATCATCCACCTCTAGTAGCTGGAGTATAGGAGTTGCCTTACCCCCAATCTTCCTTTTAAGTAGTGACACATGAAAAATAGGATGTGCCTTTGATGCTATAGGTAACTTCAACCTATATGCTACATTTCCAATTCTTTTTTCTATCTGGTAGGGCCCAAAGTATTTAACTGATAGCTTGGTATTCCTTCTCAAGGCTATTGAACTCTGTCTATATGGTTGTAGCCTTAGATATACCCAGTCAACTTCACTGAACACCCTTTCACTCCTCTTTTCATCTGCATATTTCTTCATTCTTTCTTGAGCTAGATTCAATTTCTACTTCAGTAGATTGTCCATCTGTTGCTTGTCTTTGATGTAACCACCCACTACAACTACCCTTGCCTATAAGTGAGGTCCCAAATCCAACTAGGGAAGAGCTATGCCATACAAAGCCTCAAAAGAGGTCTTTTGAATGGCTATATGATACGTGGTGTTATACTACCATTCGGCAAAAGATAGCCACTGATTCCACCTCTTAGACTCTGAATGAGTTAGGCATTTGAGATACATTTCCAACACCTGATTAACCCTCTCAGTTTGTCCATCTGTTACAGGGTGATAAGTTGTACTATAATCCAGTTTGGCTCCTAGCATAGTGAATAATTCCCCTAGAACTGATTGATAAATATCTTATCCCTGTCTAATAGCATGCTCTGAGGTATCCCATGAAGTTTACTGACATGATCTATGAACATTCTAGCTATTTTTGGTGCATCAAAAGGGTGGGTTAAACTGATGTAGTGAGAGTATTTGGTAAATCTATCTACAACCACCATGATAGTATCATTCCCTTCTGAATTTGGCAAACCCTTAATGAAGTCCATGGGGACATGGCTCCATGAGTATTATGGAATAGGGAGGGGCTAGAGTAATCTTAGATAAGCCACATGTTCATCTTTGCACTTTCTGCACACATCACACTCAAGGACTGCTTTCCTGATTGCCTTGTATATCCCAGGCCAATTAAATAGTTGTTTGGCCCTCATGAAACTGGTTTGTATGCCAGAATGTCCTCCCAACTGTAAGTCATGTAATGCAGCAATAAGTTTCTGTCTTATGTCCCCATGTTTACCTATTGCTAGTCTCCTTTTATACCTCAGAATCCCATCCAGATAAGCATAATCTGGTGCTTAGACAAGGGTCATCAATACTCTATTTATAGTCTCATACGCCCATTCATCCTCTTTATAGCTATCTAACACTTCCCTAATCCAAGTTGGCACTGAACAGGAAAAGGCTGTGCACTCCCCTACTTCCATTCTTCCTTGTATGGAAAGGGCATCAGCAGATACTTTATCCCTCCATTTCTTGTAGTGAATCTCAAAACTTAGCCCCAACAATTTTGTGAGCCCCTTCTGTTGGAGAGGAGTAGTGATCTTTTGTTCCAACAAGTTTTCAAACTCTGGTGATCAATGTGAATAATAAAATGTTGTCCCTCCAAATAGTGTCTCCATTTAGTCACAGCAATCACTAGTGCCAATAGTTCTTTCTCATATAGTGATAGCCTCATATTCTTGTCCCAAAGCTTGGCTGAGATAAGCTAGAGGCCTCCTCTTTTGCATCAGTACAGCCCGTATGCCAGTTTTACATGCATTTGTTTTAATGATGAATGGCTGTGAGAATTAGGTATTGCTAAGACGGGGGTGCTGCACATAGCTCTCTTGAACTCCTGAAATGCTTCCTCTGTTGAGATTATGTGCCCTAAGTACTTCATCTGCAACTAAGCAAAAGAACATTTGCTCATCTTAGCATACAACTGGTGTTGTCTTAGGATGTTCAGCACCCTAGTTACATGCTCCATATGCCTCTCTAGTGTAGGGCTATATACCAGAATATCATCAAAGAATACCAATACATATTTCCTTAACTGGCTCTGGAAAACTTGGTTCATTAAGGTCTGGAAAGTTGCTGGTGCATTGGTCAAGCCAAAGGGCGTGACCTTTGTGATGACCCCACTTCCCCTTAGGGCGTACCGCAGGGTTTAGCGGACCGCCTGCCCATCTCTTGTCAGGACTCACTTACTCACTCACTCATTTCAGATAAAATAAGTTACAACCGAAAGAGTAAAGGAAATAACAGTTCCCAAACTTGGAACGTACATGTACATTCATTTCTATTCAAAACATTCATACAATCTCAAATATATCACAAGATTTAAGTTCTCAATACATTCAACCCTAATTGAGCGAGTGACTAGTGTGAGTACAATCGCAAAATTTCTAAAAAAAACTAGACTATGCTAGCCTGTACCAGTCTCACGCCTCGCTCGTATCCCCTATACTTGTATTTGTACTTGTGCTTGACTTGTGAGTGTTGAACGGCAGTATGTACCACACTCGATACGAGTGGGAGGTACCTCTCATTCCCGTGTTCGTACTTTTTTCTTGACTAAGTCGATTGGTCATCGACTATAGTGACTACTTGGGAACCCAAACTGCACTGACTAGTTAATCGAGTCAAGCTGGCAATAGCTTGTTCGATTAGATAACGAACCATGGGTCTCTTGTTTTGTCGAGTGGAGTGATACAGATTTGCTTAGTTTGGTTGGGCAAATGCGTACTTTATCGCACTTGACCTAACTCAACTAAATACTTGATATCTCATTCGTGCTTGTACAAGTGACTTGATTTGCATTGACCTGTACTTGTATTTGTGCTTGTGCTTGACTTGTAAGTGTTGAGCGGCAGTATGTACCACACTCGATACGAGTGGGAAGTACCTCTCATTCTCGTCTCCGCACTTTTCTCTTGACTAAATCAATTAGTTATCGACTATAGTGACTATTTGGGAATCCAAACCCCACTGGCTAGTTAATCGAGTCGAGTCGGTAAGGGTTTGGTCGATTAGATAACGAACCATGGGTCTCTTATTTTGTTGAGTGGAGTGATACCTCCTCGACTAATCGGTCTGCTCGAGTATTACCACCAGTGTTTAGTTGGTGTTCGGCCCCTATAAGAGGGTTGAATGGTGGACGGATTGGTGTTAAACGAAACACTATTGGATTGGTTACTTTACTTGAAAGTTGACGGAGTGTCAATTAATACTTGATCAAACTCTGGTGAAGCAACGGGAAATTGACTCCTGAGAGCCATCTGTATCCTTATACTTTGATTGTTATTCGTAGTGTTACACTTGCTCATTTTAAGATTAGTTATTTGAAGTGTTATTGCTCACTTTTATGGACTGGTTATGCTCGCTACTTTTCTACTTTGATACATGAACTTTTCAATATTAGTCAACTTGCTATTTGGAACCTCACTGGGATTTTACCTCATTCTACGCCATTTGTTTTCCTTACAGGAAATATAAGCGAGGCGTGAGACTGGTACAGGCTAGTATAGTTTAGTTTTTTTTTGAAAATTTTGTGATTGTACTCGCACTAGTCACTCGCTCAATTAGGGTTGAATGCATTGAGAACTTAAATCTTATGATATATTTGGGATTGTACTAATGCTTTGAATACAAATGAATGTACATGTACGTTTCAAGTTTGGGAACTGTTATTTTCTTTAATCTTTCGATTGTAACTTCTTTTATCTGAAGTAAGTGAGTGAGTGAGTCCTGACGAAAGTTGGGCAGGCGATCCGCTAAACTCTGGGGTACGCCCTAGGAGGAGGTGGGGTCGTCAAAAATGATATCAGAGCTCTTATCGATCTCGTGCCAGGAGAGGGTTCTCGGACTGTGGGGATTAGCTTGTTAAGTGTGGAACAAATATCCATTGTTTGAGATATTAGATATGTATGTTGGGTAGGAATCTCAAAAGTGATTGATTTCCTCTTGAGACTGGCCAACTCAAGTGGTGAATTATCATATTTTTGGATTCTTACACCCGAGTACCAAAAAGGGATCCCTTTATGATAAGTTGATATCTGAGTAATATTAGAATAAGTTTAGATGGCAAAATCTAAGGTACGGGGGAATGCGAATAATCTGAACTTGGGAGATATTGAAGATATTAGTGAAATTTAGGACCCTTATTATTCAAGTGTACGTACTTAGTTGTACTTCTTCAAGTTTTGATTAAGTGTAGTACTTGAGTAATACCAAGGGTTAGTGTCCCCTAGAATATGTGAATTGTTATGATATGTATACAAAGAAAGTATATTATTTTCAATGTGTTTTATTATTTTATGATTTGAAAATGCTTTTATCGAACTTTATAGTTACTTTATTTTGTTTATATTTAGGCTATTGTCCAAAAAAGGTATAGAGGGTAGGCGAAATCAAGGACGTGGAACTACCTAAGGTCGCGGTTCTAGCCGTGGCCGTAGGGCTAGAGAGGCACAAGAACCAGTACGGGAACCGTGAGAGGAGAGAGGTGAAACGATTGAACCACAACCTGGACCCCGAGTTGAAAGAGGGGATCAAGTAGCAACCGCAATTCAGCAAATGACCAATATACTTTCTCGACTGGTAGAGCAGCAGGGTCAAACCCCTGTTAATCAATTTAGGAACCCTGAAATGGGGCAAGATAGGGCTCTAGAGAGATTCCAAAAGTTTTCTCCTCCTAAATTTCTTGGAGGACCGAACCCTGAGATAACTGAGAGGTGGTTAGAGACGATGATCAATATTTTCGCTGTCTTAAACTATACGGAGGATAGACAGGTTAATTTTGCTGTATTTCAGTTTGAGGGACAAGCAAGAGTCTGGTGGAACGTAATTAGGGTTAAATGGGAAATAGAGGAGACCGCATGAACCTGGTTGAATTTCGTGCGGGAGTTTAACGAGAAATATCTTCCACCGATAGTCCAGGAGAAGAAGGAGAATGATTTTATTAAATTCCGTCAGGGAACCCTAAATGTATCTGAGTATAAGACTCAGTTCACTAAACTATCCAAGTTTGCTCCCGAATTAATAGTTACGGAGCAAAGGAGAGTAAGGAGATTTGTACAGGGATTCAATGTGGAAATACAGGAGGTCTTGGCGGCGGCACAAATTAATACTTTTACGGAGCTTCTGGAGAAAGCCCAGAGAATAGAAATTACCAGGGTACAAGTAAGGGTTTTTCATGCAAAATGGAGAGGTGCGCCTGGTGGAAGTCAAGGGTAGGAACAAGGTGATTTAGGTATACCACCCTTTAAGGTGGGTCGAGGAGGTGGTGGTGAGCAAATTTCAGGGACACCTAAGGAAGTTACTGCAAGAGAAACCCAGGTGGAAGGGGACAAGCAAGAGGTGTCTCGCAGGAAGGTCAGACCTCAGCTCCTCGAGTAACTTGTGGGTACTGTGGGAAATCTAACCATACCGATGTGTATCACACCACTTGACCACCACCTTATTACCTTAATATCCTTGCTATTATTTCATAAATATCATCCCTTCATCAGCCATGAGAGGGCCAAAAATGTTGACCAAGGAAAAGAAAAAAGAAGAAAAAAATTTGAGATTTGATCTTAAGGTGGCACTTGGAAGTCATCCAACCAACTTTGACCCAAATCAATTCCTATCTTCTTATCTTTTTTGGAGCTTCATTTCTTCCTCACATCCTCCATGGTGGCCGAGAGTTAAGGAGAAAAAAAAAAGAGAGAAGAAACACTTCATTCCAATCTTGATTGTTGGCTTAGTTTGACTTGGATCCAAAATCTAAACTGATTAAACTTTCACTTGGGAACTTAGAAAGCTTTGTGTGGTAAATTTTGGAAGGAAGGGTTGTGGTTTTCTCCTACAAGCAGCCTTGGTAACGTATCATGGTTTCCTTTCCTTTTCTTGTACTTAATCTTGTTAAAGTTTGGATAGAACCTTATATTCTTGGCTTATGATGGTTAATTAGTTAGTTTTGAATGATAGGGTGGAATGGTAAGCTAGGGTTTGAGATTTTCAGCTGTGTTTATTTTTATTTACACAATATATGATGTGGAGGAGCTTGGATAGGGACTTGGGTAGTGATTCAAGACATGAATGTGATTTGTAAGCATGAATCATCAAATTTTCAGCTTTAAAGAGGAATCTGTCCTGTTTCTGACCTATTTATTCGTCCATGTTAGAGGCTGAATCAGGTCTAGATAAAAACATGAGAGTTGTAGGGAATAGAGTTAACTAGCAGCCTGCAATTTCAGCTCAACCGAATCACTGTAGCATGTGAAATGACTAAAATACCCCTGACTGCCGAATGCCCTTTTTCGCGGACAGTTTTCTATTTTCTCTGAGATTGCCCATTTTGATCTTGAAAATGCATGAATTGGGTGTTGATGTCTTCATGACATATAGTTCTCTATCTGAGTTTCGAAATGGTATAAAGTGTACCCCAATCCGATAAGCGTAGCTTCAGTGGTGACCGAAACGCCAAGAGACGTCAAACCTGCTGTTTTGTTATTTGCCTTTAAAATTGGTTTCCGGTCGTGTTGCTAGAATTATCTTGTAATTGAATGACATTGAGCCTAGTCGAAGGGCTATTGTGGTAACATTGTTTATGTGTAATTTTGGGCTGAGTTGAGGAAAAATAATGAAGCTATAAATGGCTGAAAAATAGCTAAATACAAAGGGCATGCCGCCCAAATTTTCACTCGAGAGTTAGGCGTGAGTACTCACGATTTGAGCGAAGATTTGAGGTCGAATTGAATTTGAATTGTTTAGGGTATTTGAGTCTTCTTTCGTAGAGGTATATAAACTGGAATTTAACCTAAACTCGTACCCTTGGAAACATGAAAGTAGCGACCAATAGAAATACGTTCTCCTCGTCTTTTCGACACAAATGAGAATTCCAAAGTTTTAATCGCTTTCTTACCAAAACTAAAAGAGCGAGCATGATTTTCTAGGGTGTGATAAGTAATATGAATATTACCCAAATCAGTTTCAGTTACTTGATTTTTGTTAAACAAAACGCTTAAGTTTCGAATTTTAGTTAATTTCAAAGCTCTTAAACGATGTTTTATCGCAGATTTGGACTCCAACGAAGGAGTTACACTTGAGCGTGATTTTGACAAGCACTAAATATTTGGTGAGTACTTCCAAATACATGATTGAATGTGATATTTGATTTACCAACGCGATCGGATAAGATTTGCTTGGTTTGGTTGGGCAAGTGCTTTATCGCACTTGACCTAATTCAACTAAATACTAGATATCTCATTCGTGCTTGTACAAGTGACTTGATTTGCATTGACCTGTACTTGTATTTGTACTTGTACTTGACTTGTAAGTGTTGAGCGGTAGTATGTATCACACTCAATACGAGTGGGAGGTAGCTCTCATTCCCGTCTCCGTACTTTTCTCTTGACTAAGTCGATTGGTCATCGACTATAGTGACTATTTGGAAACCCAAACCCCATTGGCTAGTTAATCGAGTCGAGCCGGCAAAGGTTTGGTCGATTAGATAACGAACCATGGGTCTCTTGTTTTGTCGAGTGGAGTGATACTTTCTCGACTAATCGGTATACTCGAATATTACCACCAGTGTTAAGTTGGTGTTCGGGCCCGATAAAGGGGTTGAATGGTGGACGGATTGGTGTTAAGCAAAGTACTACTGGATTGGTTACTTTACTTGAAGGTTGACGGAGTGTCAACTAATACTTGATCAAGTTCTGGTGAAATAATGGGAAATTGGCTCCTGAGAGCCATCTGTATCCTTATACTTTGATTGTTATTCGTAGTGTTACACTCGCTCATTTTAAGATTTGTTACTTGAAGTGTTATTGCTCACTTTTATTGACTGGTTATGCTCGCTATTTTGCTACTTTGATACGTGAACTCTTCAATAATAGTCAACTTGCTATTTGGAATCTCACTGGACTTTTAACTTATTTCACGCCATTTGTTTTCCTTATAGGGGATATAAGCGAGGCGTGAAATTGGTACAGGTTAGCATAGTCTAGTTTTTTTTTTTTTGAAAATTTTGCGATTGTACTCGCACTAGTCACTCGCTCAATTAGGGTTGAATGTATTGAGAATTTAAATCTTGTGATATATTTGGTATTATACGAATGCTTTGAATAGTAATGAATGTACATGTATACTCCAAATTTGGGAACTGTTATTTTCTTTACTCTTTTGGTTGTAACTTATTTTATCTAAAGTGAGTGAGTGAGTGAGTGAGTGAGTACTGGCGAGAGTTGGCAGGCGGTCCGCTAAACCCTGGGGGATGCCCTAGGGAGAGGATACCATCTGTGATGACCCCACCTCCCCCTAGGGCGTACCCCAAGATTTAGCGGACCGCCTGCCCAACTCTCGTCGGGACTCACTCACTTCAGATAAAATAAGTTACAACCGAAAGAGTAAAGGAAATTACAGTTCCCAAATTTGGAACATACATGTACATTCATTTCTATTCAAAGCATTCATACAATCCCAAATATATCACAAGATTTAACTTCTCAATACATTCAACTCTAATTGAGTGAGTGACTAGTGCGAGTACAATCGCAAAATTTTAAAAAAAATAACTAGACTATACTAACCTATGCTAGTCTCACGCATCGCTCGTATCTCCTGTAAGGAAAACAAATGGCGTGGAATGAGTTAAAATCCCAGTGAGGTTCCAAATAGCAAGTTAACTATTATTGAAGAATTCACGTATCAAAGTAGCGAGCATAATCAGTCCATAAAAATGAGCAATAACACTTCAAGTAACAAATCTTAAAATGAGCGAGTGTAACACTACGAATAACAATCAAAGTATAAGGATACAGATGGCTCTCAGGAACCAATTTCCCATTGCTTCACCAAATCTTGATCAAGTATTAGTTGACACTCCGTCAACCTTCAAGTAAAGTAACCAATCCAGTAGTGCTTCACTTAACACTAATCCGTCCACCATTCAACCCCCTTATCAGGCCCGAACACCAACTAAACACTGGTGGTAATACTCAAGCATACCGATTAGTCAAGGAGGTATCACTCCACTCGACGAAACAAGAGACTCATGGTTTGTTATCTAATCGACCAATCCCTTACTAGCTCGACTCGATTAACTAGCCAGTGGGGTTTAGGTTCCCAAGTAGTCACTATAGTCGATGACCAATCGACTTAGTCAGAGAAAAGTATGGAGACGGGAATGAGAGATACCTCGCACTTGTATCGAGTGTGGTACATACTACCGCTCAGTACTTACAAGTCAAGCACAAGTACAAGTCAATGCAAATCAAGTCACTTGTACAAGCACGAATGAGATATCAAGTATTTAGTTGAGTTAGGTCAAGTGCGATAAAACACTTGCTCGACCAGACCAAGCAAATCTTATCCGATCACGTTGGTAAATCAAATATCACATTCAATTATGTATTTGGAAGCACTCACCAAAGATTTAGTGTTTGTCAAAATCACGCTCAGGTGTAACTCCTTCGTTGGAGTCCAAATTTGCGATAAAACATCGTTTAAGAGCTTTAAAATTAACTAAGATTCGAAACTTAAGCGTTTCGTTTAACAAAAATCAAGTAACTGAAATTCATTTGGGTAATATTCATATTACTTATCACACCCTAGAAAAATCATGCTCGCTCTTTTAGCTTTGGTAAGAAAGCGATTAAAACTTTGGAATTCTCATTTGAGTCAAAAAGACGAGGAAAACGTATTTCTATTGGTCACTACTTTCATGTTTCCAAGGGTACGAGTTTAGGTCAAATTCCAGTTTATATACCTTTACGAAAGAAGACTCAAATACCCTAGACAATTCAAGTTCAATTCGACCTCAAATCTTCGCTCAAATCGCGAGTACTCACGCCTAACCCTCGAGTAAAAATTTGGGCGGCATGCCCTTTGTATTTAGCTATTTTTCAGCCATTTATGGCTTTATTATTTTTTCTCAACTCAGTCCAAAATCACACATAAACAATGTTACCACAATAGCCCTTCGACTAGGCTCAATGTCATTCAATTACAAGATAATTCTAGCAACACAACCGGAAACCAATTTTAAAGACAAATAACAAAACAGCAGGTTTAAAGTCTCTTGGCGTTTCGGTCACCACTGAAATTACGCTTATCGGATTGGGGTACATTTTATACCATTTCGAAACTAAGATAGAGAACTATATGTCATGAAGACATCAACACCCAATTCGTACATTTTCAAGGTCAAAATGGGCAATCTCAGAGAAAACAGAAAACTGTCCGCGAAAAAGGGCATTCGGCAGTCAGGGGTATTTTAGTCATTTCACATGCTACAGTGATTCGGTTGAGCTGAAATTTTGCAGGCTGCTAGTTAACTCTATTCCCTACAACTCTCATGTTTTAACCTAGACCTGATTCAGCCTCTAACATGAACGAATAAATAGGTCAGAAACAGGACAGATTCCTCTTTAAAGTTGGAAATTTGATGATTCAATGCTTACAAATCACATTCATGTCTTGAATCACTACCCAAGTCCCTATCCAAGCTCCTCCACATCATATACTATGTAAATAACAATAAACACAACTGAAAATCTCAAACCCTAGCTCACCATTCCACCCTATCATTCAAAACTAACTAATTAACCATCATAAGCCAAGAATATAAGCTTCTATCCAAACTTTAACAAGATTAAGTACAAGAAAAGGAAAGGAAACCATGATATGTTACCAAGGCTGCTTGTAGGAGAAAAACACAACCCTTCCTTCCAAAATTTTACCACACAAAGCTTCCTAAGTTCCCAAGTGAAAGTTTAATCGGTTTAGATTTTGGATTCAACTCAAACTAAGCCAACAATCAAGATTGGAATGAAGTGTTTCTTCTCTCTTTTTTTTTCTCCTTAACTCTCGGCCACCATGGAGGATGTGAGGAAGAAATGAAGCTCCAAGAAAGATAAAAAGATAGGAATTGATTTGGGTCAAAGTTGGTTGGATGACTTCCAAGTGCCACCTTAAGATCAAATCTCAAATTTGTTTTCTTCTTTTCTTCTTTTCCTTAGTCAAAATTTTCGGCCCTCTCATGGCTGATGAAGGGGTGATATTTATGAAATAATAGCAAGGATATTAAGGTAATAAGGTGGTGTCAAGCGATGAATTCGATCGGTAGCGAACGGTACACATCGATTCAACCGATTTTTCCTTAACTCGCGCGTACTCGTGTTTTTAACTTATGATTCACTACCTTATTATTATCACCTCTAATCAC
The DNA here is from genome assembly GCA_023065735.1 of Coffea humblotiana. Lineage (NCBI taxonomy): Eukaryota > Viridiplantae > Streptophyta > Magnoliopsida > Gentianales > Rubiaceae > Coffea > Coffea humblotiana. The sequence continues at coordinate 17,662,183 of CM041216.1, forward strand.
ACATTTTCCCTTACTTAATACTCACTTTTATCCATCAAATTTAGTACACACACCTCACCAATTAATCACACTACCGAGATACGCGAAAACCCTAATTTGCCCTAACTGTAAAACTAAGGACAAAACTCTTAATTCTATTATTTCTTACAACTATTGAGGGAATAAATAAGTAGTAAAGATATTATAAAATAATTTAATCAAAATAAGAGGAAATTTTAAGAAAATATGAGCGAATTTTTCAGTCGTCATAACCTTGAATTTATAGAATCCTTGATGAGTCCTGAAAGCCATCTTTGGTATATCTTCCACCTTAACTCTGATTTGAAAGTATCTTGCCCTTAGATCAATTTTAGTAAAATACCTAGCCCTATGTGCTTCATCAATAAGGGGCATGGGAAATTTGTTCTTCACTGTTAGCTCAGTCAACTGCCTATAATCCACACAAAAATCTCCAAGTTTCATCCTTCTTCTTAACTAGCAATACTGGTGAAGCAAATGGGCTATTACTGGGTTGTATTATACCAACCTCCAGTGTGACAGCCCCACCTTCCCCTAGGGCGAACCAAAGGGGTTGGCGGACCGCCTGCCAAACTCTCGCCAGGACTACGAAGTCGAATCACACAAACCCTAGATTACGCGCGATCGAAACCAAAGAAAACAAACACTCGGAGACTACTAAGCCGATTACACACAACTAAAATGTTCCGAATGATTACAAGTAGTATTTCAAACGAATACACCTAATATACATGCTTAAACACTTAAGTACACACATAAAAAGTTGTATAAGTCAAAACGTGATACTTGATAAAAGCAACTAGGGTTTTGATTACAACAGAGCGTAACAAAATAACATTTACACTAGCTTGACACTTTCTTCAAAATCATGGTTCAAAAGTGTTGTTCCCTATAAGGAAAACAAAGATAACGGGAAGGGGGTGAGCTTACGCTCAATGAGGTACCAGAAGTACAAGTAGTCATGAATCATGGCATTTCACGTATCAATCATGCAATTATACACACCAGATAGGGAAATAAATAAACACTTCAAATGGAAAGGATACAGGTGGCTCTCAGGAGCCAAGGTTCTCATTGCTTCACCGGAGCTTGATCAAATAGTAGTTGACACTCCATCAACTTTCAAATAAAGTAACCCGTCCAGTAGAGCACCACTTTAACGCCGATTCCGTCCACCAAACATACCCCTCACCGGGCCCGAACACCTCAGCAGTACAGTGGGTGGTAATACTCGAGTATACCGGAAATCCAGAGTCTCCAATACCCAAAGATTCCCTAGAGTGGACTATCGTGGTTCGTTATCTAATCGACCGGCCCTTGCCGGCTCGACTCGAGTAACTAGCCCCCGGTTTTGAGCTCAAAGGTCATAGAATGGTCGTTGGACTTAATTCTCCAAACGACATCAACAAATACAGAAAACAGGTACAGATAACAGATACAGAGAACAAATACAGATTTATACAGTATACAGGAACCAGAATAACCAGATGAGAGAAACGAGTGTGATAAAGTACACTCTCGTTTCATACGAAGCATACAAAAGTCACAGATAATCAAGTTGCAAGTACAGATGAATCAGATAAGCACCAATTTCAGGGGATGGTACACTCACCAGTTCACACAAACAACTTCAAACGTTTCCTCCCGAAGTACTCGGATCACTTGCACGTCCTAAACCACCAAGGTAAAATAATTGAGACTCGATTACGAGTCATATGCCTAACTAAGTAAATTACCAAAGCAATACAAAAAGTATAGTTGTGGAGTGAAAAAGTAGTAGTAGTTGGTCCTAAAGACATGAACGATCCAAAACCCTTCACTTCTACCCAAAACCATGCCTACAATGATCTACTAACTCCAAATTTAAAGTGCAAAATGAAAGTAGGACTAATTCGAGGAAAACAGGATTTTCCAGTTTTGCGCGCCATCACTTGAAAAATCATATCTCACGATTCTTAAGTCCAAAATTGATAAAATTTATACCGTCGGAAAATAGACTCAAAGGGGTACAATTTCTTAGAAGACATGCTTATAAGATTCAAATCACAAGTCAGTCAAATTCGAGCCTCAAATCGCAGCTTCATCCAGTAAAAGACAGAACAGGTAGGTAATTTCAGTCAATTTTGAAAAATCACTATAATTCGTACAAACAGAAACAGGGTCTGAAATTTTCACAGTTTATAGTCCTATGAATCTAGTTTAAAACGCAACAAACGGAACTCAATTCCGATATTTCTACAACCATATATAGTAAATTTCCCAAAACTGCTCAAGGGTTCCTGCGAAAATTTTGACAGCACCTCCCTTGTTTTCCCTTACTTTTCCATCCTACAAACCACATCAAACTCAATCCAATTCAGCCACAATTTCACATAGAAATCATAGGCAATGAAACACATCTAATTAGGGCCACAATACCCTTTAATTTGAGCTAATTAGTGGCTCTCAACCCAAGCACAATAAGGTCCCAACTTGAAACCCTAATGCTGAAATTTACCGTATAAGCTGAAATTTTCCGCAATTAACCACAATTAACGCATAATAGCTCCAAATTACACCATATTAAGCCATCAATCCAAGCCAACTATGATTATCTTATGAAAACAGAAAAATTTCCAAGAAAATAATAAATTCACCGAACTTCACCTTAAACCATAAAATCATCCATAAAACAAGCTCCTTAACCATTATAAGCCACTAATTCACCATTATTATGGACAAAAGTTAAGTTCCAAGCAAGATACCTTAATCCTCAAGAAAGGTAGCAACTTAGAGCTTTCCTTTGCAAAATCACTCCACAAACACCTTCAATCTTCCTTAGTAAGCGATTTCTACGGAGGTTTTGGAATTTTATCGGTTGGATTTCGAATTTTGGACAAGAAATTGAAAGAAAAAAGTTGAAACTCTCTCTCTCTTCTTTCCCTAGGAAGTTCGGCCAAGAGCTTAAAGAATGAAGATGATTTTTGGTCAATTTTATCTTTGGTAAAGTTGTAAGAAAGTTAGGCAAAACTTGGCCCAATCCCGTCGCGACACGTGTCACCTTTTTTTGATTTTTTCCTTATCCTTTAGCTTACTAATGACCAAGCATCTAACCAACCTCTGATTATCTCTTAGCACTCAGTAATTTAATGCCTTACTGCACAACTTAACCTAATTGGCCGAATTTCTCTCACTTAACGCACTAGCGGGTCCCACATCCGCTATTCGCTCCAAATCTCTCGTGAACTCACGTATACTAGAAAAATGGTTTAAAAACTATATTTACTTATAAAATATATGTAAAATGAATATAATAAAGAAAATAAAAAAAATGTGTGCACGAAAATCGATAAAACCCTAAAATCGGATTTTTGTCTTCCTCGAGTTCTCACACTCAGCATCGCCTTTGCTAACCTTTCAATCTCAGCTTTATGTACATAAGGGCATCTGTAAGGTCTCACTTGGAATGGTTTGGCTCCTTCTTTTAGGATAATCTAGTGATCATGGCTCTTAGATGGTGGTATACCCTTAGGTTCTTCAAAGACATCACTGTACTGGTTTAGTATTCTGCTGATTTTAGTAGGTACTGGTTTTGGTCCCCCACTATTTTCTACTGTCATTAATTGTGAAACTACTCCATAAGCTTGTTTCTTCAACCACTTCTTTATCCTATTCCCTTCAAGCATCTTCAATTTGATATTATTGTTTACCCCAAATAGTTCTACCACTTGCTTCACTTTATGGAACTTCAAACTCAGTTCTCTGAAGTTTAACTCTATAGGACTGTGTCTGGCCAACCAATCTACCCCTAATATCATGTCACAGCTTCCCAACCTCAGAGTATTGAAAGAGTGTTGGAATTCATGACCCTGTATCTCCCACTTCAAGGGTCTGTCTAACCCCTTAGACTCCAACTTCTCTCCATTAGCTATATTCATCATCAATGTTGGTCCCTGGGTACCTAACTTCAACTCACTTGCCAGTTGCTCATCTAAAAAACAGTGGGTACTGCCACTGCCTATTAGAGCAGTCACTTTCCTCCCTTTTATGACCCCTCTCATCCTGATGGTTTTATGCTTAACTCCCCCAGCTAAAGCATGAATAGACACTTCTATGTGTTCGTTTACTAGTTCACCACTAATATAGTCACAAAAAACTTCAGTCTTCTGATCTTCACTATCCTCTCCTTTTCCAGGTATTTCAATGTCATCCGCCAATAGAAAATGAACTTGGGACTATTTGTAGACATGCCCCAATGTGTAAGGTTCTGCACACTTGTAACATAATCCTTTCTCTCTTCTCAAATTAAACTCAGCAGGGGTGATATTCCTGAATTGGTTCTAGCTGTGACTAAAGTTTTTAATGTTCTGATAAGGAGACTTATCAGTGTTTTTGGGACCAAGGGGATTCCATTTGGAGTGGGGTTGGGTTTTGGCATTGTTCTTCTAGCTACTATAGGTTGTAAATGGAGTTTTAGTATCTTTTGTATGGCTTTCAGATTCTTTTCCTTCAACTTGGCTGCTTCAATAGCATTAGCCAAGGTCCCTAGTTTAGCCATTTTTACCATATTGACTATCTCTTCCTTTACACCACTCATAAAACAGGCCTTATAACAAGAATTAACAAGTGAGATAAGGATGGCATTACCAGTGCCTTGAGCATCTCAAATTTCTCCATATAGTCTATCACAGATCTTGTCTGCACCAACTTATTGAATTCTTCAATGGCCTTTTTAGGAGTACCCTCTCCAAATCTGATGCACAGAGCAGTTGCTAGCTCTATCAATGGAATCCTCTCCCTTCCATTGAAAACCCCATGAAATCAGATGTATGCTCTGTCTTTAAAATATAGTTCAACAATTTTAGCTTTCATGTTATCCTCTATCCCATGAATTTTGAAGTACTTATTAGCTTTTCTGACCCATTCTCTTGGATTTTCCCCATAAAAAATGGGAAGGTCCATCTTAGGTAATTTGTTAAGACATTTGGATTCTCTTTTCCCAGTTACTTCTTTCTGCAGTTCCAACTTAGATTCATTCGGTTGTGCTTCTCCTCCTGAGTTGTTGCTCCTTTCTAGCTCTTTACCCTTGTCACTGACCTTAGCCATTAGCTGTGCCATCATGATCATCATCCCTTCATACTTTTGTAATAAAATCCCTTCAACAGCTTCTCAGTGGAATCCTGCCTTATCTCCATGGTCCTGATAGCTTGTTCCATCCCTTCACTCTTGTTAGCGAAGGTTCTCACCACACTGCCCAACTCGACTACATCTCGCTTTAACATTTGATCCTGAGGTTTTGTCATCCCTATGGTTCGTATCTAGCTATGATACCACTGTTGTGGTTCAAAACTTAGAGTTCCAGCAGCCAATGAAGAGATATTGTAGAAATAATGGAAACTTAATTATAACGATGAATAAATGAAATAGTAAAATCTGGAAAGGAATAGTTTCATTTCCATTAATGAACTTTTAATAACAAACATAGAACAGAGAATACGGATTTATAAAAGAGGGGAAAGAAATGTAAAGGAAGCTTGGGAAAGGGGAAATTGCAGAAAGGATATTCCTCTTCTAGTACAAGATCAAATCTGCTAAAAGTCTATCTACTATTACAAATCCTTCATGGTTTATACCACTACCAATCTAATTAACTTCCTAATAAGCTAAATGAGCTTCTAACTTGTGTCCCTTAAGAATCTGCACTTGAAATGGTCCCCAACCGTAAGTGAAGCAACGTGAACCCAGTAAAGGCTTTTTTTCTCGGGTCATACCTTCTTCATGCCTCATCTACAATTTCTCACGCCTTCCCTTCTTTTTTCTTCACGTCTTCTCCTTTGCTAGTCCTTGAACTTGCATTGCTCCTATTGACTCCATTACATAATGTTGTATTTGATTGTGACGGTGGGAATGGAAGAGAATTAGGAAGTGATTTTGTGAACCTTTTGGCAATGAGTGGTCGCACGTTAGGAAAATAGCTAGTAAAGTGGTGCTAGGTAAAGAGGGAAATAGGAAAATAGTAATTGGGGTTTAATTAAGAAAGTGGATAAGTAGCCAAAGATCTAGTTACAAGGTTTGGTGAAAATGTTTCTGATGTGAAGGATTTTTTTTATTTTTTGGGTTGAAATTTAATAAATCAATCATGGGAATTTCAAGAGTGACATGTTTATCCATTTACTTATGTAATTATGTGAAATTATTTACTATTTGGTTCTTGGACATGTATTTGTGTTCACTGTGATTCATGAATTTAATGTTTACTATAGTCATCTTTAAAACATTTTGAGAGATTGGCAGGTGAACAATGGTAGCTAACAAGTTGACAAACACAGAACTTGTGGTGATGAGTTTTAAATATTAATTTTATTCATTGTGATGAATCTTGTTGGATGATCTTTTGTGTGCTTTTATTTGTTTTATGTATACAAAGCAACTATTTAGACCCTATGTCTTAGAAGGATTTGGTTATGTGCTTGTAGTTTTTTCTATTTTCAACATTGCCTCTCAGTAGCGTAATGGAAACTTTTTAGTAATTTTTATCTAAAATTGTCAATTTGAGTATCATAAGGTAATTATGAACTTAACTTGAAGAATAGATTGCATTTTGTTACTTTGACCATGCCAAATTTGCCAATTTCCTTAAAAGGTTTGGGATAATATAACAGTAATACTTTTTTCTCTATAGATCATATTTTCAAAAAGGTAATGGCAACATATGCTATCTATTACATGCTTATAATTATCTCAAGTACTCATATACTTTTTTAACTTTTGTTTTAGATTCATGCCTCATTGCACTGCTACTATTTTTCTTGAATTTTAGGAATACCTCAGGTTCACAATTGAATATGAGTCCCTTATCAAGTTCTATAGCACAAGAAAATTGGACACATGACATACATATATACATGCATGCATGCATGCGAACGCGCACGCGCACGCGCACACGCACACGCACACACACACACATATATATATATGATTAATAACCAAAAAGACCAATAACACCTATGAAATAAGAATTCTCAACAGTGATGACGATGGGTTGCCTCAGTCTTTGTGATGACCCCACCTCCCCCTAGGGTGTACCCAGGGTTTACCGGACCGCTTGCCCAACTCTCGCCAGGACTCACTCACTTATCTCGAATAAAATAGTTCGCAACCTCAAGCATAAATGGAATGACAGTTCCCAAGTTTGGAATGTACATGTACATTCATTTCTATTCCAAACATTCATACAATCCCAAATATAACAAAAGATATGAATTCCAGATACATTCAACCCTAACCGAGTACTAGTGCGAGTACAATTGCAAAATTTCAAAAACTAGACTATGCTAGCCTGTACCAGTCTCACTCCCTCACTCGTACCCCTTGTAAGGAAACAAAAACTAATAGAGTGAGTTAAAACTCAGTGAGATTCCAAAACATCATGCAGACCCAAATAGCAAATTGACCATGATTTAAATTCATAAGTATCAAAATAGCGAGCATCTGAAGTCAAGAAAATGAGCAATAACACTTCGCAAAACTAATCACTGGACATTTAACATGTCAAGTAAAAGGATACAACCGCCATTTCAAAATAGCTCCACCATAGTTTGATCAAGTAGTAGTTGACACTCCGTCAACTTCCAAGTGAGGTAACCAGTCCAATAGTGCTCCACTTAACACCAATCTCCGTCCAACATTCAACCCTCTTACCGGGCCCCGAACGCGAAGATAAACATGTGTGATAATACTTGAGCATACCGATTAGTCGAGGAGGTATCACTCCACTCGACAAAACAAGAGACCCAGGGTTCATTATCTAATCGACCAGGCCTTGCCGGCTCGACTCGATTAACTAGTCACAGGATTTCTAGAATTCCAGAGAGTGCTCACGCATACACAAGTATATCAAGTCAAGTGAAATCAAAGCATAGTAACAAGTCACGTTTCGGACAAGTGCGATAAAGTACACCCTTGTCCATTCAAACAAGTCAAAAATTGTCCAAGCACATTGGTAGAACATGTAAAGCAAGTATCAAGTACAATCATGCACTTGGAAGCACTCACCAAAGATCTAGTGCTTTTCAAGGTCACGTTCAGGTGCAACTCCTTGGATGGAATCCAAATTTGCGGTAAAATATTATACAAGAGTTTAAAATCAACTAGGGTTTGAAACATAGGAGTTTCGCTTCAAGAAAATCAAGTACATGAAACTCGTTTAAGTAGTATTCAAGTTACTTATCAAACTCTAGAAAATTCATACTCAATCGTTTAGTTTCGATAAAGAAGTGGTTTATACTTTTGAAAGTCACACTTGGTATAAAAGATCGAGAAAATCGTATTTTCAAGGGTCACCACTTTCACTTTTTCAAGGGCACGAGTTCTGCAAAATTTCAGCTTATATATCTCTACTAAATAAAACTCGAATACCATAGACGATCCAAATTCAATTCAACCTCAAATCTTTGCTCAAGTCGCGAGTACATATGCCTAACTCTCGAGTGAAATTTGGGCAGCATACCCTTTGTATTTATCCATTTTCCCATCCAAATACAACTTGGATTCAAAAGCCAACAAACCAACAACATACAGCTATTCAAGGCAAAAAAAATCAACCAAACAAACCAAATAATAACTTATCACCATGGATATCAAAGTTGGAAACCAGTTTAGAAAAGAAATTATAAGTGGCAGATTTGTCATCCTTCGGTGTTTTGGTCATAACTGTAGTTAAATATATCGGATCGAGATAAATTTTATGGCGGTCCTACATTTCCTATAAAGACATTGACACCCAGTTCTGGCATTTTCAGGGTCAAAAATGGACGGTCAGAAGCACATAAAAAACAGGTCAAGAAAATTAGAGTGTTTGCGCAGTCCGGAGTGTTCTGGCCAAATCATAAACTAAAATGATCCAATTGAACTAAAATGTTGCTGGTAGAAAGTTAACTCAAATCTCTATAACTTTCATGTTTTGTCCAAAAGTTGATTCAGTCTAAAATATGGAGAAATTCACAGCCCAAGTTGATTCCAAAAACAAGGCAGAACTGAAATTCACCATCAAATGCTGGAATTTTGCATATCAACCCTAAAACTACTCATCAAAGCTGGAAATTGCTTGACAAAGCTGAAATTTCATCTTTTAAGGCTAAATATCACAATCAAACCACTAATCATCTCACAAATTCCATTTCCAAACTCAATACCAACATATTAGAGATAAACATCATAAATCAAAGCCGAAACATCACAAACCCTAGCTGAAATTCGCTAATCTTCACCAGAACTAGAGTATCATCCAACATAATTCAAGATTCAAGGCATCTATCCCATATTTTTGCTAAAACAAGAAAGAAAAAGGAAGTTTTAGACTTATACCTTCCAAAACACTTGAAGAAAGTGAAGAACCAAGCTATTTCTCTCCAAACAACTCCACAATAAGCTTCCTTAACTCCTTGGTGCTAGTTTAATCGGTTTAATTTTGTGGTTTCAACTCAAACAAGGTAAGATTCAAGGTTGGAGTTGAAGGTTTTTGTCTCTTGTTTTTCTCTCAAAATTTTCAGCCACCATGAGCAAGAAATGAAGCAAATTTGGTCCAAGGGAAAGATAAGGAGAAAGAAAGGTGTTTTTAGTCAAACAACCCTTGGATTTTTGACACTTGGCAAGGCCAAGTTTTCTCTCTTTTTTTTTTCTTTTCTTTCCTTTTCCTTAGTCAACAAAGATGGCTGGATTAAGGGGTAATTTAGGGAGGATTAGGTGAAATAAAAATAAGAGGATTAGGTTAAGAAAGTATCGGTCAAGTGGTGTACTCAATCGGTAGCAAACGGTGCACGTCGGTTCAAACCGATTTGCCTTAACTCTCGCATACTTGTGTTTTAACTTATAATTCACTAACTTATTAATAGCACTTCTAATCACACACTTTCTCTTATTTAGAACTCACTCTTAACCACCAAATTTAGTACACATATCTCACCAATTAATCACACTACCAAAATACGCAAAAATACACCAAAAACCCTAGTATGCATCATTCCTTTAGAAAACTCATAACTTGAGTTATAATTATCAAAAATTCATACAACTTAGCCTGTTAAAAACTAGATTTCAAATACTAATAATCTTTAAAAGACACCTTTGTACAATTCAGACCATAAGTCAGTCAAATTTCAACCTAAAGTTGTTGCTTTATCCAGTCAAAAGACAGAACAGGTATGCAAATTCAGTAAATTTTGAAAAATCATAGATATTCATAGGAATTGAGAAAAATTATGAAATTTGCTCGGTTGATTGTACTCTGAATATAGTTTCAAACACAACAAACGAAACTCAATTCCGACTTTTCTACACTAAGATATAATAGATTTCCTATGACTGCCCAAGGGTTCTTGCGGAAAATTTTCAGCAACACTTCAAACTTAACAGGTACGAACTTATACCAAGAAAATGATTTAAAAGCTTGACTCACTTATAAAATATCGAGAAAATTAAGGCAATAATTTAAAGTAAAGAAAATGCATTCAAAGAAATAAATAAAATACAACCTAGTTTTCTGGGTTCTCACGGTCTTAATCTTGACTTTTGTCTAGTGAATATCTGAGTTGGCATGCTATTTAGATGCATATACATCATAAGTGTGAACAATCTCACATGTATTGCAAGAATTACTTAATCTCTCTTACAATTAACTAATTTATAATTATTTGCAACAATTGAACTTGTTGACAAAGGCTCCGGATTTGGATCAAGGATATTACAATCTTCCAATCGAGATACCTTTTCGCTTTTGGTACCTTTATGCTCTCTGTCTCCTATTTTCTCCTTTTTTTCTGTTAGTAATAGCCAACCTAATTTACTAGAATTTTTATACTTTCTAAATCATCCCAAAAAATTGTAATGGTGATATATATACAACTACTAATATACTGTGGATATAATGCATATATAGCTACACAATGGTTAATCTGATTTAATAGTTAAAACTAATTTTTATTATTTGTTTGTACTTTTTTGTATGCTTGCACCTGTGTGTGACCTGCTTGAATTTAGTAATGAGCTGCACTCCATTTTGTTTAATTTTCATTATTATTTGGGAAGATTAATTTCCTATATTTAGGCTACTATGTTGTCATTATAATATCATGGTTGCATTTTTCTATTAGGGTAAAGGGCAAAAAAAACATGGATGAGAGTTGAATGTCAATTAAAGATTACATAGATCCTAAATATTTGGCAAGAGGGAAAGAATTTTTCAAGTTTCTTATTTAGGCAAGGATCCCATATATAAGCTCCCTTGTCCTTGCAAAGTGTGCAACAACTTTGAAGATCAAACTATAGAGGTAATGAAAAGTCAATTGTGTGGTGGAATTATTGAGAGCTATACTAGATGGGTATATCACGGCAAAAGTTTTGAAGATTTTGATGATGATGAAAATAATAACATAGATACAGATAAAGAAAATAATGAGTCAGATAACATCTAGGAAATGTTAAATGACGTTGGAGCTACAAACTTTGGTGAGAATTGGAGGAATTCGAGGGAACATAATAGGGATATTCTGAATGAGTAAGAAGGGGAACGAAGTAGGTTTCTTAGATTATTATCCGAATCTCAAAAATGTCTTTACTAGGGTTGTGATAAGTACTCAAAACTCTCCTTTGTTGTCCATATCCTTCATTTGAAATCTATGAATCGGTGGACTTGCAAATCCATTGATATGTTGCTGAAATTTCTCAATCACGTTACCCATGGCATCAATTCCTAGTACATAGTATGATGCAAAAAATTTAATTCATGAGTTGGGACTCAAGTGTGAAAAAAAGTACATCTGAAAATGATTGTGCACTTTATTGGAAAGAAAATAAAAGCCTAGATCACTACCCAAATGAAAAATATGAAGTACCTCGGTATAAATATCCGGGTTCTAAAATTCCCAAAAAATTGCTTTGTTAGTTCCTATTAAAATCGAGGTTAAAAAGACTGTTCATAAACAAGGAGAAAGCTCATGATATGAGGTGGCATGAGGAGAGACGTGTTCACAATGAAAACATGATAAGACATCCTACTAATTTGAAAGCTTGGAAGGAGTTTGACAAAACTCATCTGTCTTTTACCAAAGAACATTGGAATGTAAGGCTACGGCTTTTAACTAAATGTTTCAATCCCTATGGAAACATGAATAATACATATAGTATATGGCCTACAATCCTTATTTCTTATAATTTGCCACCTTGGAAATGCTTGAAGGATCCCTCTTTCCTGTTATTGATGATTATTCTAGATCCTAAATGAATAGGAAATGATATGGATATATTTTTTAGGCCTCTAATTGATGTATTGAAAGAGTTTTTTAACACTGGCTTCCTAGCTTATGATCCATCCACAGGAGAAAATTTTATGTTATGTGCTACCCTTTTGTGGACTACAAGTGATTTTCCAGAATATGCATATTCATCAAGCTGGAGTACAAAAGGCTATAAAGCATGTGCCATTTATTTAGATGAGAGTAATAGTGTATATCTAAGAAATGGATTGAAATGTTGTTACATGGGGCACCGGTGATTTTTGCCAACTGAGCATCAATGATGTCGATAAAAGAAGTCATTTAATGGTGAGAGCGACCATAGACAGCTTGTTAGGACTTTATTTGGTGCAGAAATCTTGCAACAACTTCAGAGTGTTGACCAGATAGAGTTTGGCAAGGCACCTAAATTGCTTAAAGAGAAGAACAGAGAAACCAATCAAATTGGTTGAAGATGAGTATATTCTTTGAGTACAAACAAAATTAGACACAACTTGGATATTATGCATATCGTGAAGAATGTGTGTGAAATATTGTTGTGTACAATAATGAGTATAGGTCAGAAAAATAGGGACATTTGATAGGTTAGGGAGGATTTGAAGGAAATGAGTTTGAAGGAAGAATTGCATCCCCAAACTCGAGGGGATTCAAAGGTGATGCCCACTACATGCTACACTTTTTCATATACTGAGAAACAAAATCTATGCCAATTTTCGAGCTCAATAAAGTTTCTGAATGGATTTTCCTCAAACATATGTCATTGTACAATGTCAAAAGAGTGCCAAATTTCAAGGATGAAGAGTCACGATTATCATGTGTTCTTGCAACATCTACCTTTGATATCAATCAGAGCAGTGCAGCCAAAATATGTTTCCAAAATAGAAATAAGCAATTTCTTCAGAAATATGTTCCTGAACTCTCTATCTAGATGAGTTAGATACATAGGAGAAAAACATTGCTCTAATGCTCTGCAAACTTGAAAAAATTTTCCCTCCTAATTTTTTTAGATGTAATGGTCCATTTAATGGTCTATTTATCCACTGAAACAAAGATTGTTGGGCTCGTGCAATACCAGTGGTTGTTCTTATTTGTGAGGTGTTGTAAAAGCTATTTTACAATTGCATCTTCTTTTGTTTCATAAGGTCTTTAAGTCATGACCTCGTTGGCTGCATTTTTTTGATATAGAAAAATGGTTCAATGCAAAGGTTATGTGCACAACAAAGTTCGACCAAAAGAATGCATTGTTGAGCATTACTTGGATGATGAACATTTAACATTCATTTCCAGGTATTTGCACAATGTTCTTGTAAGATTTAATGAACCAAAATGAAACATGGAGTGGTTTCAAGCTTCAGGAAAGTTGTCTATATTTTTTGGAATAGCTCAGCCTTTTGGGGAAGATATATTTTGTTGCTTTAGTGAATCAGTTGATGAAATACATATACTCGTCATGAAAAATTGTGATGATATTGACAATTATATGAGGTAATAAATTAATTTCACCTTACATATCTAAGAATGTGATATATCTAGTCTCTTATAACACTAATCATAGCATATAGGTGAATAATAGTACTATTGAATAGGATGCATAAAGAATTGCTTCAAAAGCAAAGTGTATTGAATGTACAGTAGATGCAAGATTTGAAGTTTCCAAAATGGTTTGAAGAACATGTAAGTATAGAATGAACAACTAGAAAACTTGTGATATTTGTATACTTCCTAATTTGCTAAACCATTATAATTTTTTTAATTGGGTCACATATGTCACTTACATGCATGCACATGACAGATGCTGTAATGAATTGTTGTCATTGGCCAAATAACCTAATTTTAGAGTGATCAAATATCCTAGTTGTAATATCAATAGGTTAGATTCCACATCAAAACACTTGAGGCGGAAAGAAAATCCAAAATAGTGGCATTTTGGTGAAAGGAGAGCATATTAATATAGAAATAAACTTTTATGGGGTTATTTCTGATATCTTAGAGGTTGAATTCTCCTTCACTCAAAACCGAGTAGTGCTATTCGAATGTTATTGGTAAGACTTCTAAAAATAGTTCAGGAATCAAAATAGACAAACAATGTAATATTACTAACATCAATATGTCAAAACATGGTATACTAACTAGCCATTTGTATTAGCTTCCCAAACTGAACAAGTTTTTTAACCTAAAAGAGATAAAGCTTGGAGATCATTGGCATGTTATAGAGATGATTAGTCCACGCTCATCGTATTTTATTCTTGAAAAGGATAGAGGTGATTCATGTGAAGAGGAAGAGGCTCACCAAGAAGATTATCTTGGAGACCTAATCAGTATACAAGAGAATGTCAATTTGGCTAACTTGAAAAGAGGTGTTATGCTAGCTAATGAAGCGATTGAAACTGGCATCCTAAATTTTGAATCTTCAACTAAAGATGCTAAGACAATGGTTGATTTCTTTGTTGATGACAATGAAATTGAGCTCAATTGAAAATGAAAATGAGCAATTTGAATCTGACTAAATGACCTTGTAAAATAACATTTCAAATTTCTGTTTATTCTTATCATGTAGGTTCTGATTTACATTTTATTTTGTATCTTGAATTGTTTTCAATCCTCCTAATAACTGTACTACTTTACTGCAGATATCTTGCTTATTTTGGAGTTTTGGAAGATCAAAAGCAAGGGTTACCAATTGACTCAAGAACTACAGTTATAATGCGATCTTATGCATAGGAAATGTTTTGCGACTTGGATTTATTTTGTGATGTCGCCTTATATGACAAATTTTTCTCTAATACTAGTTATCAAACTATATGTAATGTGATGTTGCACTTAATTATGATATTTGAATGTTAAATATGATATTTTGGCATTTCCTATAGTAATATTAGATTCCACATCAAAACACTTGAGGCGGAAAGAAAATCCAAAATAGTGGCATTTTGGTGAAAGGAGAGCATATTAATATAGAAATAAACTTTTATGGGGTTATTTCTGATATCTTAGAGGTTGAATTCTCCTTCACTCAAAACCGAGTAGTGCTATTCAAATGTTATTGGTAAGACTTCTAAAAATAGTTCAGGAATCAAAATAGACAAACAATGTAATATTACTAACATCAATATGTCAAAGACATGGTATACTAACTAGCCATTTGTATTAGCTTCCCAAACTGAACAAGTTTTTTAACCTAAAAGAGATAAAGCTTGGAGATCATTGGCATGTTATAGAGATGATTAGTCCACGCTCATCGTATTTTATTCTTGAAAAGGATAGAGGTGATTCATGTGAAGAGGAAGAGGCTCACCAAGAAGATTATCTTGGAGACCTAATCAGTATACAAGAGAATGTCAATTTGGCTAACTTGAAAAGAGGTGTTATGCTAGCTAATGAAGCGATTGAAACTGGCATCCTAAATTTTGAATCTTCAACTAAAGATGCTAAGACAATGGTTGATTTCTTTGTTGATGACAATGAAATTGAGCTCAATTGAAAATGAAAATGAGCAATTTGAATCTGACTAAATGACCTTGTAAAATAACATTTCAAATTTCTGTTTATTCTTATCATGTAGGTTCTGATTTACATTTTATTTTGTATCTTGAATTGTTTTCAATCCTCCTAATAACTGTACTACTTTACTGCAGATATCTTGCTTATTTTGGAGTTTTGGAAGATCAAAAGCAAGGGTTACCAATTGACTCAAGAACTACAGTTATAATGCGATCTTATGCATAGGAAATGTTTTGCGACTTGGATTTATTTTGTAATGTCGCCTTATATGACAAATTTTTCTCTAATACTAGTTATCAAACTATATGTAATGTGATGTTGCACTTAATTATGATATTTGAATGTTAAATATGATATTTTGGCATTTCCTATAGTAATAGGTGCCTATGTTTGCTATTCATTAAGCATTGCTGGTATCTTCATATTTTAGACATTATTGTGGCAGGAAAATCATTGAACTATTAGTGACAAGGTGTTGTCACTGAATGAGATTTGTTCAATGATAACAACACTGAATGAGATTTGTTCAATGATAACAACCTGTTGTCACTAAATGAGATGCCTTTATTGAGAATAGGTTGTTGTCATTGAATCAGAATTGTCCATTGACACGAAACTTTTGTCACAATTGAAAAGATGTTTAGTGACATCAAAGTTGTTAGTAATCCATAAACTAATGACTATGGATGAGTTTTAGTGACTAAACAGCTCTGTGCATCATTGATAAGAAAGCATGTATTCACTAAACATATTGACATTTATTGATGAGAACAATTGTCATAAAAAATTACGACTCACAGATGACTTTTAAGGTCATCACTATATACTTTGACTGACGGGCATTCAGTGATGACCCTGTGATGACCAAGAAGTTGTTAATAAGTCATGACTCTTTTTCTGTAATGAGAACTAGTTGTCACTAAAGACCAATTTTCTTGTAGTGCTACATGACTATAGTCCAAACTAAGAATGATTTCTAATTAAATAATTCTGTGTTAGTAAGCAAAATAGTCTAGCCACCAAACTGCAATTTTATTCCTTCAACCTTTATCAAGACCCAAGAATTCTACCAAAAAATTCTAACTGACACTGAATCAATATCTTTTGAATTTTAAACCAAAAAACCAAAAGACGGTAATGATGTGTACATTATCCACTTCTATGCTAAAATCTTTGAAATTCTCAAACTCTTTGGTTGAGGAAATAATTTAAGCAAATCTTAATCCTTTTCAACTCCCTTCAATCCCCCAAGCTATATTTATTGGGATTACAAATTAGTATGGTTTCAAACTTTCTTCTTCCAAAACCATATCAACCAACACTGTCATTTGTTTTATTTCAAAATAACAGACAAATATGATTTTCCCACCTGATTTGTTTTCTGATGGAATTTTCATGAACCAAACATAAAAATCTTTCCTCCAGTTGTAGAATAGGTATTTTAGATTTTTAAACAAAGATTTAACTACCCAAATGACTATATTCTAATTTTCCTACATTATTTCTCAATTTTTTAAGCAGTTTGGGTCTCCTGGTGGAAGTTTGAGTTCATAAAAAAAACTCAATCCTTACCACCATTACTAGTCAGACAAAGCTATACAAAATGGTAGTCATATTTCACCTCAACCTATGTTCAACCTCAGCACGTTCAAGGGTGGTTTCAAAGGAACCCCCAAGACTATCAAAGAGACAGATCATCAAGTCTCACAGTTTTTACAACAAAAAACCTTATTAGCAGCAAATCGAGCATCTATTACCAACAAAGATGAATATGTCAAATAGCTTGAACAGATTCGGCAATAACTAAACTAATCACAAATGAAGGACCAACCTGAAATAAAAAAAATATGCAACCAAAAGAATCTTCAGACTCTGAGGGTAGCTATGACAGGTCTAACAAACGAGGATGATTGTTACGAAATTTTCTCACAAACTTCATAAAAATAAAATTATAATAGTAATGTAATAGTAATTCTCTAAGTTACTATACAAATTTGATGGTTACTATACAAATACAGCAAACAAAAACACACTACACACTATAGATGCACTATAGCAAAACACTATACACTGCAGCAAAACACACTATACAATGTCGCAAAACACTATACACTATAGCAAAATACACTACACACTGTAGCAAAACACTATACACTGTAACAAAAACATACTATATATTGTAACAAAAACACACTATACACTGTAGCAAAACACTATACACTATAGCATCTAGATTGAGAAATGATGCTTTATGTCTAGTCAAAGACATTAAAGAAAGACGCTTATTGAGAGGCAAGTCAATTCATTTTTAGTTGATTTTGATTTTGTTGTTTTAGTGGATAGAAAAGTACTACCAGATAAGGTGCGCCCATACCTAACTAACTGATGAGTTTTCATGATATGTTCAGAAAATTGCAGAAGACTAGTGGTCGACGAGACGTGCCCGCGCTCCTGGGGTGCGGAGAAATTGGTGAGTTGAAAATTTTTTACTAAAAGACACCCTATGTTTTAGGCATGCTCCTATCTAAAACGATTGAAGAATTTGTCTGCTTACTTCCACTTCATCAATATCATCTCATCTTTTGCTCCACACCCTTAAAAGTACAATGCCCTTCTCCATGTTTAGGGAAGTTTCTTTATCCCCTTTCTATTAATTCATTCTTTATTTTTTACATTGGGGACAATGTAATATTTAGGTGCGGGGGAGGGATTATATTCAGTGGTTATAGTTTATATTATTCATATTTTATTTTTGCTAATTTTTGTGGGTTATGATGAATGCATACAATTAAGATGCAAGTATGAGTAGCAAATTTATGCTAAGTAAGTATATTGTTTTTCTTGATGATGGCTTTGAATGATGAATGTGATGGATTTGGCAAATTTAACCACTTGCAAAATTTTGAGCCTATTAATGAGCATTTTATTCAAATTTGCTCTATTTTCTTTTGTTGAGTGGATACCGTACATGATTTTGTCATTCTAAAACTCGTTCTGTTATGCGTGTCAAGATCACATTTTTGTTGAATTTGATGTATGAAAATGACAAGGGCACTAGGATTAACACTTTTTGACTTTCTTAAAATCCCACCTTTATCTTATTTACCATTAGAGAGCCACGTTTGAGCCATTAATCCTTTCTTTGTTTAAAAGTCATAATTGTTACTCGAAACCTCTTGTTTAAACTTTCTTGTCGAAGAGTTGTCTTAATTTCACTACATAGAGACTTAATATTTTGATACAAGGCATTAAATTGAAGTTAGTGAGTGTTGTCAAATGAAATTTACTTTGAAGGTATTTATGTTCCAAAAAAAAAAGAAAATAAAAAAATGAAAAAGAAAAGAAAAAGAAAGTATATATGGTGAAGTGTTTTTGGGTATAGTTGACATGTTATGATCATTGATGAAAGTCCATGAATATGCCAAACACTTTCTAAGTTGGTGAAAGTCGATTATATGCCTTGGAAACGTGAATTTGTGTGAATTTGGTAGTTGGCTCCATGTAGTGACTCTTTGGCATTCTCTTTGATGTGTTTACACCTTGAATTTACTTTTTTATCCTATCTTTTGCCAAAACTCCATTACAACCTTATAAAAGTCCCTTGGATTCTTGTATTGAATTCACTATTTGTGGTGGAGATATGATGTATAAGTAAACCTATGGCAATGTCACTCCATGGTGTCGAATTAAAAGTTGTATTTTACCCTATACACTTTGGAGTGATGAGTGCATATGTTAAACTCCTTGTGAGAATTGTTGAATTTGGTACATTCAGTTTTTAATGAAATCGTTGGGGAGTAAGGTGCTTATGCTGGTATGATTTACTACAAAATGCTTAATCTCTTGATTTTATTACTGAGCAATGGTATGTTTGAGTGCAAGGACAGCTTAGGTGTAGGAGGAATTGATAGGGTGTATTTTGTTAGTAAATTAGTGAATACTTTCCTTTGATTTTTGGCCAAAGGTTGCATTATATTCAATTTATTCTACTTATATTTGGCAATTGGTGTTGATTGTAGGAATTTGGAATGAAAAAGAGTGAAAATGAATTAAATGAGGAGATTTTCCAGTAGAAGATTCTTAACCAATTTAGTATGGACATGCCTAAGTCCAACTTTCAAATCTAGAAAGTTCGGGAATTGGACGCGCTGAAAGTTTCCATCTCTCATACGAATTCCTGGCCTATTGGAGATTCTTTTTCCAGATGTGAAGACTTCCTACTCCTATTAGGAAACTATTAGTCCTCTTTTGTTTCTATCTTGTTATTTTCCTTTTCCAAGAGGAACTTGGATATTTTTTAGAGAATTATAAAAAGTTGGAAGCAATTAAAAGTAGGGTTCGATTCTTTTTCTCCAACAAAAGCAACGACTTTTGCCTCTCTTCTTGACATGTGACTTTGGCAATATTTTATATATTTTTGCTTGGATTTTCTCCATGAGTAGTAACTAAACTCTTTTTCTATCCAGATGATAACTCGAAGATTTGGTTCTACAAGCAACTATGAGATCGAACTTATTTTAACTGTTTCTCTTATTCATTGATATTTGTATGTTTTTGTATTTCATGTCTTATGATTATTATATGTGATTATATAGTCGCACGATATTTGATTATTCACAATAGTTACTATCAATTAAAATAGTTAAATCGGTAATTATTTGCCTATCTTAATCCTTGTGGTGACTGGTACGATTAGATTTGTGTTAGATTAACATACAATCTAATTTAAATAAACTCTCACAGCGTATTTGTTGATTAGAACTAGGCTTTTTTAGTTTTTACTGTAATTGAGAGATTAAATCCTATGATCATACCTGGGATTATCTTTCGATTAGAGAATTAATTAACGGTCATACCTTAACTACTGACAAAGTAATAAAAAGTTGACTGTCAGAGTTCATTGATAGATATAACTAATTTATCAATGAATAATTGAATTTATTATTATATTAAGGATCAGTTATGTGAACCATCTCCAAAAGTTACTCCTTTTGGCTAGAACTTTCCTATTTATTGATTTAATTTCAGTTTAATTCCATTTAATTATTTTAATGTAAATTATTTATTTATTTTAATTATTCAGAACCCCCCATTAACTCTTGCTCTGAAAGAAACAAATTTTCTCCAATTCCTGTGGAGAAAATTGTACTCACTGTTGTATGCAAATTTATATTTTCTTCAGTAAGTTTATTATTCAACATATTCGACACCTGTCATATTCTTTGCATCAGAAAGAAAAAAATTATCCATTTGAGGTCTAGTCCAATTGTATAATCTTCAAAGCGAACCAAGCAATATTTTATATTTTTATGTGAGCCACCGCCGTGTTCCAACTTCCAAGTCTTCCAAGTTGGTCCGTACCATCTGTGCGGATGTTTGCATTATGGTGAAAGACAAGGACAAAAGGAAGACCCATGTAGCCCCGAACCATCTGTGTGGATTACTTGCATTTAGACATAATTATCATTGTGGAAAACGAGGACAACAGCAGTTTCATGTAGACTCTGTCTTTGGCTCTTAGGTCGTTGATGTGCTCATTCGCGAATAGTCAAAAAAATTTCAGTAGACGCATAATTAAAAGTGTTCACCTAAAAAATGATTGAAAATCTCGATGAAGTTTTGTATCCGTGGTATAAGTTTTATGTCGTTTAAAGTAGGATTTTTCTAATTAAAATAGATTTTGATTAGTTTTGTAAATAGTATTGAGAAACAATAAATATGCACAATATAACTATATAAGCAACACCAAGTGGTAACATGTGTAATCAATAAGTAAATGAAAGATTTACTTAAAGAGATAGGCCTGGTGTAATTTTTTTAACAAAAGGCTAAATCTCTCTTGCAAAAGTGTTGCTATTCAAGGCATAAGTGGTGGGGGGAGACATGAATTGGGTGGTATGAGAGGAGAGAGTGCAAACGAGAGGTTTTGAATTCGAATCCTTCCCGTTACAGTTAAAAAAAAAGGCATAGATGGTAAGTTTAAAGGTTTAACCGTTGGTTGATCTTCTTATTCTTCTTCTTTTTTGGTGTACTAATCTGATGCCTTAAGGGCACTAAATGGAAAAAAAATCATAAGGGAAAAGGATGTAATGAACCTACTTATTCAACAACTCATTACAATATAAAGTTTTACGTATATAAAATTCATAAGTAAATTAAATTCAAGTGTTAAATTTCGTACATTTAGTCATCATCAAAGTAACAGATAATGCCTGTTACTTTCCTTCATTGAAAAGCTTTTATCAAATCAATCACGGTTACATATTTAGATTGAATTTCTACTGATTATCAAGCTAAAAGTCAAATAGTTAAATGCACTTTTTTTTTGTCAGTGAGGGCACATCAATAAACTAGTAGAGTAACAATAAAAATTCTAAAAATTCTATGCCTAAAAATGCAAATTTCTTTTGCCGAGTAGAGCATGTGCTCCCACTAACCAATGAGTAGATCCCCCGCTAATCAAGATACACACTAAGGTAG
Organism: Coffea humblotiana; assembly: GCA_023065735.1. NCBI lineage: Eukaryota > Viridiplantae > Streptophyta > Magnoliopsida > Gentianales > Rubiaceae > Coffea > Coffea humblotiana. The sequence goes on from CM041216.1 coordinate 17,684,451, forward strand.
GAAAAACTAGACAAGATGCTTAAAACAATGGTTGATTGAAAGTTTTCAAAATAAATTGGCAGGCCCAATGTCACTTTTATCCTCCAATGATCTGTGCATTTCACCTGGCACTCAAATTTTGGAGACATCGACTCAATTGTTTGATTTGTCTTGCGATTCCAATTGCCCCGCGATGGTGGTAAATATTTCCTCCATACGAGTCATCCACTCATTCGTGGTATCCTTACGGGTTGAAGTTGCAATGATGGTTACTCTCAAACCCTCGATTCCATGATTAGGATTAAGATTACAATCTTGATTATCAACTATTGAGAGATACTTACTCTAATACTAATTGATACGGAAACATGATCTAATAGAAGAAGGTAAAGTTACGCAAATGATTTCTAAAAACAAATAAGAAAAAATATGAAGAAAACGAGAAAGTCTGTCAAGAATTGGAATTTCCAATCAAAAGCTGTTCTATAGTTAATAATAAATGAATGGAAATGACCTAGTTCTACCTTTAAATAGGCTATAACTTTTTGTTAATGAAAAATAGGCAAAATAACCCGTAAAATAAAAAAAATAAATAACTAAAATCACGAATTATCGCGTCAAAAGGGCTTGGGTGCCGCACCAATAGCTCTTGGACCTAGATACCAACTCGGATCAGTAAAGGAGAGCTCGAACCATTCTGCTGTTTTCGACCCGTCGTCGGAATCTTGCGCCGTTTCTTCTTTAGCAACAGTGTACTTCAATTTTCTTCTTTCTCCCGTTCTTCCAGCATTCCATTTTGGTTCAGAGTATCTCCACAACGCATTCTACATCAGTTTGGTGTAATTAACTTTTAGATGTTGAAAATGGAATGGAACAAAATCTATACCAATTTAAGTTAATTATCTGAACGTTTTATAGAACATTATGTGTTTTTATTTTTGTTTTGTTTGTTTATGCAATGCTATTTGTTTTTTTTTTGTACAAGAAACTTTGACTTTTTCTATCACTTCAAAAAATCTCTTATTTACTTATTGAAATAAATTAATTTGAACATTTTATTAATTATGGGATATGAATTTTGATTTTTAACTTAATTTTTTTGTTAGCAGTATAATTTTTAGCTTAAAATATTAAAGAATTAATCTTACATACATTGACGGTATACACTATTACCATTAGATACATGACGCATATGTAAAATTTAGATTTCAAATTCAAAATTAGATTAGTTGTCATACATCCATCTAACAGAGATAGTGTGTACACTATCAAATGCATAAAAGATTAATCCAAAATTAAATTATATGAAACCAAACATTCGTTTTATCTCTTTATTATGTTCTCATTGTCTATATCAAGTGCAAAAAAATAATTCTTAGATATTTGTACCAAAGTTTAGAAAAATAATATCTTAAAATTAGCAAAGAGAAAAAATTGCTAAAACATAACTAGAATTGTTTTTTTAAAGAATTATGGTCAATTATTGATTAAACCAACAAATAGAATAATACTTGATTTTAGAGTAAAGAGATGTATGACAATAATCTTGACTTCGATAATTTTAGGCAATTCCAAAATAAAGTTGAAAAGAGTTTTCTTTAGAATTTTGTTAGCAATGGGGTTTCCAAAAAATTTTGAAATGAGTTTTTGAGAGAAAAAATTACTTTTCAAGTCCAAAGGTCCGTGCCAAACATGAAAAGTGAATGGACAAATTGGAACCAAATATGAGAACAGAAGGGATAAATTGGAATGGTCATTCTAAGCGATTCCGATGTGCCAAATGAGGGGTAAGTATCCAAAATTTAAAATGTGGAGGCAAAATGCGCTATACCCTCCTGAACTTTATTCTTAGTTGCATTTTGCTCTCCTGAATTCATTAAATAAGTACCTTTTCTCTCATTTTATATTTTAAGACAAAAGTTTCACTACTATTTTTTTTGTTTATTCATTTCCTTATTTTTCCTTTTTTGCTACTTTCTTTCTTTTCTTTCTTCTTTTACTATTCTCTTATGTCACTATTTTGTTTCACTTTCCTATTAGTATTACTAATTTGTAACCTTATTGTACTATTGTAATTATTTTTTACTTATAAATTCATTCTTGATTTATTTATTTGCACTATTAGAAAATTCAAGATAAACTATATAGCATAAAAAACTAATGCGTGCCTGTCATAGTCAAAAAGTATATATTACTAGCAATTTGACTATTTAAAAAGATATTAGCACACTAGAACTTTAAATTACTTAATATTTAAAAGTATATCCAAAGAAATAAATTAACTAATATTTTTATTTACTTTTTATGTATACTTTATAAAACCGTTATGCTATTATGATTTGAATTTGTTACTATTGTTATTAAAAAGATTAATTTATTCTAAACTCTAGATGAATTGATTTAAATAATATATGAAATAGTCTATGCACATAGATAATATACTTTGTTATAGCATGGATTTTATGATAAATATTACTTCCAATAATAAAAAAAATAAAAAGATAGAAATAAATACAGAATAAGTTTAAGAAGATCAAAATTAATATATAGATAATAATAGTAAAGAGAAGAAAGTAGTTGATCACATAAGAGCATAAGACAAGGGAGAGAAATTTTAAAAAATAAAGAAAAAGGATAAGTAGAAAAAGGGCAATATGGGGCAAAAAAAATATAATGATTAATATGGGTGGAGTACTTTTGTCCTAAAATATAAAATAGAGGGACAAAGTGCTATTTATTGGTTGAGAAGAATAAAGTGCAACTAATGGTAAAGTTCAGAGAGGGTTTAATGCTTTTAACCCTTTCATTAATTTTTAAAGTTATCCGAATTGGAAAATCTAAGATTACAGGATTAGTCCATATATCCTAATAAATTTCTGCCAGGTAAGCAAAAGTTAGATGAATTCAAAATGGAAACATAAAGTGTTTTTATTGGATAAAAAAAAAGAAAGAAATCATAAAGCAATATTATATGGATTAACTAGCTCTAAATCCGTTAGTTGAACGGGAATAATCAATTTTATGCTTATTATTTTAGTAATTTGAAATAAAATATAACAAAATATAACCTTATTATTATGTGTAATATCAAAATGCTACAATCTTATTTATATAGTAATATGTTTTGTTTATAAAATCTTACAACTCATTTGTTCTTATTAAAAAATAAAACAATAAATCACATAAGCAATAGGTCAATATCTAATCCATTTGATTTTTTTAAAAAATATATAGTAAAAAACATTTGAGAATATTCTACTGTTCAAGAACTTTGTTTTGTTCTTCTTTTTGGACCTCCTTGTCCACATTTAACTGCAGATTCCCATCATCATTATATACCAGTAAATGTTGAAAATTAAGTAAAGTATAAATATATGTGCATTTGATATTGAAAAGATTTTACATGTAATCTACCTTATTGTGTAAATCTTTTTATGAGAAATTTGCTCTTCTTGAGTCTCACTTGAAATAAAATTAAGAGTGACCTTGTAGTATTGTAAAGAAAGCTAACACAAAAATTACCGAAATTACCATGTAAATAAAAATAAGAGTAACCATGCAGTTTTGTTTTGAGACCAATTAAAATAGGAAAGCTATAAATTGATTGAGGGGGAAAAATAAAGTAAAAATAATGTCATAATTGATTTGAACATGTGTAAGATAGGTTATTAATAGATTGATAGAAATTTACCATGAATATGAAAGTCAAAAAAGAGTTGAAATTAATTTGTATTAGAAAAAAAAATAACAATGGTAATAAATGATCAATCATAGGATGTCACGTCAGAACATGATTGAAGATAATAAAAAAATGAAAGCTATTAGTTGATTTAGAAAAAAAAAAGAAAAAAGATCATGGCATAACTAGTGCGAACATATAAAAGACATGTCATTAATAGATTGATTATAGTTTATCATAGATAAAGATGTGCAAAAAGGATTGTAATCAATTGTTAAAAAAAATAAACAAAAAAATCCACCTGGCATACAGATAGAATGTCCATGTGACAGAAATTTAGATTAGCCAAGCCAACAATCTAACATTGTTAAATATATACATGCACACATTGTCAATGTATACATTGATAATGTTAGATATATGCTACATTATTTGAATTTGAATATGATATTTTACATATGTGACATGTATTTAAATCAATTAATGTATATATTATCGATGCATAAAAGATTTGTCCTTATTATTATATATGCTCACAAGAAGTAGAAGAAGAAATGGTTTTATAGTGCAAACGAAATTTTCTGCTGTTGAAGAATAAAAATTTAATTTCAACTGGAAGAGGAATACTTCAACAGTTCAGATTCCCTTCTTAAAGAAGATCTCGACTTTTCGATGACTATGAATTTCACATATATTCGTATGAGAAAAGTACTCCTGTTTGATAAGATTACGTTAACTCCAGTCCAGCTATTGACAACTGCATCTATAGAACTGTAATATTCACATTGTATTTAGTGGGACCGCGTCGCCCTGCCCGGCCCTGCCCGGCCTTGCATTTTCGTCTAGGGGATGCTGTAGCGCAAGTGATTTTAGTGGAAGACTTTGTACCACAAGCACAGGTCAAGTCAATACAATGACTTCCTTAGTGGGACTCTTTAAAAAGTCTTCTCTGGAATTGGAAAAATTTGCAAAATATGCTAATAAATTCACGTGTGAGTCATATAATACTTTTTTCCAAGCCAGAATTGACTTTTGGCATTTTACAACCCTAAATCCACAGGAAACCACAAAAGCCGGCAACTCTTGTGGTTCCTGAGGAGACTTATAAACTACCCCAACCCCCCTCTAAGCCCCGATGTGGGAAATCAACCCCAGTAGGGCACCTGCTGCTAAGACCTAAAGAGACCCCAGTAACCCCAGTATAAGGCTGATGTCTTTTTTCCAAGCCAGAATTGACTTTTGGCATTTTACAACCCTAAATCCACAGGAAACCACAAAAGCCGGCAACTGTTGTGGTTCCTGAGGAGACTTATAAACTACCCCAACCCCCCTCTAAGCCCCTACTGGGGTTCCTGAGGAGTCATATAATACAATGACTTCCTTAGTGGGACTCTTTAAAAAGTCTTCTCTGGAATTGGAAAAATTTGCAAAATATGCTAATAAATTCACATGTGAGTCATATAAAACAAAAAAACAGAATTGGAAATGGTGGTCTCATTGACGTGTAGTAAGTGTTTTTAACTCAGATCAAATGCTTACCCAATTCTTTGTCCAACTGATCAAGCTGACCAGCCTTATCCGAATTTGAAACCGTTGGTTGTAGTTGTGTTTGAGGACTCTACTTGTACAGTTTAGTTCCGTAATAAAATACTTCTTTCCTACAATTATTGATATCTTGTTTCATATTTTGAATGCCCCAAAATATGAGTTACAGTTTTAAAATTAATAGTCTCTGCTTGGATTGTGGAGTTTTTCTGCAAACTTATTATTTTTAGAGTGTACAGTAACACACTCTAGAAACATTTGCAAAAACACACATTTGATACACACAGTATCAAATATACCTTAAAAAAATTTCTATCATCTCTTTCTTCTTTCATCCATCACCACCAATCCCCTCCCCTATTTCATCCTTCACCGCAGAGGCGGATTTAAGGTGGGGGCACGGGCCCCCATTGTCCCCCTTAAATTTCTATAATACTTATACAATTTTAATATAATTTTATATGTGCCGCCAGAATTTTCTTAGAAAGGATGTGAAAGAATTACGTGATTTTTTAAGTTAGTTTCATAACTAAAATTCTAAAAAGATACGTGGGGTACAAATTCCATTTGAAATAAGCTAAAAAAAAACCTTTTCATTTCAACTATCAAATACCAATCATATCATTTATTTTCTTTGGGCCCCCCTTTCCAATTTTGCTTCCACAACGAGAGCCACTACCTTCCACAACCAAGCAGTTAGCTACTCTTCCTCTTGATCAATTCATCTAATCATATCATTCACTTCCTTTGTCTCCACTTTCCAATTTCCCTTCCCTCCACTGGTCCCCCATTTTCCCTCCACAATCGAGAGCCATTCTTACTTCCTCAACCAAGTTAGTTATCAAAATATGAAAGCTCACAGTGAGCAATTTTAAATAGTTTTAGTTTGTTTTTGAAATAAAATTATTATTACATTAATAATTTTGAATTTGTCCTTTTATGTTTTTCATGGAATATATGCATTATTTGTACTTGTTGGTGATTTTTTTTTTTTTTTGCTTAAAAAACTAGAAAAAAAAGTAGGTAAAAAATTTTAGTATTGTTTTTGCCCCCACTAAAAATTTTTCCTGGCCCCTCCACTGCTTCACCGTCACCCCTCTCTACCTTCTTCTCTCTTCTCCTCTCCCATTTCTTCTCATCTTTCTCGTCTATCTTCTCCTTTCTCCACTCCCCTCCTTCCTCATCCCTCCCTTCCCCCTTCCTTGCAACTCCTAACCCCTTTTTCCGAGTTTGGTCATGAAAGAGGGGAGGGGGGTTGCGGGGAAGAGGAAAGTGAGAGGAGGAAAGAACGGAAGGAGGGAAGAGGAGGAAAGAGGGGAGGAAAAGGAAGGAGGAGGAGAAGAGAGAGGGAGGAGAGAGGAGGTGTGGGGAAGGGGGTAGCGATGGTGGGCGGGGGTGGCGGAAGTGTAGGGGGGGAAGGAAGGGCTGGTGAGTGGTAGGAAATTTTTTACAAATTTTTAAAAATATATTCCAATAAAATTTTAATTGTAAAATACTCCAAAATACATCTCCAAAATAACATAATCCAAATGCATCATCTATCATTGAAAGTTTTAATATACACCACTATAGTTAAGTTTTTGAAAAATGTCTCAAAAAATACCTAGTCCATACGGAGTCAAATTTTGATAGCTTTCGCATATTGCCAATAGAAGGATTAATTTCAAACACACCAGTGGACTCATAGAATTTGAAGAGTCAATTTGTAAATTTATCCATAAGACTCCTCATTGAGGCGTAATACCTGTATGTTCCATAAAAGACTACTCAAATTAGTGGTTTGGAGGGAGTAAATAATTCCTCTTCCAAATCTTTAAGTAACTGTTCCCTTCCGAGGAAAATTATTACACCTTATAAATGACTGTGCCCTAAAACATTATTTAGAGGTTTGAAAATTTTTATTTTGGGAGTTCTAAAATAAATTCTCTCCTCATGCATGATAATTTTGTACAACGAAAATGAGCCCCTACTTTATGTTTTTTTTTTTTTTATATATATAAGCTGCTTTATGACAATAGTCGAGTAGAGATCAGAGAAAGACCATTGAGCACTCCTCGAATGGGGCCTCTGAACTTCAGTTTTATTTAAATTTGTCCTATTGATGTTCTATAATTTTTGGTTAAACTTATATAGTTTTAGTGTGTTAACATTAAATTTTTTTTGCATTTAATTAGTCAGGAAAATAATTAAATGTGAAATTTTACAAATTAATTAAATGGGTAATCCAAGGTAGAGCCCATTTATTTTAAAATGGATAAGTAATTGGGCTCACTTAAATTTAGGTTCAAAGTGAAAGTTAAATTTAAATGGCTTCACTTGTGCTTTGGACCATATTAATGGGTTCATTTTCTGTATTTTTAGCATACTCAAAATTTGTATGAGCATAATGTAATTATGAATTTTATACCAATTTAATTGTACAAATTTACAAAATTCAAGATTATATTAGATGATATTGAATTTTCACCAAATGTCATAAAAATTACATCAATCGTATAAAATTAGTCAAACCGGCCGGATGCTGAGCTCTCCGTTCACATATGGTTTGAAGTTTTGCATGAGGATTCTCCGTCGTGTAAGGTTGGGTTTCATTTTATTGCATTCAAGATTCATTTATAGTACGTAGTAGGGGTGCAAATGAATCAAATCGAGTGACGTTTTGGGACAAAATTGAACCAAGCCTCAACTTAGTTTTTATGAAATTCGAATTCAAGTTTGCATTCGACGAGCTCAAATGTAAAGTTCGAACTCAAACTTAAAAAATAAAAAATAATAGTTATTTTATTTTTAAAAAATAAATAAATAATAATTTTTCATAACAAAAAATAAAATATTAGGGATATGTATGTAATTTTACTATTAAAATAAAAATAATATATATATAATAAAACAGACTCGCAAGATAACGAATTAAATATCTTTGAAATCGAGCTCGAATTCAAGTTCAACTTGGTTAGTTCGAGCACAAATGTTGATCGAGTTTGAATCGAATGGCTCGCGAGCGATTCGATTCGTTTGCAACCCTAGTACATAACATAAAATATAAAAAATTTTGATAATCTATGGATATGACTGGTAGGAAAGCCTAATAATTATTGGCCAGCAGGAAACAAAATTACATATTTCAATCATTTTGAACTTAAAACTAGAACAAATTTTTTATCTCCTCCTTAGCAAAATCCATCCTTGGTTCCTAAAGACTAATCCGAGAAACCAATTAGTAATTTAATGATCAATAGTTATAGAGTTGCACAACGAGTTAATAACTATAGGGTTGTCTAACCAGTGCTTAGCATGCACTTGATAAAACGTGTAAAAGTGTTCACATTTTAAAAAATTAATGTTAATTCAAAAAGTGTTTAAATATAGGTATACTAGTAAATATGAGTGGTGTACATTAAAGGATAAATTTGGCATGATATGAGACATTCTAACCAGTGTCCACGGGACAGTCATTAGAAAAATTCAATACTTACAAGATAATCAAAATGAATTTAATCTAATGAATTTCAACGGTCTAAGATAAAAGCAATAATAGTATGTACACTTTTCTCTCTCTCTTTTTATTTTGGTTGGTGTATTTTCTCTACCTTCATTTCCTCCCCATTTCCTAGCAAAAATCTCCCCCCCCCCCACCCCCCACACAATCTCAGAGGTCTATTTATAATCTATTCCAAGGGGTTCTATAGATCATTGCAGCCAGACATTTGATATTGCTCGATTCAAATAAACATGAAGAGCACTCGTTTACTTTTCCTTGCAGCCCTGGTGCTGCACTTTGTCACACGTAGCTCCGGCATCATTAAGAGTGTCGCCAGCAACAGCACTCCCGATTTCGATGCTCTCCTTGCCTTCAAAGCTAGTGTATTCGATCCCCAAAATATCCTACCAATTAACTGGTCTGTTTCTGTCCCTATTTGTAACTGGATCGGTATAACTTGTAACATCCGTCATAAAAGAGCCTCAGCCATAGACCTTCCTGACATGGGCCTCACGGGAACTCTTCCTCCACAATTGGGAAATCTCTCTTTCCTAGTCCGCCTGGATGTTACGAACAACACTTTCCACGGGGAGCTTCCATCGGAGCTGGCTAGTTTGCGCCGATTGAAACACATCAGCTTATCCTCAAATAATTTTGTTGGTAGGTATCCAATTCCATCTTGGTTGGGGATTTATCTCAACTGAAGCACTTGAATTTCTTTAGTAATAAATTTTCAGGTTCATTGTCGGGTGTGCTCCCTAATGCTACAAAGCTAGAGGCCATCGTTTTGAGTCGCAACTTCTTTACTGGGAATCTTCCTGAAGAATTAAGCGCTCTAGACAACTTGAAGATACTGGACTTGGGACATAATCCACTCATTGGCCATATTCCTCCATCTCTGTTTAACCTCTCGTCAATTCAAGAGTTTAGTCTTGCAAATAATAGCTTATCGGGTTACATTCCAGCACGTATCTGTGATCATGACATCTGCCACAACTCCACGGGCTTTATTTTTCAGACAATCATTTTCAAGGTGAAATTCCATCGGGCATTGTTCAATGTTCATACCTCAAGATATTGTCCTTGTCGTTCAATAACCTCAGTGGAAATATACCAAGAGAAGTTTGGAATCTAACGACGCTTAAAGAGATGTATCTTGGTGACAACCATCTTACAGGTACACATAATATGTGCATTCTTAGTCAGAAGGTTTTGAATTGTGTTACACTTTCGGTATTACAAACTAGTGTCTGTTATGGAACAGAAACCAGATTGCAGAAAATGTAAAGGAAACAAACTTGATTGAACTGATTCAGTGAATGATCGATGAAACAGTGATTGTAATGAATCTGAACTTTCATTAATCAATCTGGAACAAACAAATTACAAGAGCAGAGGTAATGAATTTAGCTAAGAAGGTGTAAGATCTGAAGGAAAATTTGGGAGGGAAAATGAGGATTGCTCCTCAAGCTATTACAGCTAATCTGGACAAAAATCATTCAAAAGCTAAGCTAATTTGAGCAGACAGGCCTGCTTTTAAAGCTAACGAATCCTAACAGATTACTAACTAGACCAATAGGAGCAAAACACGTGTTCTATTGCTTCTGCAAATTGCTTTGCGCTTTTGAATTCTGTTAGAACAGCTGAAACCCCAGAAAAAGCGTGATTTCTTGAGCACGCTTTCAACAACCTTTGGGACCAATGACCACGCCTTCCGCTTCTGACATCCCATGCCTTCTTTGTTCCCTGCTACCTAACTTCTTCTTCTAACTTCAGTTGAAGCTTCCCTACTCCATTACAGTGTCATATTACATTAAGCATGGATCGGAACTGGCCTGTTCGACCATAACTATAATTTCATGCAATTATTGGTTTTTTTCGAACTTATGAACTAACGTCGTTTTGTACCTTCTTTGCAACGTAAAAATACTGCGTTCAATTTTCATTTGTGAAATTATATCTAAATATCTTGGTAATTAATGAAGTTAATTTCTAGGCATAGATTGTACTTTAAAGAACAAAGTTGAACCTGGTTAATAGAGGCTGACTATATTAGTTTTAATAAAGATTCTGGTGTTATTAAATTTCAAGAAGGAATCTTGAATCTGGGATTTCAGTTTCGAAAAAAAGAAATTATCATTCAGCTATTAATTGGATGAAACCGGTTAAGCATGTACTTTAGATGTTGAAATTGTCACCCATAGAAGGAAGTGATATCACAGCTGTAATATTTCAAGGGTGCATAAAGGTGAAATTAGCCTAAGGGCTAAAGATGAAGATTCAATAGGTAGACAAAATAAGTGTTTTTGGATTTGCTTTGCAGGTCAATGCCTGCAGATATTCGCAATCTTCAAAATTTGGAGAGACTAGCCATGCAGAAAGTTTGATATGACTGGTAAGAGATAAGAATATCCACTATATCCTTTTCCTTTAATATTCCTATGCAAAATTTTCTAAATTTTTTTCACTTTTGATCACCTGTAAATTTAAATGTGCAACTAATGGGTAAATAAAATCCACCTCCCTTGTGTTTAACTTAAAGAATAAAATTAGGCTGAAAGTGAAGTTGTGATCTTGTTCTGTCAACACACTGGTTAGGAAAATGTTATATGCTCCTATTTTTTATTATTTGGACTTCCAACATTGTTTTATTATATCGTTTAATAAATGAAAACTATATGTTTAAAATGATAGTGGAAGTGTGATTAATGAAAAATAAGAGTGCAAATAACATTTTCCATACTAACATGGAGTATTACCACTGGGCATGTGAGTTAATTTTGCCCAACAAATTAATCTCATGTTGGTTCAATTGTTTCTAAACATTCTCAAATTCAACTACTATCTAGTGGTCAGCGGAGCATTTTTAGAGTTTTCCCATTGTCAGGATTAGAGTTCGAATTCTAGACCTAACAGTTGGGAGTGAGAAGGATGTAGGGAGGAGTGGGACGTAAAAAAAAAAAGAAAAAAAATAAAGTGTTCTCAAACTTGAACTAAACGGCTCTTTTTTTTTACTTGCAACGATAATATTTTATAACATAATCTATTCTAATCTAGAGAAAAGGAAGTCTAAAGAGGTTGTGTATAGGGACTAATAGGTATAAAGACATGACTAGACAAAAGGAATAATTTAGTACCTTCTTTGAATTTTTTTTGCTTTAAGTAAATTCGACCCCTAACTTATAGTCCAAAAAGAGACTAAACCTCTTTGGTGGCCATTGAGCCGGCTCAGTGGTTAAACTCGAACTAAACGGCTCAATCGGTAGAATTGAGAACTGGCTAGTTGTTTGGTTCGAGTGAATCGATTAACTCATATGGCAGTTGACTCGGTCAAACTGAATCAACTTTGATTGGGATACCCGGTTTGACTAGGGAAAATAAGGAAACTGGTTTATTAATCATGTTATGGTTTTTAATAATGCCTTGTTTTTGTTTTTTACTTTTTGAGTTTTCATTAATTTCTCTAGACTTGAGCTTCATACTAAAAACTTTTATAGGCTTTATTTATGACCTTTAAATAATTTGGACAGCTATAAATTTTTTCATGGCAATTTTTATTTAAATAAACAATCTTAATTTCTATATTTTGTCAAATAAGTCTTTTGGAATTACTCATAACTTATCAAACTTTTAGTTAAAATTTAAAAAACATCATAGAATATATTTTTGTAGGTAATATTTAATGTTGGCTATATTATATACAACAGTACAAAATATATTATGAATTCAATGTGTTCTGATTTTTGACCTCTGATTGAAGTCATTAAATTCTGACCCTTGAGTTCAGCCTAATTTTTATCTGATTTGAGTTTCAAAAATTTATTTGTAAAGATTTTAGGACGCCAATCTTTATTCCGGGTTTCAAACACCAGTTTCCAATGATATTTTCATTTTTCTCCCGCTAGAATGTATTCCTTAGCCTTTTTTTTTTTTAATTTGTAATTTTGGTTTGTTAGGAGAATTACCTCGCGAGATTGGTTACCTTCACAGAATTGGAGGTAATCGCGATACACTCCAACAACTTTAGAGGTCCCATTCCGGAGGAACTTTTCAACGTTTCAACACTAAGATATATAGTTCTCGCACTTGACGGTCTTTCAGGCAGAATTCCATCCAACATTTGGTGTCTCATTACCCAATCTCGTGGAAGTTGATCTTGGGGGAAACGATCTCAGTGGAGTTATATTGACATCTATATCAAATGCTTCTAAACTCAACGTCGTGGACCTTTCTGAAAACAGTTTTAGTGGTACAATCCCTCATTCCCTTGAGACTTAGAATTCCTAGAAGTCTTATCTCTTTGCTGAAAATGATTTTCCTCTGAATCTTCTCCTGGAGAATTGAGCTTTTGGTTTCCTTAACCAAATTGCAAACAGTTAAGAAAGTTGTGGATAGCCTCCAATCCTTTAAACGGTTTCCTTCCCATTTCTCTCGGAAATCTTTCCTACTCTCTTGAATCATTTGATATAAGTAACTCAGGAATTAAGGGCCCAGGTTCCAAGTTCAATAGGTAACTTAAGCAACTTGCGAACGGTAGATTTCGATAGCAATGGCTTGGAAGGAGTAATCCCATCAACCATGAAACAATTGTTGAAGCTTCAATGGGTGGTCTCGGAAACAACAAATTGGAAGGACGTTTTCCCAGTGAGTTTTGCCAGTTGTGGAACTTAGGCCAATTAAGTTTGAGTAGCAATAAACTCTATGGTCCCCTACCGAGTTGTCTCTAAGTAATATAACTTCATTGAGATATCTTTTCCTCAGCTCCAACAATTTAAACTTCTTTCCTACCTTCAAGCTTGTGGACCCTGAAGGATGTCTTGATGCTTGACTTGTCGGTGAATTCTTTTACGGGTCCTTTGCCCTCTGAAATTGGAAATTTGAAAGCGGTGATCCAGATGAACCTATCAACGAATCAATTTTATGGTGAAATTCCTGCACGATTGGAAATTTGCAGAATATACAGAATTTCTCCTTGGCCCACAACCAATTGCAAGGACCGATTCCAGAATCCATGAAGAACATGTTGAGTTTGCAGGAGTTGGATCTGTCATTCAACAATTTGGATGGTGTAATTCCTAGCTCACTTGAAGGTACTCTCCAACCTTCAGTATTTTAATGTGTCCCTACAACAAACTAAGTGGACCTATTCCTCGTGGAGGACCATTTATGAAATTCACAAAATGTCCTTTCTCTCCAATGAAGCCTTGTGCGGTGCTCCTTTGCTAGAAATCTTGTCAAAAATATGTACATCAATCGAGGAGAATGAAAATTCTTCTCCTTGTGTTGTTACCAGTAGGATCTATGATATTGCTAGCATTGGCCATTTCATATCTACTGATGAGGAAGTTGAGAAGAAAAATAATAGCTCCAAACCATAACACATTTGCCGAAACAACATTCGAGAGGGTATCTTTCTATGAACTGCAACAAATAACAAATGGATTCAATGAGAGTAATTTACTTGGCTCTGGGACCTTCGGTTCAGTTTACAAAGGAATACGTGCAAATGGGATGATTTGGGCGGTAAAGGTTTTTGATTTGGAGCTGGAAGGAGCATTTTAAAAGCTTTGATAAAGAATGTGAAGTCTTAAGCCACCTTCGTCATCGTAATTTAACTAGAGTAATTAGTGCTTGCTCTAACCTGGACTTTAAAGCTTTAGTACTTGAATACATGCCTAATGGAAGTCTTGAGAAATGGCTTCATCTAGACCATCACATTTTGAATATCAAGCAAAGGTTGGATATCATGATAGATGTCGCTTGTGGTTTGGAATATCTTCACTGTGGATATTCAAGTCCTGTGGTTTCACTGTGATTTGAAGCCTAGCAACATTCTACTAGATCAAGATATGGTTGGCCATGTTTGTGACTTCGGGATTGCTAAGTTGTTGGGAAATGGAGAAAGTGTGATACAGACCAAGACTCTTGCTACATTCGGATATATTGCTTCAGGTTCAAATACCTTCTGGACTTAATTTTTGATATCAGTCAAATAATTTTCCAACTTTCAACAAACTAATGTTGCATTACCAATATCAGAACTAAAGAAATTTATGTAGTATAGAAGTTGTGAACCAACAATACCACTACTTTGACTTTAACAACATATTTTCAATTTTGATGAGAGAGTATGGACTAGAAGGATTAGTTTCAACAAGCTGTGATGTTTATAGCTTTGGGATTACGTTGATGGAGACATTTACAAAGAGAAGGCCTAAGGATGAGATGTTTACTGAAGGGTTAACTCTCAGGCGCTGGATTCAAGAATCCATACCAGATTCAATCACTCAAGTTATCGATGTGAGCTTACTGCAACTTGAAGATGACCTAGTCAAGAGAAAGATAGCATGCATATCATCTATCTTGCAACTTGCTTTAAGTTGTACAACAGATGTTCCTGATGAGAGAGTAAACATGAAAGATGCTCAAAGAGCACTCCAGAAGATCAATTTTCAATTTTTCGAAGAGCTAAAACGTTGAGCTAGGTATAACGAAACATTTGACTTGAAAATTTTTTCTTGAAATTCTTGAAATATGAAAAACTTATTTCCAGGATTATCATTCATTTATGTACCACTGAAAGTGTTTTTTGTTTTGAATTCATTGCACAGGCCAAAGGTTACATGTATCTGATGAACCCCCGCTTGCTGTTGTTGCAACAGCCAAGCTCAAGAGACACTTGTGAGAAATGTTGTGTATATATATTTTTTAAGAAGGAATATTACGTATGTATTCAATACATTTCTCTATAGACATGAGAGCTCAAGTTTTTGTTTCTAGTTAAAATTATGAGAGCTCAAGCATTTTTTATTGGTTTCTGTGCGTCACAATATATATGGTAGGGATAATTTTAGAAACTTCTCATGAGATTTCTAATTATTTCACTAGCCTCCCTCCAAATTTTGAAAATTACAGCAATCTTTTTTGAGATTTATTATCTTATAATATGTAGGTCCAACAAAGAATGGCAACAACCGCCCCCGTCACTTGCCCTACTTCTCCCACGAGTGTCCGCGGGGGAAAGGGTTTGTAATTAATAAAAATATATATTAGTAAAAGCTTTAATTACTAATTTAGTATAAATATATAATTAGTAAAAAGTATATAATAGAATAAATGTATAATTAGTAAAAATTGTAATTAGTAATTTAGTATAAATATATTAGTATAACTTATCAATAATTTGTATTAATATAAATATATAATTATTAGTATAACTAATAATATTAATTATATTACATATGCATAATTTGATATTTATAACTAATATATTAAATATGTTATGTATATAATTAATATATATATGTATATATATATTATTTTATTTAAGCTGGGGCTGGGGCAGGGATATAGACCCCATTTCCCACCCCGTTTTTTAACTGGGGGAGCATTTTAGCCTCCGCCTCACCCCCACCTCCTGCACCATTAACCTCACATGGGCACTAGTCTCAATTGCTATCTCTAAGTCCAATCAACAATTAGAAAGTGATATTGGAAGAGAGAATATCATATGATTCCACCATTATTCCTTATCTACTAAATTGTTTAATTAATCTAATATCAGTCCAAACATTAAAGAAAATACTAGAATTTGCTATTTATCATTGGGGATTAAATCATATATAGTATCAAAAATGGTATATCATTCTATATATTTCACTTAATGTAAAATCCAAATTACTCTTTTCAGTTACAAAACTATTGTCAAATATGATCAACAACAAATAATAAAAAAATATATGTAACCAAAATGTTATGATGAGCGAACTTTAATACCATAAAAATCTTAGTAACTAACCTTAATATGTTGAGAAGAATATTTATACTGTTAAAGTTTGTTCTCTATAATATTTTGGTTGCAAATTTTTTGATTATTTATTATTAATCATGTTTGATAATGGGTATATAACTAAAAGAGTAACTTGAATCTTGTATTAAGTGAAAAATATAAAATGATATACTATTTTTGATATTATACGTGATTTGATTCCTAATAATAAACAACATATTTTAATGTTTTTCTTTAATGTGTGGGTTGGTATTAAATTAATTAAATAGTGTAGTAGATGAGGGGCAATGATGTAATTATATTATTTCTCTCTACTAAATCGCTTTTTAATTATTGATTGGGTTTAAATATTACAAGATAATTAACCTCGAGTGAGATTAGTTTAATTCTTGAAACCTAGAGAGAGGTCAATGAAATAGTTAGTAATCTCAAGGAAGGTTTCTGAAATTATCCCTATATGGTAAGAACATTGGTCATTTACTTACTTTTGGATTAATTGTAGTGAACCCCTTACCATTTGGGATGATGTGCACTTTTCACCCCAACATTATTTCTTAAATACTTTATCCTGCCAATTAACGGTCAAAGGTAATGGAATTGGCTGAAAGCACATATGTAATTGGTCATTCCAGATTACCCGTACAAACTATAACTCTAGTAATCTAGTTACATTTTGCCTCCTCTCTCTCCTTGGCCCTCTGCCCCAATAAATTTTACACTCAATCCGCTTGTTAGTTCATGTTTAAGGCTTTAAGCAAAAAATTAGGATGAATAATATAAAACCCCTAATACCTTTACATTTGCAATTGTAATGTATTCCTATGGCCCACCGATCTAGTTGGACTTTGCCACTTCCCAAAAAGAAAAAATTTTTCTACTCAATTTACCTACTAATTCATGTCAAATGATAAAATTGTCCTTGATATTTTAGTTATTCTCATTTTTATTTTTCCTTCTATTTCTTCTCTCTCTCTCTCTCTCAGTATTTTCCTTATTTTCCCATTCTCTCTTGCCACTGTGAAGTAATATATTAATGTCAATAATTAATTAACCCAAATTGTAATTTTTAGAACATGTGTCTAAATAAGTTATTTCTAAGTATAAATATGCCTTTGTAACACGAGCAACCATATATTTATTAATAATGATAAATTTTTAGCTTTCTTAATTTTCTCTTCCACTTTCTTTTATTTTTGTCAAAGGTTGTTGTTCTTCTCTTTTTTGGGTAGTTTTTACCATTAATAGTTAATCAAAACTACAATGTTAATTTTATTGTAGGTTATGGTTAGCTTGTTGATTGTATTACAAAGAATATATAATTTAAAAACCAAAAATATTTAACTATGGATATAAAATTATAACTTTTAATTAGAGAGTAACTAATGATGATATAGTTTACAAGTGACAAGAGAGAACGAGAAAATAAAAAATAAAAGGAAATATTAAAGCGAAAAGAAATAACTTAACAAGTTAATGGTGTTCCATTTTTCCAAGCTAGTAGAGGGCTAAAGGAAGAAGACCCTTTGTTCCCTTGGTCTTTTTAGCTTGGTCACACAAGCTTTGAGTCACAAACTTAACTCAATGTTTAAAAGGTAGCATTTCCCAGTTTACCTCTTCCAAGCAGTGTTGTCAGACCCAAATTGGACCGGCTGGTTATTTGCAAACTGGACTTCTCCTCGGGTTGGTCCAGTAGCATAGAACCTCTCTTGTCAAAAATTATTAAAAATCGGTCAAACTTGTGGCACGCGTTTGACTGCTTAAACTTGGTTCTTAACCTTTCCTTTCTCATTTTTTCTCAATTCTCAAATGTGAATTATTTGACTTGTAGAATTTTGTTTCTTATTGAGAATAAGAAATGTCTCCTACTTATTTATGCTAGATAGAAAAGAATATGTCTAAAATTAACTGAACTTGTTTCTTCTATCTTCTGCTTTAAGTGTAAACGTTAAAATCACTCAATCCCTACATGCTCACTAATCAAGATACCCTCATTCTTAATTGTTTTCCCCATCATGTAATGCTCATTTCACACATTATCGATAAAACATCTATTCTACATAATTTTTTTAAAAGTTGGACATATATAAATAGAATTTTACCAACTCTTCTATTTTAGGTGTAAACACCAAAATCACTCTACCTTAACTATGTAAAGATCCGAAGCAACTTAAGAGAGAGGGTGAATTAGATTGATCGAAAAAATTAACCTAATTTGCAATGAAAGAGACACAATTTAAATTTACCAAGATATCTAAGAGATCAACCACTTCTGAATGATAATGAATAAGGAGTAAATAGAGAACAACAAGATAAACTCAAGTAAAAAGATAAGAAAGAGTAAGCAAACGGAATGGACTACCAAGTTACCCCAATTTGAAGTCCAATTCTTCAATATAATGCTTCTTCAATTTGATGGAATTACACCAAGGTTGTACAATGAGGGATCACCTTTTGCTTACCCCAAGTACACCTTGGTCAAGCCAAAAAAGGTTCTACGACAAGTTTGTAAACTCTCACTAAACTACTTACTTGAGAACTCACTCACAATTGAAAAGTTTCAACAATCACGTCACACTAAACTATAAATGTATGAAATAGACACTAATTCTTCAATAAAAATTGCTCTAAAAAACTTGTACAAAGTGTTGGCAAAAGTCTTTGACCTCACAAGCCTTAAAGTTATTTATAGATTTCACAAATTGCCACCCAAAACATCTCCAATGGTCATTGCCTTTAATGTAGAAAAAACTAGCCTTGGCAGGTTCAGACATCCGAAGCCAGGAGTTCATCCGATGCGATCGTCCGATGGCCTAGCAATCAAACTTTTCTATACTTTGGTCGGATAGTCGAAGCTTCCTTCTGCGCCCGATTTTCTTCGTCAAATAGTGAATAGAATGTTGGCAAGTTCATCCTGAATTTTTCGGGTGGCCGATACTTCTTTTGGTTGTCCGATCAATACGTCCGATAGTAGCAGACATCCGAGTGTGTAGTTGTTTTCTGTCCATGATCTGAAGCATTCTTCTGGAAAGTGTTGTCATTGTCTGTCGGATGTCCAAAGGATCCAACAGTGTTCGAAGGAAGTGTTTGATCCTTTAAATCAACTTTTTGTGCACTTGTCTTCATTCAATCTTGATTGATTTAATTTGTAAACATGTTTTCTATCAAGGCACTTGAAAAGATGTTAGTAGGAATTATCGCTATGGTTTGTTATCATAAAAAATAAAGGATCAAGAACCAACAATTTCCCCCTTTTTGATGATGACAAAACAAGTGATGATTTGGCAAATGAGCATATAGATACGAGGAGTTTGAATGTAATTGAAATGAGTGAACTCCCCCTTACTTGAAGCATAAGAAATTGAATGTTATGAGTGAACTCCCCCTCACTTTGGAGCATAAAAATAACGTTGCAACCAACGTAACTTTATAAATACTCCCCCTTTGTCATCAATCAAAAAGATTTTAAAAAAAATTGGGCAGAACCTCCCCTTAAAAAAGATAATCCATCTGCCAGCAATCCAAGATAAACAACAAAAAACATATACATGGTATATATATCACATCACATCACATCCAATCAAGTATATACATCCGTGAGTGCAACAAAAATAGCAAAAAAAATCCTACCAAGTATGAATCCTAAGGGATACCTATATGCCCTAAACACCAGTATGAAATGATGGTTTTCTTCTCCGCACAAGCTGAAGTGCTCATCCTACGTTTCTTCATCCGAGGTTGTACTTTTACTTTCAGTCTTTTGGTATGGACTTGTCATCTTGATCCTTGGAGGGAGATTTGGATGAACCAGACATCATGCTTATGGCAAATTTCATGACTAACAACGTGACTGAGATCTTGTTGATCATGATTTTGGTCGTGTTCTCCATTGTCATTTCCCTTGTTCTTGACTCCCTTGCTCCTCTTGGTTTTCATTTCCATTATCAATTCTCTTGTCTCTCTTCTTCCTCATTGTTCCTTTGGTCCATGTTTTGTGATGGACGGAGATAGGAGAAGTCTCTTTTAGTTTGAGAAAATCGGCTTGTTGCTCCTGGAGTCATTAACATCTGTAGGCCATGCTCAAGGAGAAAAACCATAATAGGGTCGGATGTAAGCAAAAGAAGATGAAGTGTCAATCGACGACATTTAAATTGAGGTTGAAAAAGAGGAGTGGAGGTTGGGAGGTCATAAAACAATTTGGTACGGCGTTTCGAGGCCTGTGTTCTTGTAACACCAATTCTCCTTTAATGAATTTGATGCCTTTTTCTTTTAAAATAAGTTTTAGTGAAAAAAAACAGGTGGAGTTTTCACGAGTAGCGATGACCAACAAGAGAAATGTTTGAAATGATTGAAGATGGAGGCCTAGAAATTTTGGTATGAGATGGTTTTTTACGAGCATTAGTGTCCATTTTGTTCATAAAATGACACAAAATGAAGTTTAAAAATCAACCCTGATTCTTTCAATAAATAGTAAAAACAGATTACAACCTCCATTTTGTTGACATCGATTCCGATGACCGGATCGAGAAATTAAAAGTTTGCCAATCAAAAAGAATATGTTTGGATTGGAGAAAGATCGTTTAAATCAGCTTCATTTGGAGAAGTAAAACTCGTTTTGAAATATTTCATCAATTTTGAAGCATCAAAATGATTTATCGAGGAAGGAAGTTTTTCATATGAAAAGAAGTTTGCAATTTTACTCATACAATTTTCTTCAATTTTTTTGTTGAAAATCTAGTTAATAATGTCAGGATTGAACTTTAAATCAACTCCATTGACACGAGAAACAACATCATAGGGTGTTTCATTCTACCTAATATTAGTATAAAATTGCCTAACCATATCGGAATAAAAACTGTGAGAAAAATGCAGTAAATGTTCCCATTTTTAAATTTGAATTGATGAAATGCAATAAATGTTTCGGAAGGTTCGTCCGAGAGAAAGAAAAGAATGAATAAATAACTGTCCGAACCTCTTTAAAACTTT
Source organism: Coffea humblotiana (assembly GCA_023065735.1). Taxonomy (NCBI): domain Eukaryota; kingdom Viridiplantae; phylum Streptophyta; class Magnoliopsida; order Gentianales; family Rubiaceae; genus Coffea; species Coffea humblotiana. Next base: position 17,705,907 of record CM041216.1, read on the forward strand.
CATTTGCGAGTGTAGGGAGGCCAAACGATCAAAGTACATCTGACACAAGCGTCCGATCCCAAATAACTAAGAAAAGATCTGAAACATTCGGACATCCGTTCATAAGTAATGGATGACCGACATCATCTGCTATAGAATTTTTAGAAACATACTTTCGGACATCCGTGAAGAATGTTAGGACGTCGATCCTCTTTTTCAACATATTTTTTTAAAAATGCCTAATTTATTTTTCAAATGGATAAATTTATCCAAGGGCAGGACTTTTGTGAAAATGTCAGCAATTTGATCTTTGGAGCTTACATAATTAACACAAATTTCTTCCCTTTGAACTAAATCACAAATTAAATGATTCTTTATATCTATATGTTTGGTTCTAGAATATTGAATGGGATTCTTTATCAAGTTAATTGCACTAGAGTTGTCACAAAACATAGGTACACAATCAAATTTCAAGTAAAAATCATGCAAAGTATGTTTTATTCACAATAATTGAGCACAACAGGCACTGGCGGCAATATATTTTGCTTGCACCGTAGATAAAGAAATAGCATTTTACTTTTTATTAAAACAAGAAACTAAGCACTCACCAAGAAAATGACATGTACCACTAGTGCTTTTTCTATCTACTCTACAACCGGTAAAATCGGCATCCGAAAAATCAATTAGAGCAAAATCATGACATTTAGGATACCAAAAGCCATAGTTCAAGGTACTTTTCAAATATCCGAAAATGCATTTAACTGCCAATAAATGGGACTCTTTAGGACATGATTGAAAACGAGCACACAAGCAAATAGCAAACATAATATTGAATCTACTTCTATTTAAATAAAGTAAACTATCAATCATACATCTATAGTGCTTTTCATCAATTTTAGTACCTTTTTCATCCTTATCAAATTTAGTGGAAGTGCACATGGGAGTTCCAACTTGTCTTGAGTCCTCCATTCCAAATCTTTTGAGTAGTTCCTTTGTATGTCTGGTGGATGAAAATTCTCTCTTGAGTTTGATGAATTTGGAGTCCAAGGAAGAAATTCATCTCTCTCATCATACATATTTCAAATTCTTTTTGCATAATATACGAAAAATCCCTGCACAAATACTCATTAGTGGCATCAAATATAATATCATCAATATAAATTTGAACAATTAAGAGATCGTTCATACAATGTTTTGTGAAAAGAGTAGTATCCACATCACCTCTTTTAAAATCATTATCAACTAAAAAATCACTTAAATGCTCATACCAAACTCTTGGAACTTGTTTTAAATCATATAAAACTTTTGAGAGTTTGAACACATGATTTGTAAACTTTTCAGTTTCAAAACAGAGAAGTTGCTCAATAAAATCATTTAGAACAGTACTTTTGACATTCATTTGTAACACTGAAAATTTTAAAGCAAGCATATGCAAGAAACATTCTAATGGATCTTAATCTAGTTACGAGGGCAAATGTCTCATCCAAGTCTATTCTCTCCTCTTATGCATATTCTTTAGTTACAGTTTAACCTTGTTCCTAACGATTTCGCCTTTATCATTTCAATTTGTTTCTAAAGACCCATTTTATGCAATAATGGGGGTGATCTAAGGATTTTTCAACTTAAAGTCCATACCTTATTCCTCTCAAATTGGTTGAGTTCTCTTGCATGGTCACAATCTGACTATTATAACTCAAGGTCTCATTCAATATTTGGATTCAAATAAGAAAAAAAAGCCAAAATTGTTTAACTAAAGGTCTAATAGAGGAGCGAGTTTTTACCCTTTCGAAGAATCACCAATAATAAATTCTTTGGGTGATGTTGAGCAAATCTCCACGCTTTTATATAAGATCTTCTTGAACTTTATCATCTTTCGTCTCTTCTTTGTCCTTCCGCTTCTTGAGAGATATCCTCTTTCAACTTTTCTTCATTTGTGTGCATTCTTATCACTTAATTGTTTAGTTTCTCAAATCTTGTTGCACATCTACATCATCATTTACTACACCACTTTTGAAAATACATCATTGTCCTTATCAAAAGTAACATGTATAGTTCCTTCTATAAAAGAGTTTTCCATCATAAACTCTATAGCCGCGTTTATTATCACAATATCCCAAAAAAATGCCTTGATCGATTTCCTTATCAAACTTTTCAAGATGCTCTTTGATGTTCAAAATGAAACATTTACAACCAAAAACTTTAAAATATCTAACAATGGGCTTTTTATTAAAAAGAATTTCATAAAAGGTTTTATTTAAAATAGATCTCAAAAGAACTCTATTCATGGCATAACAAACTGTATTTACCGCCGCAACCCAAAACTATTTTGCAAATCACATTCATTAATCATAGTTCTAGAAGCCTTTTGAAAAGTTCTATTTTTTCTTTCCACAACATCATTTGGTTGAGGGATTTTGGTGATAGAAAACTCATGTGAAATTTCGTTGTGATCTTAAAAATTTGAAAAATCATAATATTTAAATTCCGCCCCATTGTCACTTCTAATTTTTACAATATTCAAATTTAATAAATTTTAAACTTTTGCAAATAAGTAAACAAAGTTTTTAAAACTTTCATCCTTGTATGCAAGAAATTTAACTAAGTAAATCTAGAATAGTCATCAACAATCACAAAATAATATTTTTTGTCACCCAAATTAGCAACTTTTGTTGGATAAAACAAATTAAGAACCAAGAATTCCAAAGGTCTTGTGGTAAAAACATGATTTTTTGGTTTAAAAGAGACCTTAGTTTGTTTTTCAAATTAACAAGCATTACAAATCTTGTCCTTTTCAAATTTGATTTTTGGTAAACCTCTAACAAGGTCCTTCTTTGAAATCTCATTTAGCAAATCCATATTAAAATGATAAAATCTTCTATGCCATAACTAAAGATCATCACTTGAAACTTTAAGATATTTAAAATTACTAGAATCTATTTTCTCAAGAAAGACAACATAGATATCATTGTATCTTTTTCCTTTGGAAATCACATTGAAATTTGGATCAACAACCAAATATTCATACTTTTTAAGCAACACATAAAGATTTCTATCACATAATTGACTAACACTGAACAAGTTATATCCCAAATCATCAACCTAAATCATATTATGAATAAATGCCTCACCATTTTTACCAACGTCTCTTACTCCAATAGTGTTAACTTTCATATCATTTTCAAATGTCACTTTTTCACTACTCTTAGGCTTGAACTTGACAAATTGGGATGGATCACCGGTCATATGTCTTGAGTATTCACTATCAATGTACCACTTTGATTCCTTTGTGGTGTTCTTCAAGCAAACCTACACAAGATATCAAGAAATAAATTTTGGTACTCATTTATTTTTGGATCCTCGAGAGTTAGTGCAATCTCTAATAATCGACATGAAATTCATGTCTTTTCTCATATTTTTCTTTAAATAACAATGACTTTTCATATGTTCATATTGATAACAATACTGACAAATCACACTAGTAGCCTTTGCAAAAGTAGGTTTAATAAATCTAACTCCCCTTTTTCTAAGAAGTGTAAATTCATTTCCACCAAGAAGGAATTTTCTTTTTCTGATTTAAGAAATCCCATTTTTTTTACCTTGTAGGAACTCACTTAAATCATCCATTCTATTATTCAAATAATTTTGTTTTTTTAAAATTTTTCACAAAGTCTTACTTTTTCATCAAGTTTCTTTTGCATATCTACATCAATCTTGATCTTTTTTTAAATCAATGTTCTCCTCCTTCAAACTTTTGTTTTCTTGAAAAACTTTTGACTTTTCATAAATTAAGGCATTGTTTTTTATTTCACTCTTTATTCTTAGCATGAGAATCTATCAAACTTTCATGTAATTTCTCAACAAAGGATTCAAGATCTTCATCATATTCATCATCATTCTCAAGAGTAGAGTTGTTAGAAGATATCATTTCATCACTTATGGCCATGAAGGCCATTTGTGTCGATTCTTCTTCTTTTTCTCTCTCTCCATCGAAGTTGCATTCATTCCAAATTATTTGAAATTTGTTGAATTTTTATCTCCTTTCTTCTTTTCCTTCTTTTTCTTCACGGGACATTCATTCATGTAGTGTCCGAGTTGGTCACATTCATAGCATCTTTCACCTTGTTTCGTGTTGGGCTGTTGTTTCCTTTTTTCTCTTGGATTGTTGAGTTGGTTAGGATTTGAGTTGTTAGATCCCCCTCTTCTAAGTTTTCTCTTGTTGAAGATTCTTTTGAAACTTTTGATGAGGAGTGCCAAATCATTGTTATCAACGTCAATGTCTTCACCGTCCAAAGCCATGTTTTTAAACTCAGACCGGATCGACCGGTTGAACTGGGAACCGGAGACATGCTCGGTCTGAGTTTGTTCAAAAACTCGGTGACAAAGATTCGGTCCGGTCAAAACCCGGGCTTGACCGGAAACTTGGAACAACCAGGAAAACCCGGGCTTGACCGGAAACTTGGAACAACCAGGAAAACCCGGTTCTTTTTTAGCATCCAATTTCTGCTATTTTTACCCAATTTTTTTCTAACATCCAATTTTTGCTATTTTTCTCCCAAAATTTTTAGCATGGATATCAATTGTTGAGTGCAGATTCGATGGCAACAGCAGTGGTATAGTCATATATGGCTATTCCAACGCAAATATTGAAAGATCTAAAGTTAAAATTAAAAGAATTAAGAAAAAAAGAGAAGTTAATGATTTTCCAGACCGTGTATAGAAATCATTTACAGTTGATCCACGTTTTCCTATGGCAAACCCAATTTTAGCATTTGACAGAAGAAACTTAATATGAGTTGATGATTTTCACCAAATAAAAAATAGTGTTGATGATTTTCATGTGGTAAATAGAAAAAGAAATGCTAAGATACAGAAGTGAAAAAGGAGCAAAAGGAAAAAAAAAGAAAAAGAAACAGAAGGAGAAAGGATAAGGACGGGATGGAGAGGACGATGATAGCCAATGAGACTAGGAGAGAAAAGAACGGAAAGAACTAAGGTGGCATTTGGTAAGAGGGTTTCGGAATGGAGAATTGGAATAAACCCCATAATTGTTGTTTGGATTACAACTATCGGAATTGAAATTTTGAAATTATATCTAAAAATTTGGAGTTCCCCAATTTCCTAATAACCTGGAGGGTTTTGAACAAAACCCAAGTTTGATTCCCATTTAGAAACAGGGCTCGTCCCGTCACCCGTTAAAAATCAATATATAATTATATATAATATATATTATAATTATAATATTTAATTATAATTATACATTTAATTATAATATTGGTATAATTATATAATATATTTATAATTGTTATAATATTTTTATAATTATATTTAATTATATATAATATTTAATTTAATTAGTTACAAACTTATAATAATGATATTATTAGTTATATGTATTATATAATATATATTAGTATATGTAATATAATTGATATTATCAATTATATTAATAATTATACATGTTTATTATTAGAAATTATTAATTAGTTATACTAAATTTACTAATACATTTAATTAGTAAAAAAAATTCTTATATCCCATTTCGAAAGAGTCAACGAACAAAATATCAACTATAGTAATGATATACATTCTTAGTACTAAACCAAACAGATGTATTGGAATGACTGATTGCATTCCAAACTCAAGATGAATGATTTCAAATCCGAATCTGATTCTAATATGCGAACCAAATGCCACCTAGGGAAATCAGCTTTGGGTTTCAAAGTTTGTCAATTTTATGGTTTGACCCCTAGAGTGATAGAAAACTATAAACATGCCTAAAATATTTTATAATTTATAGTTTTGTCCTAAATTGTAGTTTTTATTTTTAAATAAGTCCTCTAATTTAGTTCTAAACTTGTTGAATATGCATTAAATTATATAGATTGCTACTTGGATTGTATTACCTTATTTGTATTTTTTCGTAAAATATCTTAGAAACATCAAATATACATGAAAATACCTTCTCAAGATTATTACATTTTTAGAAATATTACATAGCATATTAATTTTTTCAATTTAAATATATTTATGACATCATGATGACATCACCCGGTTCTTAGATGGATTTAACCGGGGTCGAACCCCGTTAATCCCTGACCCCTGACCCCTGATCTCGATCGAGTCATTGTCCAGTTCGAGTTTCAAAACATAGGTCCAAAGAGAATGAATCATCCTCCTCTTGAGAAACTTTTAATGCAATGTTTTTTCATTCTTACATCCTCTTTCATCTTAAATTTGGACTTGAGTTTTAATTCATAAGAGGTTAGAGAATTTATGAGAGACTCAATAGACATAGTGCTCAAATCTTTTGCTTTCTCTATGACGATTACTTTACTTTTCCAATTCTTGGATAAAGCATTTAAGATCTTCCTATCTTTTTTCCCCAATTTGTATTCCTTTCCTAGCACTCTAAGTATTTGATAATGTTATTGAATCTACAATACTTCTTATCTATATTTTCATGAGATTCCATTTTAAAAGATTCATATTTGGTGATCAGAATGGACTTCTTTTGCTTTCTAACCATTGTCACTATCCTCATGTATTTCTCTCAACCTTATTTCAAATCTCTTTTACCGATTTACAACCCTTAACTCTTGTAAACTCATTAGTATACAATGGCATTTGTGTAAGACGTTCATGACTTTAGCCATTCAATGTGAGATTGGTCTTGTCTTGGGCAGTTAACTCATGCCTAGTTTTGCCTTTTAACCTACCGTTGGTCTCATTTTCAATTGTAGCTTTATAGGGACCTTCATTCACAATATATTCATAACTCAATATCTATTGATTGCAAGAAAATTTTCACATCTCTTTCCAACTTACATAATTTACTTCATTAAATCTAGTGATGGATTGACCCTCTAAGAACAAAGCATTATTGGTTTATGGATCACTCCTAAGTCGATTGAGTTTTATCTCTAGGAGATCAAACTCTGATACCAATTGTAAAGGTCCGAAACAACCTAAGGGGAGGGGGGTGAATTAGGTTGATCGAGAAACTTAACTTCATTTGTAGCGAAAGGGACATAATTTAAATTTACCAAGATATCTAGGAGATCAGCCATTTGTGAATGAAAAAGAATAAGGAGTAAATAAAGAACACCAAGATAAACTCAAGTAAAAAGATAAGAAAGAGTAGGCAAATCGAATGGACTACTAAGTTGCTCCCAATTTAAAATCCAATTTTTCAATATAATGCCTTCTTCAATTTGATGGAGTTACACCAAGGTTGTACAAGAAGGGATCACCTTTTGCTTATCCTAAACACACCTAATGATACAAACCCAACCATCGATTGGAAGAACTCGTATCCCACAAGCCCGGATCTAGACAAACGAGTCAAGATTTAGTTTGGTGTGGAATACTCAAACCTTTAAATCCCCTAACTTATGAATTTAAGAACGATTCTTAACCCACAACTAGCGAACTAAAGAACTCGGTATGAAGGTAGAAGGTGCCACAAAACAAGTGTAATTCTTGTTTGATAAGCCAAACTTGAACTCCTAGAACAATCTAAAATATTCGAAGGTGTTTCAAGAAGTTAGAGAATAATCTCACTCAATTTGATGAATAATATTGATTGTCTTTATTGAGTAAGTCAAACCTTTATTTATAGACTTTACAAGACAAAGTCCTAATATGAGAAGGAATGGACTTAACTAATAGAAACCCTAAACTTGACAATTGAACAATTTCAAAACCCGACGCCACTAAAACTAACTTGAAATAACTCTTATGCTCAACATGAACTTATTAAATGACTAATAAAATAACTAATAAACATGCGACTTCATTCGTCCAAGACTTAGAGATAAGTTATGAATATTGGAATGCCTGGACCATCATCGGCAAATGCTTGGCATGGCTCTACTTTATCACGCACTCTTTGCACAAAGGTTTGAATATTCTCTCTCAAGCTCCTAACTCGAGCTCGTGTCATTGGTCCTTGAGGAGCTTTAAGTGCATCCGTCTTGCCCAAACGATCAACTAGTTGAACTCCATGCGGGATCACATCAATCCCCTCCTCTTGAGAAGGATTTGTCCTCAAATCCAAGGCACCACCTATATCAAAAGACCACAAGTCAGAGACATTAAAGGTAGCACTCACACCATATTCATCTAATAGGTCCAATTTACAGGCATTGTCATTGATGCCGCTCCAACTGTGAGGACTCGCAAATTTTCTTATTTTGAACTCCAAATTTTAGTTTATTTAATTATTTATTTGGCCAAATATTCTGAATATTATTTTCTAGCCCTTTTATATCTAAATACATTGAACTATGGCTTGCTTATATTTTTAAAAGTGACTCGTTTCAAAAATTAATTTTCGAGAGCTCGTTAAAGTGTGAATAGTGACTGCGCGTTTGGAAATAATAATTGATTCGAGAGCACAATGAGTTTCGAAAATTGGAGACTTGTACATTTGCCCTAAAGTGATTAATATTAAGTTTTAAATACCCAAGTGATAGTTCGTTATACTATCGTTATAAGAATTTTTTAGAGACTTCACCTTATCGCGCGCAAATCTGAAGTTCCAAGTTTTCGCGCGCGCGAATAATTGGAGGATTTTAGAAATCATTTCTAGACTATTAAGAGTGAATAATATTAGTATGAATATAAGTGGCATTAGAAGTTTAGTGCACAAGTGAAACAAACTCGAGAGAAATCGACCACGAAACGCGCGTGTGCGCGCGCGAGAGAGAGTTGACTTTTGGAGCTCTCTTAGCCACTCATTTTAGCTTCTAAAAGAAGCTTGATTGCAACACAATTTTCTCTCTCCTAAACCCACAAGAGCAGCCGGCCAAGAGAAAGAAAAACTCTCCAAAGTTCCACAAATTTCTTCCTCATTTCTTCACCCAAATCTTCACCAAATCACTCCAAAATTTAACCGTACTTAGTTCATCACTTGGAGATCACATCTAGCTAAGAAAGGGGCTCATTTTCCCACGAATTTTCTGAGCTTCAAAGGGCCGAAATTCTGCCTTGAACATCTAGCAAAGTAAGTGACGATCAAACCTTTCAAATCTTGAATTATGGAAGTTCTATTGCACTTATAAGTTCATTTGATCATGTGGGTAGCTTTATTTATGGTGAAAATTGTTGTGTGGGCTCTTGAATTCCCACTTTGGCTTGTTGGGCTGAATTTGATGAGTTCTAATGTTGTTCATAGATGGATTTGCGGTTAAATTAGTAGAACGAGTTTGCGAAGGAAAGTTCGAAAGGTAGTGAAAAGGAAAAATCTTCCGATTCTGCCCTTATATTGTTCGTCGACCCTTTAAGGCGAAATTTTGTGGATCTAATGGCTTAGTTATGATGTTTATATGTTGTATGAGATGTGCTAGAAAGTTTTGTTGAAAAAATTTCATGATTTGGTTGGCCAAAAGTTAGAATTTCGTAAGCTAGTGAACCTGGAAAATTTTCACGTCCATACCCTGGCAGTGTTCTTTGTTTCGGCCATATCTTTTTGCTCCGATGTCAAAATCGAGTACCATTTGTGGCACTGGAAACTAGACATTCCCATATTTCTAACGGTATACAAATGCACATTCTGATTCCACCCGAGTGATCCAACCAACCATCTGAACCTGACTGTCCTGCTCCACATTTTCACAGAGAACTCTGTTTTGAGCAGCGATTTAATGTTCAAAACTGACCTAGTTGTGGACAGATTTTGAAAATGCTTTTTTCTAAGCAATTGTAGCCTTATAAATCTAGTTTTCAACGCCACCAACCATGCTCAATTCCGAGTTGATTGAGTGATTTGTGACCAAAGTTTGAAACTGACTCAGAGGTAGAAAACCCTCTTTTGGCTAATTAAAGCTTTAGCTTCGATTTGGGACTTGTTAATTCGAATTTCTTGGGTGGTAATCACCTATCAAATTACACCTTGGATGTTTCTTAGACCTTGTCTTTATAAATGGATGATTTTTGAGAATTTTTATTGGCCCAAATGTTTGGAAAAAGGGAAAAAACACCAATGCAAGGCAGATTGCCTTAGAAATTTTGCAAACTTTATTGACTTGGTTCAATAGCTCTCCAAACGAATTTTTCCATGAAATTTGGTAGAGGGATAGCCCTCATATGGTAGTATAATACTGCCAAATTTGGTGTCATTCTGAGTTCATTTCGATGCTCCAAACAAGGTCCCAACGTTCATGACTTCAACCTGGAAAATTGTCTAAGTGTCTCAATTTTTTAGCAACTTTGAGCTACGATATCTTGGTGCTCAAAACTCCAATTCTTGTTCCGTTTATTGGATTTTAAACCTTGCTTGCAACTCTAATTGAGTTCCAAAATTCCAAAAACTAGATCAAATTCTGTGATATTTGCCGATTTTTCAAAGTTGGGCGAAAAAACCAACCTCAAAACTGCCTTGCGAGCTTAGAACAGTAATTTTTGAGCTAATTTTTTGAATATCTTCCGTTAGGAATCATAGAAAAGTGTCTTCTAGAAACTTTTTAGTACTGTGGAAAAGGTTTCCAACGGTACCAAGTTTTCCAATTTTGGACTTACGAAAAAGTGAGTTATGATTTTTACAAGAATACCCCTTAAATCTGAAATTTTTGAAACTTAAGGAAATGGAGTTTTTCGAATTCTCTTTTTCCCCCCCCGATAACACTTGAGCATTTTACACCCGATTTCAAAGGTGAAAACCTGATTTCTCTTGTACTTTAAAATCCCTTCTTTGAGCCTTGATTTACGTATAAATCGGGCCCATTTTCATGAGAATTTTTAGATTGTACAAGTGTACAATCTTCTTTGATAAGTAAGGTTAAATGATGGATTACTATTTAACTGCTCAGGCACCCACGAGGACCTTCAAGAGGATCCAACGGTGAAACGCTTGAATCTCTAAGTGGACATTTCTACTTGAATTACTTAGTGAGTGTCAAGTGTAATGTTTTACTTGAACTCCTGTGAACTTGATACATGCTTTATTTGGTATCCATGACCTGGGATTTTGAAAATGGAGTCGAGTGTGTACTTTATCGCACTCGTTCTCATTTAAAATGAATAACTCAGCCCTGAAATGCTGGGAATATACCAAATGCTTGAATTACCAATGCCTGGAAATATCAAATGTTTGATGATATGAATTTGTTATACTATGGCTGCATACGTCGCTGGAGTGAATCTTCTCGACAAACACATGTTACAGGGGGACGCCCAAACTCATCGGCCGATCTTGGGACTCGAGCCCAGTAAGGGTTTGGTCGGGAATCTCGGTGAGTCATGAGAATCACATGATAAACTTGACCTATTGGAGAGGTCTCGCTTGGCATACTCGTAGAATATCGCCCTACAAATGTCGTTCGGACCGGTGCGGTGTATGGTGGACGGATGAGAAGTAAATGGAAATCTACGGATTTGGAAATACGACCCGGTTGACGGAGAGTCATCGCGGGAAGGTATACGAATGACCTTGGCGAAGCAAGTGGAACTTAACCTCCTGAGAACTACCATATCCTTGAACTGTTTCTGTTTACATTTCATTGAAATTATTTTGCTTTTCGCACTTTTATCAATTGACTTACTATTTGGGCTTGTTACTTGGACTGTGTGATTGCATGTGTGTTCTTGGCCTCACGAGCATTTTTGCTCACCCCTTTAGATTTGTTTTCCTTAACAGGAATGGATCGGAGTGAATTCGAAGAAAACCCCCCTTGTAATATACTTTTGTATTAGGGTATTAGTGTACTTGGTTGGATTCGGAATTTTGTATAACTGGGATTGGATATAACTTTTGGGATCGAATTTAAGATTTGAATGAATGATGCGTTTTGTATCATGGTGTACTATTGAATATTGGGTTATGGAAGCGACTTTCTTAATTAGGCTTGTATTGTTGGGTATTTATAGTTAAGCTTGAATTGTTTTGGCCTTGAGTCCTGGCGAGAGCTAGGCAGGCGTCCCGCGGATACCCTTTGGTTCGTCTTAGGGAGAAGTGGGGGCTCACACCAACATTTGAAACGGACCGTCTCCACGTGGAAGCAGCTTTACTACGCCTTTGGACAAGAAAGCGTTCTTTATGTATGTGAAGCCACAACCCAGTCACCGGGGTCAAAGACAACATGCCTGTCTCCTTTATTAGCTTGCTGACATACTGCTCAGTACGTTTTGGATATTCAAATGGATATTCAAATGCACCTTCTTATGAAGATTCTCACAAACTCAGATTTGTTTTACCATCAAAGGTTAACTTGTTCACTCAAAGGCAAAGACATAGAATCCATAGGAGTTAAAGGGTTAAAACTATAAATAATTTCAATGGTGAAAACTAAGTAGCAGAATGCACAGAACGGTTATACACAAACTCAACATGCGGAAGACATTCTTCCCAAATTTGAATGTTCTTTTTTAATTAAAGCACGTATATGCATAAACACGGTCCTATTAACTATCTCAATTTGACCATTCATTTGAGGGTGATTAGTGGTAGAAAATTACAATTTTAGTGCCAAACTTTGACCAAAGTGTTTTTTCAGAATAATTCAGAATTTAACATCTCGATCAGACACAATGGTTCTAGGAATGCCATACAATTTCACGACTTCTCGAAAGAACAAGTCAGCAACATGAGAGGCATCATCAATTTTATGGCATGCAATGAAAATGTGTCATTTTAAAAAATTTAATCTACCACAACATAGATGGAATCGTGGCCTCTTCTAAGATCTAGGTAGTTCTAAAATAAAATTCATAGACACATTTACCCATGTTCATTAGAAATTGGCAATAGGGTGTACAAACCGTAAGGGTTTACCTTTGATTTGGTGCGCAGGCAAGCCAGATATCTTTCAATCTCTGTTGCCATGTCCCGCTTCATTTTTTGCCAATAGAAATGGTCCTGTAAAATTGTAAGAGTTTTAACCATACCAAAATGTCCCATAAGATCCCCACTATTATGATTCCTTAATTAGTAACTCCTAAGTGATCTAGTAGGAATACATAGGCGATAAATATAAAATAAGCAACCATTTGAAAGATAGAACTTCCCTTGAACAGATTTGGAACACGAGACATAAATATCTTGAAATCTCCATCATTTGCATATAATTCCTTAATTAACTCAAATCCAATCAATTTAGCATATAAGGAAGTGAGTAGGGTGTACCTCCTTGACAATACATCGGCCACTATATTGATTTTATCGTCTTGTATTTGATCATATAAGGAAATGTCTCAATAAATAAGATCCATCTTACGTGTCTTGCACTCAACTTGTGTTGAGTTTTAAGATGTTTCAAGGATTCATGGTCGGTGTGAATGACAAATTCCTTGGATCTCAAATAAGGTTGCCATGTTTGAAGGGTATGAACTAATGTATACGACTCCTTGTCATATGTGCAGTAGTTCAAGGTTGCGCCACTGAGTTTCTCACTGAAATATGCCACTGGTCAGCCTCCTTGAATCAATATGGCTCCAATTCCAATACCTGATGCATCACATTCAATCTCAAATGTCTTAGAAAATTAGGTAAAGATAAAATAGGTGCATGTGTTAGGCAGTGTTTAAGATCTTGAAAAGCTTTATCTTGCACGGCTCCCCATTGGAACGATACATCTTTCTTGATAATAGCAGTTAGAGGTACGGCAATTGTGCTAAAATCCTTCACAAATCACCTATAGAAACTCGCAAATCCATGGAAGCTCCTCACTTTTCTAACATTTTTGGGAACATGCCATTCCTAGATGGATTTGATTTTACTTTCATTTACTTGAATGCTCTGCGAATTAACAACATATCTTAGAAAAATTAACTTGTCAGTGTAAAAGGTACACTTTTTAAGATTAACATAAAATCTCTCTTTCTGAAGTACATTAAATACAGTTCTTACATGCTCAAGATGTCATCAAGGTTCTTGCCATAAATAAGAATGTCATCAAAATAGACAACAATAAATTTTTCTAAGTATTCAAACAAAACATGATTCATTAGATGCATAAATGTACTAGGTGCATTAGTTAAGACAAATGGTATGACTAACCACTCATACAACCCATACTTAGTTTTAAATGCTATTTTCCATTCATTTCTCTCTTTGATTCTTATTTGATGATAACCCACTCTTAAGATCAATTTTAAGTAAAGATGACTGCACCCATATAACTCATTTAACATGTCATCAAGTCTAGGTATAAGGATGACGATACTTAACCATAATACCATTGACATTTCTGCAGTCGGTGCACATCCTTCACGACCCATCTTTCTTAAGTACGAGTATGACTGGTACAACGCATGGACTCAACCTCTCTCTTGCTCATTCTTTGCCTAACAACTCTTACACTTGCCTTTGCAAACTCCTTTTTCTCCTCTGAGTTGCTCCTATAAGCTGGTCGATTAGGTAATGGTGCACCAGGCATGAGATCTATTTGATGCTCAATTCCTCTCAAGGGTGGCAGTCCAGTGGGTACATTCTCAGGAAATACGTTCTCGAATTCCTGTAAAAGATTCATAAAAACACTTGACAAAGAAGGGTCAAGTTCGTTAGTAGAAATCAAAACCTCTCTGCTTACAAGTACCAGCATAGTTTGCCGCTCCCTAAACCCTCTTCTCATGTTTTTTGCTCTTGCTAACATCATTTCTTTCTCTCCGAATTTTCCCTCCTCCAACCAGCCCCTCACTTTTTGTTTTAACCTCCCCATGACAGATTGTCTTCTTACTTTTCCTCTCATTTTTTATTATTTTCTCCTCTCTTAATCTACATCATACTTCTTTTGCAAGCGCACTTGATTCTCATACACTTGTTTAGGTGTAAGCGGAGCAAGTGTGATCTTCTTTTCGCCATGCATGAATTGGTACTTGTTGGTGCGACCATCATCTGTAGTTCCTTTGTCAAACTGTCATAATCTTCCAAATAACAAGTGACTCGCTTTGCTTGGGTACTACATCACACAGTACTTCATCCTCATACTTACCACTTTGAATGACACAAGTACTTGGTGTGATACCCCGAATTTCACCACTATTGGTTAGCCATTGAAGTTTGTAATGGTCTTGGGGTGATCTCGAGTTGGCAAGTCAAGAGTCTCCACCATTATGAACTAGCAACGTTAGCCACAGTTTCCTAGGTCAATTACCATACAATAACACCTTATTCTTGATGTAACATCTAGTGTAGAAGATGTTTTCCTGTTGAATGTCATCCCTCCTTCACATGCACAGCCAACGCTCATTTTGCTAACAAGTCCCAAGCCAACTTGGATCACTAGTCGGAACTCCTTATTTGGTCGGCTTCTCCTTTTTTTTCAACTAAAGGTGGCATATCCTTATACTCGTTCTCATCATCAGTGACTACATCGCCATTGGATAAAAGAATCCATTGCCCTTTAATTAGAACATTGATTAGCAATGTGCCCTACTCCATGACATCGGAAGCACCTATTGTCCCTGTTGCGAGGTCTAAACGATGCTACTTGAAGATGATTGACTTGGCTTTTCAAGTTTCTTTAACCATATGTTGTTTATGATCTCCTTGTTTTTGGGATGTTGGAATTTGGCCTATTTGGTGTGGAGTTGGCCGTGGTCCCTTCCTCTCTCCCAGGCATGTTAGTTTCGTGGAAAAGAAGGAGAGTAAGTAGAGGTTGCCTGAGATTGACCCTTCCTCTTAATTCTCCTCTCAACTTTGATAGCTTTCTCAGCATGTCGTTGAGCTCCACATAGTGGTGCATCTTGACTTGATCAGTTTTTTCTGGTCTTAGGCCACTTAGAAACGAGCCATAGTAGCCACACGGTCTTCCATAATATCAGCCCTGAGCATTGCTACTCCATTTCTTTGTAGTAGTTCTCAACGCTCTTAGTCCTTGTGACAAGTTTTGAAACTTGATGTACAAGTCACGGTGGTAATAACTACAGACAAAATGTTCTTCATCATATTCTTCAATTTAGACCTGTGGTGACAGGGTAATCACCACTCCTCCTCCTACTTGTGGTGATTTGGTCCCATTACACTATTGCGTAATCGGTGAATTGCATTCACTGGCAAGCCTCATCTGCTGCTCCTCTGTGTAGTCGTTGCAATCAAAATATAAGCTTGACCCTTTTCTCCTACTCCAGGTAGGTATCAAGGTCCGACTTGCATTGAAATGTAGGCAACTGCATTTTGACTCCCTTGATTGCGTTTCCACTTGTTTTTGGTTCGATTTCTAGTTCTCCTTGTCCTCGAACCATACCCTTCGTCCGAATTGGAGCTATCATAGTCACGAAATGAAGTCTTTCCCCTTTTGTCCTTTGTATTGCTTGAGAATTCTCAAGACTATCGATCCTCACATGCAACGATTCCAACTCCTGTTTCATCAACTTTTGCAATCTATCAGTCATAGCATTCATCACAATTTCAATATCAACGTTCAGAGGCTCCTTTGCTATCCGATATGTTTTTAGGTAAACCTGCAAGAAAGAGTTAGTGTAATAATAATACCTCACTCATTCCCTTGCGTGTTTACTCTCACACTCGTATTTTTTTTATTACTCAAGATGCTCTAATGAACTCACCAATTAGTCTCAATCACTTTAGAAGTCATCTTTGAAGAAATGAAATTAGTTCAATAAGAGTACAAACTTAACTTATTTCAAGAATGCACTAGTTGTCGATCAACTTATGAAACCAATGTGGGTTGACTCCTTAAGGATGAAAGATGGTAGAAATATGATTCTGTGATACCCTAAAAGAGAACTCTAAGATTGTTAGATAGAATGGACTCAAAATAGCTATGACACAATTCTAGGTACTGGAGTAAGGACTCTAGATGTGCAATGAGTTACTTAATTCACCTCAATTTCGAAGAGTTTGTTTAATCCGCTATACCCGAATTGCCTACTCACAAGGAATTATTAAATTGCATACAAGCAAGTAATAAGACTCAAATCAGAAATTTGGAAGCTTAGAAACCCTAGATTTTGTACCTGTTTTGCTGGTAGTTTTAAGTTGATTGTATTGCTGCTCTTGGATGGTGATTGTGGTTGTTTAGGAATCGATTATGTATGAAAAGGGGGGTTGTTGGTTATGGTGGTGGGAAAAAAGGAAGTTTTTGGTTGGTTAGGTGTGAATAGGTGCGTTCGCACTCGGTGCATCCTTTTCAAATTACCCTAATTTCTAATTTTGATATGGAAACTTGTATAAATTCAGATTTGGAAGCCCCTTTCAAACAAGATTGGAATATTTCTTTGGTTAAAATTTAGAAACTTTCCAAATAACAAGTTCTAATTTGTCTCCAATATAAATTGGGATAAACAACAAGACAATTTCGGTTCACACAAAATTTTCCCAAGATTCAACAAGATTGTTCAATGATGTAAAACGCTACTTCTTGTCCCTTCAAGAATTTCAAGCAATTTCGTTCAAGAATTCCAAAGTATTGTGCAAGAATTTCAAAATTATAATCAAGATAACCAAGAATATAAAGAAGAAGGTTGAACAGCCTTTAAACAAAAACTCCAGCAATAAAACTCAACAAGGTACGATTTTTTTTGATGAACAGTAACAATGAACAGTACGATGAACAGTTTTTTGTGAATAGTATCGACGAACAGTACTTTTTTTTGAGCACACAAAAGCCAAACACACAAGGTACAACACAAACTAAAAGAAAAAGAAGGATATAACTTGGATTTTGTCAGCTAGCTCTGATACCAGCTGATACGAACCTAACCGTCGATTGGAAGAACTCATATCCTACAAACCCGGATCTAGACAAACGAGTCAAGGTTTAGTTTGGTGTGGAATACTCAAACCTTTAAATCCCTTAACTTATGAACTAAGAACAATTCTTAACCTACAACTAGCGAACTAAAGAACTCGGTATGAAGGTAGAAGGTGCCATAAACAAGTGTGATTCTTATTTGATAAGCCAAACTTGAACTCTTAGAACAATCTAAGATATTTAAAGGTGTTTCAAGAAGTTAGAAAATAATCTCACTCAATTTGATAAATAATATTGATCGCCTTTATTAAGTAAGTCAAGCGTTTATTTATAGGCTTTATAAGACAAAGTCCTAATTTGAGAAGGAATGGACTTAACTAATAAAAACCCTAAACTTGACAATTGAACAATTCCAAAATCCGACGCCACTAAAACTAACTCGAAATAACTCTTATGCTCAACATGAGTTTATTAAATGACTAATAAAATAACTAATAAACATGTGACTTCATTCATCTAAGATTTGGAGATAAGTTATGAATGTTGGAACGCCTGGACCATCATGAGTGAATGTTTGGCATGACTCTACTTTGTCACGCACTCCTTACACAAAGGATTGAACATTCTCTCTTAAGCTCCTAACTTGAGCTCGTGTCATTGGTCCTTGAGGAGCTTTTCTTGGCCAAACGATCAACTGGTTGAACTCTGTGCGAGATCACATTACCCAGGTCAAGCCAAAAAAGGTTCTACTATAAGTTTTGTAAACCCTCACTAAACTACTTACCTGAGAACTCACAATTGAAAAGTTTTCAACAATCACCTCACACTAAACTACAAATGTATGAAATAGACACTAATTCTTCAATGAAAATTGTTCTAAAAAACTTGTACAAAGTGTTGGAAAAAGTCTTTAATTTCACAAGCCTTAAAGGTATATATAGAGTTCACAAATTGCCACCCAAAACATTTCCAATGGTCATTGCATTTAATGCAGAAAAAACTAGCCATTGAAAAATTTGGACGTCGGAAACCAGGAGTTCGTCTAATACGATCGTTCGATGGCCTGGTAATCAAACTTTTCGATACAGTCAGATGGTCGAAGCTTCCTTCTATGTCTGATCTTCTTCGTCCAATAGTGGACAGAATGTTGGCAAGTTCATTCTAAATTTTCGGACGGCCGATACTTCTTTTGGTTGTTCGATCGATACGTCTGATAGTAGCGGACATTCGAGTATTTAGTTGTTTTCTATCCATCGTCTGAAGCATTCTTTTAAAGAGTGTTGTCATTGTGTGTCAGACGTCTGAAGGATCCAACAGCCGAAGGAAGCGTCCGATCCTTTAAGTCAACTTTTTGTGTACTTGTTTTCATTCAATCTTGATTAATCTGATTTGTAAATCTATTTTCTATCAAGACACTTGAAAAGATGTTAGTAGGAATTATCACTATTGTTTGTTATCATAAAAAATAAAGGAGCAAGAATCAACAAAGTGATCTTTAAATTAAGAGACTCTCATTCTTAATTATTTTCCTATTATGCAATGCTCATTTCACAATTACTAATAACATAGCATATCAGCTCTGTTTGGATTCATCAGCTTTTCAAAAATTAGTTTTTTAAATACTATAAAAATTTTTAAAAAGCACTCTAAAAAGTAGTTTAAATTTTTTAATGTTTAAAAAATATCTCAAAATATATTCTAAAAACTTTTCTACTCTTAAATATCTCAAAATATTTTATGAAAATATCCCAAAAAATACTCTAAAAGCTTTGCTACAATAAAATTTTTCAAAAATACTCCAAAAAATAACTAATCCATACGGAGCGTTTTTAAAAAGTTTGGCACATAGAGACAAATTTTACCGTACTGACGTGTGGTTTATGCCTCCTAGTACAATTGTAAGAGATCATTGGGCATTGTTCGTCGATCTAATGAAATTAGATGTGGCAATTTGGATCAAATTCCATTTATCCATCCATATAATTCATAATTAAATAGATTTGAATTATCCATTTATAAATATTGATTTTAAATGGTTGACCAAAGTAAAACCATTAAATTAAATGGATTTATATGGATTATCCACAAAAACCACATATATCCATTTACTTAGAAACCAAATAAAAGAAACGGAAAGGAAATGACTAAAAAAAGGAGCTATTCTAAAATGGACCCTCGAGAACTGATTAATTATTGATCCAATACCAAGGCTCGTAGCGGAATCCCCTATTTGGCAGCAGAAGACGCTCAAACTCAATCTTAGTGGCATTCTTCACGCAACTTCTCACTGACGACATCGTACAAAAAAGTTGTACCTCAAATCAGCAGGTAAAAAAGCATAGGTCCAGCATCATAAGAATAATTTACATGAATCAGTAATCATTAATCTATTTGGGGTCGGGATTCATTAAACAAGACTAATTTGTTTAGCTATTCATGAAGGCGTTGTTACTAGCACTATACTTATTATGTTCTATGTTGTTAACTTTTATCAACTCTGACTTATGTATGGAAGAAAAAGAAAAAACCCCTGATTATTTCTTGAAATACATCTTAGGTAGTGAGGGATAAAAAGCAGCTTTTAGGATTTAATGCCTCCTCAATCCCTCCTCACTCTGGCTTAACTAGGGGCCTGTTTGGAACCCGAGTTTTTTACCAAATTTTTAACTACTAGTTTTTTAACAACTTTACCTACAGGAATCCAAAAAAACTTATCAAATTTTTTAACCTACACACTTCAAAATATCTAATATACAAAAAATTTCCTCTTTTCTTCATCTTTCTTCCCCACCCTGATCCACCACACCTTCATCACTGGCCACCATCTCCGCCGCTGCTTCTGGCGCTGGTCACCTATTCCCGTGCCAGCCTTCCTTTTTTTTTCTTTTCTCCCTCTCCCTCTCCCTTTCCCCCTCCCCCTCTCCTAACCTCCCCCTCCCCCTTTGACCGATTTGCAACCCCTCTCTTTTCTTTTTTCTTTTTTTCTCTCTCCCACCCCCTCTCCTTCCCTCCTCTCTCCCCCTCCCCTCCCCAGCCACCCTCCTCCTGCGACCAGATTGCAGTCAGTCGCGGTACCAGATCGCAAATGCGATCTGGTCACGCAACCACATTGGGCAAAGGGGGAGGGGGAAGGGAAGGAGAGTAGGAAAGGGGAGAAGAGGGGGAGAGGGAGATGGAGAAGAGAGGGAGAGAAAAAAGAAAAAAAAATAAAAGAAAAAATCATGGCTGCTGGTTCTCTGGCTTCGGAAGAGAGGGGGGGAAGGTGAAGGGGAGTAGAGGGGGAGAGGGGGCAGAGAGGGAGAGGGAGAGGGAGAAGAGCGGAAGAGAAAAAGAAAAAAAAATTGGCTTGACCATGGCTACTGGTTCTTCAAAGCTGGAGGTAGAGGTGGCAGGGGAGGGAAGGGGGAGGGGGGAGGAAGAAGAAGAAGAAGAAGAAGAAGAAGAGAGGAAAGAAAAGAAAAAGGAAAGAAAGAAAAAGAAAGAGAAAGAGAAAAAGAAAGATTTTGGACCATCTGCTGGTTCTTCAATGTCGAAGGCAGAGGTGACAGGGGAGGGAAGAGAGAGGGGGAAGGACGTAAAAGAAGAAGAAGAGAGGAAAGAAAAGAAAAAGGAAAGAAAAAAAAAAGAAAGAGAAAAAGAAAGAAAAAAAAGAAAAGGAAAAAACAGTTTTTCATCTTAAAAAAAATTTCCAAAAACTTCTACAGTGCATTACAGTAAAATTTTAAACAAACTTCCAAAAAACTCAGGTACCAAACGGGGTCTAGAAGTTATGTAAAAATCTTATCGATGAGGTCAGAGAAAACACTGTAAGTTTGCTAAAATTCTTGAATATCAATTCGCTATCTAACAGATTGGACTTACTAATTTACTGGTGTCTTATACTGCTCAATATTCTCTTTTTTTAAACCAGTGATAATCAAGTCTTAGCTCCATCATTCACCAAAGCACACTTGCCTTCATTTGTTCTCTTTTTCATCCAAATACACCTAAAATTTACAAGTACATAAAAAAGTATATTCATATTACAAGAAATGGTAATAAAAAAAAGTAACAAAAATATTTAAATGAATTATAAATGAATAATTAATTTTTATTTAATTCATTTAGATCTATTTATTAAATGAAATAAATGAATCTAAATGAATTAAATAAATTTCATTCATTATTCATTAAATCAAAATCAATTATAAATCATTTATCCATATTGTCACAAATCAAACCAAGCGTGTCGCGGTTAATTCGCGGCCCAAGTACAACGGTAGAAAACAAGTCGTTACCCTCTGCTCCGGCCCTTCCAAATCGCAATTCCCATCTTTGAAATTTGTGCCTTTCTGCATGGTTGACAGAACTGTGAACTAAGTATAATGACGATGACGGACCAAAACCATGGATTATGGAGGCATTTGCCAGTTTTGGTGAGGGCCAACTCCAAGGAATCAGTCGAGTATATTCTCCAAGCACTTTGGCGCACCCGCAAGACCGGTCTTGATGACGCCGACCGCCAAATCTTCCGACAAATGCTCCAACTTCAGAACGATGCCGAGCTCGATCCCGTCTGTTGCCTTTCTCTCCCTCTCTCGAAATATTTCTTATTTTTCTGGTTATAAGTCGGACTCTTTTGCAATTGCTTGTTTGCAATTACTTGCGTGTACTGATTTATTTATTCTATAGAATAAAATGCTTAAAACCTTTTAGAAGAGAGAAAATAATTAACCGAAATTTTAGTGGTTTTTACTCACTTTTTTCAGTCAGTTCATATCCAATATGCTTAATTCATTTTTCTTTCTTTCTTTCTTCATCATTTATAGACCCCATAATTAGGAAATATTAGTTACAAGTGCCATTTTGACAATACAAAATTTGGGAAAAATTAGTGAAAAGTGCGCTTGAAGCTTAATTAACATATAGGAAATCTGTAATCTTGCACAAAATATAGCGCAAGGTTACATTCTGTTGAGAAATCAGAGCAAATGATCTTCATAATCGAAATTCCTAAGCTTTCTTTGTTCAGAAAATTTCCTGAATTTGTAATTATTTGTTAATGCCTCTTGGGATATATGAGAGGTATCAAAGTTGATGGTGGCTCATTGATTTTTATTTTATTTTTGGTTTATTGTGGCTCTGAAAATCTGTTGATAACTATATTAGGAAGCTGGTAATGCAATGATATTTATTTTGCTGTGCAGCTATTGGTTTGCCTTAGGATCTTAATCCGGAGGTGTGTTTACGAGACTGTCAACAAAGATGACATTCAAAAGCTGTTTCCAGCTGAGGTGCTGCCGGAATTGCAAAGATTATTAACCCTGTTGTTGCAAAAGTTTCACACAGAGTGGCATGATGATGTACTAAAAGATCAGGTATGTGATTTCAACCAGTATGAAATTTCCTTATTGCATTTATGTATGTTTGTCTGGAAGATTAAACGGTTTATTAAAAGCTAGTTGCTCACAAACAAAAATCATATCTACTTTTTTCAGTTTGAGCATTTGTTGGTCTGTGGTGAGGTGGGGTTTGGTCATTGCAGTTCTAAGGACATTACTTGAACCGACATATTGGTAATACTTCTTGGTCGTAAATATAAACAAGTTAGTCCTTTAGGACAGAAATTTAGGTTATCAGGCATTCTTAACCCTGAGCTAAGTGTGGACGTAAATTTGTTACTTTAGGACGGAAATTTATTACTTTAGGATGGAAATTTATTTTATCAGGCATTCTTAACCCTGAGCTAAGTGTGGACTATGAAGGTATCTAACTATTTTTATGGGCTGTAATTTGATTTGTTTGCTTTACTATAAAATTTTCCTTTTAGAGAAGAATAGTGAGTTTTATTCAACACAAGTGTGGGCAAACTTGCCACATGACGTGGAATTTCACAAATCATGACAGTTAATGGCTGGATATCAGTAGTGACTTAATCTCAGGACATATAAATGGTTTTTGGGTTCTTTTTAGCATATACAAACTTTAATGAAAATAATATGAAACATCTAAGTAAATCTGTTTGTGAGGATGGATACTATCTCTGTCTGTTTGAGAGAGAGAGAAAGATGAAAAACTTTATATTTATAGACCTATCTTATTCAATGCTCTGTCATTTTGTGTTTTTGCTATAGGAGATTAGGTACCAGTCAACATTTATCAAGTAACTGATGCATAGCGGTAAGATTCTTTTTTCTATTTTTAAAAATGGTCAACCAAAAGAGGATTATAGCTGTTATGGGGTTCAAGCTATAGCTGATATGTCAGTATGACTTGCATCAAATCTGTTCAATATATAAAGCGAGAGTGCTTGTTGTTAACAAACAGTATCACCTTTTCAATTCCCTGATACCCTTACTAAAAGGCTCAACTTGTGCTAAGAAACTAAAATGTACTCTTAATATACTGTTCTCTTAGATCGAACAAGAAATATAGTTACATTACGCTTGAAAAGTGTGAACTTAAAATTCGAATTGGGTTGAGATCTAATTTTTATCTATAACTAATTGGGTAGAAATCCCATTCTCATGTACTACCACGTCTCATCCTGAGTACAAGGATATTTAAATTGAATTAAACAACTAGGGATGGCAAGGGATAGGGTAATATCCGATACCCGCGGGTATCCAACCCAATGGTAGTTTGATTACACCACTGATGGGTTATCCATTAGGGTTTTGGTCTTGATGAGGAGTTGCCGACGGTAACCAGATAGGGTTTGGTAAGAGTATACTAAAAATCTGATAACCTATATCTGATACCTTATATATATACGTGTGTGTGTGTGTGTGTGTGTATATATTTCCAATTTTATATTCCGACACATTTCTTAATTTTTATAATCCAATAAGATACAACTCTAACCCAACACAAATGAAGACAATCATGATTAAAAACAGAAGAATGTTGATTTAACCATTCATTAGATGTTGGATTTTTCCCATGCAAACTCTATGGCTTTACTCAAGTTCAAAACTCAATATAGTGTGTTAATTTAACATGATGGACGTTTTGATTTTTGTTTGATAAAGGTTAACTTTTTTTTTGAACTATTAAGCTTAGTGGGTAGAGGGTACCCGATGGGTAATTCGAACCTATGAGTGAAGAGGGTTTAGTAGTGGAAATTAAAACCGGTAGGGTGACGTGACATGGTTTAGTAAAATATGTAGATATGTGGGTTAGTGTTTGGTAAGAGAGATTTTTGAAGATACCCGATCCGCTGCCATCCCTATAAACATCCACTTCTTACTAGACGTTTTCATTTTCTCCTTATATCTACTTATGTAAATAATTTGATATGCTTGCAGCAATTAATAATGATTTTTGATGAAGTGCATAGAGATGGAGTGTGCCTCCATATGTAGTGGTTATAAATTGGAAGAGCAAGAGAAACATTGGTTTTAAGCATGTGACAATAAAGATGCATGCAAAATGTGACAAAAAATAATACTAGTTACCATCACAGTGGTCATAGGGACAGGTGGATGAGCTGATAAGAAAATTTAAGCATGTTAAAGAATATAAGAAAACAGAGCATATAGTCATCATAAAAGTAAAATACTTGCATTTTTTTTTCTTCATTCAGTGCATGCTTTATCAACGTGGTTGTGAGGCACTACATCAACTCTTTGGACTCTTTTTACACATATGCGTGCATAGTTATGACACACCTGTCCATTATATTTTGACCCATTTTCTTTCACTTCCCTGGTTTATTGATTAAACTGGAGCCTTAAAGACACCATGCAACTATACTCTGTTTTCAGCCTGAAGGTGATGCACGATCGAACTTGGGAAAATTAGAAATGAAGTTTCAGTTGTCAAAAGATACTCTAGAGGCAAAGTTGCAGTCAATGTACATTCTTAAGGATCACCTGTCTGACACTGTAAGTAATGTAGGTATTGCTCTTTTCTTTTTAATTCTTCTTTATGATGCACTTTCTTGTCATAACTGAGAACACATTTTACATTTTCCTTGTTTCATTTAAGAAGCTTATGATGAACTTTTCAGGACAAAACATCTCACAGAAACGCTGCCCAGGAAATGAATAGGATATAGCTTCCATTTGACTGAATTACAAAGGTACTATCATGAGCTTTCTATTCTATTTTATCTGACTTGTAGAACTCCTGACCAAACATTTCCAACACTTGATTGTGATTTTCTTTTTGCAATTTAAAGTTTTAGCTTTAAAATTTTGTACTCTTAAACCAACAGCTTTAAAGATGTTACCTTATGTGTAAACTGGTAGCCATTGATGATATTAGGCTGTCTTTCGCAGTTTAAGTGCATAGAAAGATATCAGAGAATTTTTTTTTTTTTATTTATGTGGTAGATGAAAATACATGTGTACTTTATTATTTGGATTGAGAAGCAGATGTGGCAAAACTCTTTTGACTGCTTGACTACAGGCCAGCTTGTGGCTTTCTCCATATACGTATATTTCATGTTTGGAAACACTACAAACCAAGATACCGTTATCCGTTTTGGACTCTAGGGATTCAGCCCTTGAGTGAAATCAGAGGTATATGCATGGAAATTCAATGTAATTTTAGAGAAATATTCAGTTCTTACTGCTCAATACTAAGCTTTGATTGACGTGTGATTTTAACGATATAAACACAGATCCATCTCTTCTTTCTTTGAAAAAGATAAATCAGAAAGAATGGGACAAAAGAGAATACAAAAGAAGGGAAGTGAACTGCTGAGAAAGGAAGAAAGGAGATGGGTTTCATTTTCTTTATCCTTGATTGTTGCAAAACAATTTGATTCGGCTTGATAATTTAAAACTGGATAGGCAACAATTTGGTTACCCCATGACATTTGATTTGTGGATTTTAGTAGATAGAAACTTCACTGTTCTTCATGTCTATGATTTGTAGACTCTACTTGGCGTTGTTACTTACAAAACATGGCATGTAAAAAGTAAGAGGGATTGCCTGCTATTTTAGGTGACTGTAGTCTGAGATGTAACTACATGCTTATGTAGAATGGCTATGGTGGTGTTTAGTATTTTAGTGCTGAAGTCCCATAAGGGCTATAATACATGTTGAAAAGCTTGGTACCTTAAACAAGCATGAATAATAAAATTTAATTTTGTTTTTGTTGATAGCTATGGAATATTATGCCATGCATTGGATAAAACTTCTAGTTTACTTAAACATGAAAGAGCATCACTGCTCATTGATAAAAGATGATGAGAAAGCGTACTGAGTGATGAACAACTTCCTAGTTTCCAAAAAGTCAGTCTTTTGTGCTAGCTAGGGTCTGATCATGACTTCAAAACGCAGGCAATATGGTACTTTAAACAAACTTCGGTTAATCCAACACCAAAGTTCCCATTGCATGACACAAATTGCATAAAAACAAGTATCCTAGACTCCTAGTCATCCGACTCATCTGATGATGACAGATTATCCTTATACCTAACCCTCATGTTAAGTCTGAGTAATAATTACATACAAAATGCTACAGAATAGTGCAAAGTAATGCCATCTCCCTTTACCAGTCAACATAATGATATCATTTAATGGAATCTGTTTGATAAACTGAAATCGACAACATCCAGTACTGCAGTTTTATGGGCCATGGTTACGGTGCCTGATGCGCATTTCTCACAAAAAATTGCTACAGATCCTTGCAACACTAATGGTGCAGTGTAAAAGCTATTTACAGTTTCTGCAAGAAATGTTCCCTTTGAGTTTCTCAGAGTTATAAAACTTATTGTGTCAGAGCCAAATCTCTTACCATCACTACTTGGTTTTTGTTGATAAATTTCTATTTACATATGTAAATGGAATACTAGAGGTCACATGTATGACTTGATATGCTTCTTTATCTTACTAAGTTGATTTGAGTTTTTAGAATTCTCGTAGTTCATCTTAATTAGTTGTTATCGTCATGTTTTTAAGTTAGAGAAATCACGAACTATTGTAATAGGTAGAATGCAGAGTTTCAATATATGTTTTGCTTGAGATAACAGGTTCTATGTACTAAAAATTCCACTGATTATTCTCTATTTTAGATCTGTGTTGCACTGTGGGTTACATGGAATATTGATGAGTTCAGTCTTCAATACGTTTGTGGATGTGCTTGCATGGCATTTATTGGTGGGAAAGTTTGTTTTCTTTTATTTGCAGGTGTTACAGTAATACAATGTCTTGGATGTGGCGGGATTTTTGTATTCAAAAGTTATATTCTGATACCAAATATTGAATATCTATTAATTACTACAAATTGGTAGCTTCATAGGTTGCAATAACGGCAAAGATTTAACAGGTGATGGAAGTTCTGTAACTTATTGACGCAGCACGAAGACTTGGTAGGCACAATAGCTTTGTAGAAAAGCTCAGATATCGAATTTCACCCGAATTTAAAATTGTAATTTGGAATAGGATGAGAAAATAAGCTTAAGAAGATGAAAATCTATTTAGTAATTCTAGAAATCACTCCTAGGAATCTTTAGGCATCACACCTAAAGTTAGGATGGATGACACAATCCTAATAAAAGACGTTGAGTATGTAGGAAAATTTTATTAACAATAAAGTCTGACTTCCCTTTGTGGAGAAGTAGTTATTTATAGGTATTCGAACAAAGCCAACTCCAATCCGAATTAGAACTCTTAACTAGAATAGAATTCTTGTAGAGAGCTAGAAAGCTAAGCTTTCTTATTCCCCATAATAACTAAAATACTAATTACCAATAACAATAACTAAACAGAAAATTACCATAAACATAAAATTCCTGCAGCTAACCAAATTACTAAAATACCCCTACTAGTGAAAATCAGAAAACAAACTCGATAGGATTCAAACCAACTCCCACGTTGGTTCCTTGTCATCAAAAGCATGCCAAATCAATGCTTGGGCTTTCACATCCTTCCCAAGCCTCCAATAAACCTTAGTGGGTTTTTGCCACTTATCTCTATCACTTATCCACATTTGTTATGGAGGACAAGAGCTTGAAAATTGTACTTCACTTAATGAGATTGTAGCAAGCTAGGTTATGAAACCAATACGCTGCTTTGGATTCGCTGGTCTACATGTTAATATTTGAGTAATAATTACAAATGGATCTCGTTATGAAGGCTTCAGCTTATCTAGATTTGCCCTAGTAGTATCAAATTGCTGGATTTTGTGTATTGTTGCTGATGGCTGTATATTCCAGATAGGTTTGATGAGCTCATATTCTTATCCTACTCTTGAAGAAGTGTTTTACGTTGGTACTGCTCGTCGTATCATTCCCCACTTAGGGTTGAAACTCAGTTAAATAGGTGCATAAAAGAGTCAATATTGTTTAATTGCTAGTTTGGAAAATCAATACTGCAAATTCCTGTGATTGGTATTATCTAAGAGCAAGAAATTTTCCAAATGCTAGTTTTGTGGGTTTACTTCTTTTGGAATATTGATCTAGATCCATATTTTGAATACGCCCATTCTACTTGAACTCTGTTGTGTGCAATATTACGCAGATGGGTCTTAATTTCATACTATTCTCTGGTAAATTGGTTTATGTCATTTGAATCTGTTGAACCTCTTTCTGTTGAATCTTGCAGCAATTTCTTGTGTCGATGTAAAGCCATTTGAATACTAGTGAAAGATGGACTATTTTATTGTAGAGATTAATGAAATATGAGTTCTCTTTATAAACCAATACATCTTGAATTTTTTTCATGAAAGATTGTTTTCTATGCGTTAAACAGTGATGATAGAATTGAATCAGTTGTTCCTTCTTAACAAAGTTATGATCTTTTTAACCAGGTATGTTTTGATTGGGAGTTGCCTAAAGAAAAAATGTTTTGAGTGGGAGCAGGGAAATACTTATTTTTGAAATACATAGCTTGTGATTTGTCAGTGTATGCAATAGTAGTACAAAGCAGGATATAAATGTTGGCATCGCATAACTACTTGGTTATAATTTCTGTTATTGCTTGTGAGTTCAAAAATTGAAATGTAAACCATTTTGTTGGAGCTCCCAAGTATAAACCACCCTGAAGTTCCACCTCTCTTGATGTGATATTTCAAGCTTTTTAGGCATGGGGGGCTATGTTGGTTGCTTGGTTGTATTATTCATTATAATTCCACCAGAGGGGGTGTTTTTGTCTTTTTTCTTTGCCAGTCCTATTCTTTGAGATTTGAGAATCACTATTTTTCTGTTTTTCTTATGTTTGGTTTATTGCAGTTTACATTTACAAACCAATTGATGAATAATCAAGTGACTTGTCCTATGAGGTGGTAAAGTGAATTTGATGTAATCCAGAAACAAGCTGACATGCTAAATGCTAGCTGAATGTCAGGGTGTATTTATGTGTGTGTGGGCGTGCATGTGTGCATATATATGTCTATATTCTTTTTCTCTTTCTTGAAATTAGTTTTGACCTCTTTATCGCATTGGATGGCACTACATTTGAATGATTCTTTTTTTTGAATAGCCAACAAACTTGAAGTTTATGTTGCATATATTACTGTTGAGGTAATTTGATATCTACAGGTCTCTGAAAAATAGCTAAATGGATGAAACCACCATTTACCACTTTTGCCAATTAAACATGCAAATCTTTTTCTTGAACAAATTTAGCATGTTATATTGGTGCTTGTCATTCTTGAATCCTAGTTTCTAGAGTCGTATGTAGGGGTGTAAACGATCCGAGTATCAAGTGCGATTACTCTTCACAAGTTTTAGTTTGTTCTTTCTTCTTTGATAAATTCAAAATTCTGTTAAGAGTTGTTGTCTAACAAGAGCCCTGTTGATTTCTTATACTATTTTTGTTTTTCTTGCTAGTTTTAACTAATTTTCTTGTCTTATCTTAAATTTATTTCCTAAATTACCTTTGACAAAAATCCCTCGCTTACAACCTTGTTTTACCTAATTAGTGTATTATAATCCAACAAAAAGTAGGGGTAATTCCTACCCAAGTAAATTTTCTCAGTTGCAACTTTTATCAATAAGTTTATATCTGAATTATTTCTTAATTTTTGACTAGCATGTTCAAATCTTTAAAAGTTTATTGTTTTCACTATTTATCACTTGTATGGATACTTTAGACATAAGATTGACTTAGTGGCTTTCCAGAATTATTCTATAATTTTAGTACATATTTAAACAAAAGTAAAAGAAATTTTGGACAAGTTTTAGATGTTGGATTATAACAAATTAATATAACATAGAATCATGGATATGCATATATGATGAGACAGAATAATTTATTAATGAAAATTTTCTTCAATTGAAATACTTACAGGATTGATGAACTTTGTACAATTTGTTGAAGATTTGAAGAAGTCTCTGGGGATGATATGCTAATTTGACTATTGTTCTAATCTAACATGAGAGAATTTCAAAGTAAAAGAAAGACGAGAAAAGATGATTTTCTATTTCAATAATCCAAAAGTGGTTTGGATTATTACTTTGAGAATTGCCGTTCTCAAAGTTGAGTCCTGAGAGATGCCTTTGGAATTTTGGATTTTCTTCACTTCTCAAGACCTTTTCTTCTTTAGCGGATGCTTCCCCCCTTTTATAGTTGCTAAGGTCCTATTTATTTGCTAAATTGTTGTTGCTTGATAAGTATTTGCGACTTGTTATTGCATGCTGATTCATCTAATAGACTTTGATAAGGTATTTGATTGAAATTCTACAATGTTATTAGTTGGGCGGTTGATTGAGATTTTGTTGGTGCTTAATAATTGATATTTTTGGCCGTCATGTTTGATTGTTTTGTGATGATGACCTTTTAGCTTGTCACTTGTTTTTGTTGGTTGACAAACTAATCATTCACCATTTTTCTTTTTATGTTTCTAGCATATGTCCTAGATTTCTTCTTCACCTATGACGTTTTGTATTTCTTGTTTTTCATTATTGGGTTCATCCATATACGGGTCTCAAGTCTTCTGACAGATTTTGCTTATATGTGATTACAACTCTTCTAATTGTATTTTTTTGTAAACTTTGTATGTTTGAAAATTTACATCTATAGTAGATCTTTTGATAATCATCTTCTAGTGCAACTAGCGGCTAATGGGATCGGGTTTCATTTTCCTGGAGTCTGTGATATGCATTTCCTGGAGTTTGTGATATGCAATTTGTCTTGCTATCCAATACTCAATTTGTTATTTTATTGTGAGATTTTTGCATTCCTACGAATAATTTACAAAGGGTATTATTGGTCTAGTTTGATGTTCATCTAAGATGATATGGTGTTGAGCTGGTTTGTGACGACCCCACCTCCCCTAGGGTTTAGCGAGTCGCCTGCCCAGCTCTCGCCAGGACTCACTCACTAGCACTCGAGAAAACCATCATCCATTGAAGATAAATACCACAACAAGTTCATTTCATCTTCTTGCAAGCTTGGCCGAGAGAGAGAGGAGAGGAAGAGAGAAAAATTCCATCTTGATTTCCTTGTTTGATTTGTGAAAAATCCAAACACTAACCGAAATCCATACCGATTAATCTTAAGTTAAGCTTGGAGAGAAGACCTTGGTGAAGTTTTTGGAGGAATAAAACTCTTGTTTGCTTGGGGTTTGAGGTAAGTTTCTAGAAAATATCTCTTTTATTTGTCTCTTGAGATTCATTCAAGATAAGTTATGATTGAAGCTAAAAGAAGCATGGTTATTAAAGATTTTACGGTTTTGGCTAGGGTGGCATGTAATTTCCAGCTTTAGTGTTCAATTTCCAGCCTTGATATGCATTTTCCAGCCATGAGATGAACTTGATAGTTTTGACATGAGATGGTTTAACTTTGATGTGAAATTTTAAGCTTTGGTATAGGGTTTTCCAGCTTGGTTGAAATTTCCAGCTTTAGTTATAAAAGTCCAGCTTTAGTAGAGAAATTTCCAGCTTTGATGATGAACTGCCCTGCTTCTGACCAGTTACATTCGGATATGATGGAGGCCGAATTGGGCTTAGCTCAAAACATGAAAGTTGTAGGAAATAATGTTATTAAGTTGTTTGTAAAATTTCGGCTCAATCAGAACACGGTAGAATGTTAAATGACCGAAATACCCTTACTGCCGCAAGCTGCAATTTGTAAACAGTTTTTGTGAATTCACCAGTTTGGGCTGCTTTTGTCACCCTAATTCGTATCCAATTAGCTTTTGGTCAAAACACAAAACCTGTAACCCTATGTTTTAGCTTTCCAAAGCCTCTGAAAACACCCCAAACGGAGTTGTGTAGCTTGAGTTATTGCCGGTTAAAGTCAGTGCTGACAACCAGACTGATCATAAACTTTTGGATCTGTGATTGGCAAATTCGACTTAGATAAACTATAAATTAGGTTAAGTTGCCTTCATGAAAGTTGTGCCCCTCTGTCTTAGCTTCAAAACGATGTAAGATTCACGCTGATTCGATAAACATAACTCTGGTTATGATTAAAATGCTATGAGATGTCAAATATGCCGTTTAGTTTTTGTCTTCAAAAATTGATTTCCGATTGTACTATTGCACTTGTGTTGTACTTTGATGATTTTGGAGCCTAATGGAAGGGCTATTTTGGTAACATTACTTGTGTGTTATTGTGGGGCTGAATTAAAGAAAATCAGGAAGCCATAAATGGCTGGAAATTTGGTAAACACAAAGGGCGTGCTGCCCAAATTTGCACTCAAGGGTTAAGTAGAATTACGCTTGTCTTGCGTAATGTTTTGAGGACGAATCTAACTCGATTTGTCTAGATTATCCAAGTTTCCTTTTGTGGAGGTATATAGTTGAAATTCGACCGAAACTTGCACCCTTGGAAATTTACAACTAATCGAAATACGTTTTCTTCATTTCTTCGACCCAAATGGTATTTTCACATATAATTGCTTCAAAATTTCACCGTTTGAAAGCGAGCAAGGGTTTTACGAATATTCCCTAAATAAGTTTCAATTACTTGATTCTCGTTAAACGAAACGTTTAAGTTTTGAGCCTTAGTTACTTTTCAATGCTCTTAAACAATATTTTCTCGCAGATTTGAACTCCAAGAGCGGAGTAATACCCAAAAACGACCTGTAAAGGCACTGCATCTGTTGGTGAGTGCTTCCAAATACCTGATTGAACTTGACACTTGTTTTCAATACTTGACCAATGTGATCGAATGAAATGTGATGGGTATGGTCGGGCAAGGGTGTACTTTATCGCACTTGCCCTAATGTGATATGTACTTGTTATTGTTGCAATCGACTTGATATACTTGTGCTTGACTTGTAAGTGCGGAGCGGCAGTATGTACCACACTCCGAGTGGGAGGTACCTCTCTTTTCCGTCTCCGTACTTCTATCTTGATTCAATCGATTGGAGATGTTATCTCATCGATTTCTTGGGGACCCAAACCCCACTGGCTAGTTAATCGAATCGAGCCGGCAAGGGTTTGGTCGATTAGATAACGAACCATGGGTATCTAGTGTTGTCGAGTGGAGTGTTATCTCCTCGACTAATTGGTATATTCGAGTATTACCACCAGTGTTTATTGTGGAGTTCGGGCCCAGTAAGGAGGTTTGGTCGGTGGACGGAGATTGGAGTTAAGTGGTGTTCTACTGGACTAGTTACCTCACTTGAAAGTTGACGGAATGTCAACTACCAATTGATCAAGCCATGGTGGAGCCAATACATGAACAACTGTATCCTTACTTGTGAAATACGAATGGTTATTGTTTGGCTATTTGAAGAATTATTACTCATTTCTTGACTTGTTTTGCTTATTATTTCACTATTGTGCTGCTTCTATGTTATTTGATGATTAATTTGATATTTGGAACCTCACTGGTCTTTTAGCTCATTCCACGCCATTTGTTTTCCTTACAGGAGGTGCGAGTTAGGCGCAAGAGTTGCAACGACTAGTGTAGTCTAGTAGGTTTGAGTTTTGAAGTTGTACTCGCGTTAACACCCGATTAGGGTTGTATGTACTTGACTTGTAGCACTTTAAAGTATTATGGCATGTGAAAGCCTTGTATCTGGGTGAACATCAATGTATATGTATAAGAAGTTTGAACTTGTTGTGGTATTTATCTTCAATGGATGATGGTTTTCTCGAGTGCTAGTGAGTGAGTCCTAACGAGAGTTGGGCAGGCGACTCGCTAAACCCTAGGGGGAGATGGGGTCGTCACACACTTGCCCTAATGTGATATGTACTTGTTATTGTTGCAATCGACTTGATATACTTGTACTTGACTTGTAAGTGCGGAGCTGCAGTATGTACCACACTCGATCCGAGTGGGAGGTACCTCTCTTTCCCGTCTCCGTACTTCTATCTTGATTCAATCGATTGGAGATGTTATCTCATCGATTTCTTGGGGACCCAAACCCCACTGGCTAGTTAATCGAATCGAGCTGGCAAGGGTTTGGTCGATTAGATAACGAACCATGAGTATCTAGTGTTGTCGAGTGGAGTGTTATCTCCTCGACTAATTGGTATACTCGAGTATTACCAAGTCAGGAAATGAGTAATAATTCTTCATATAGCCAAACAATAACCATTCGTATTTCACAAGTAAGGAAACAGTTGTTCATATATTGGCTCCACCATGGCTTGATCAATTGGTAGTTGACACTCCGTCAACTTTCAAGTGAAGTAACTAGTCCAGTAGAACACCACTTAACTCCAATCTCCGTCCACCGACCAAACCCCCTTACTGGACCCGAACTCCACAATTCATCAAAGAACGTAGAAATAGCACAATAGCGAAATAGCGAGCAAAACAAGCCAAGAAAATGAGTAATAATACTTTATATAGCCAAAGATAAATATTCCGTATTTCACATATAAGAATACAATTGCTTATATAACGGCTCCACCATAGCTTGATCAATTAATAGTTGACATTCCGTCAACTTTCAAGTAAGGTAACCAATCCAGTAGAACACCACTTAACTCCAATCTCCGACCACCGACCAAACCCCTTTACCGGCCCCGAACTCCACAGTAAACACTGGTGGGAATACTCGAGTATACCGATTAGTCGAGGAGGTAGCACTCCACTCGACAGCACTAACTACCCAGGGTTCGTTATCTAATCGACCAAACCCTTGCCGGCTCGACTCGATTAACTAGCCGCAGGGTTTCTGGAATTCCAGATAATCACAATTCATATGCACGTATATCATTTAAATGGAACTCAAAGATCGAGAACAAGTCATATTAGGGCAAGTGCAATAAAGTACACGCTTGCCGTCTCAATCCACTCATATAACATGTAAGCATCTCATTCAAGTATTAAATACAAGTATCAAGTGCAATTAGGTATTTGGAACACTCACCAAAAGATGTAGTGCTTTTAGTGATCACGTCCAGGTAGTACTCTTGGCTTGGAGTCCAAATCTGCGATAAAATATCGTTTAAGAGATTTGAAAATCGATTAAGGTTTGAAACTTAGACGTTTCGTTTAATGAGAATCAAAAAACTGAAATTCATTTGGAGCATATATGTAAAACTCTTGTTCGCTATACACACTGTGAAACTTGGTAGAAATTCTACTTTGAAATACCATTTAAATCGAAAGAACGAGGAAAAGATATTCTATTAGGTGTAAATTTCATTTTTCCAAGGGTACACGTTTTGGCCGAATTTCAACTTATATATCTCCACAAAAAGGAACTCGAATAACCTAGGCAAATCGAGTTAGATTCATCCTCAAGATTTTAGTCAAGGCGAGCGTAGTTCTACTTAACCTTCGCGTGCCAATTTGGGTGGCCCGCCCTTTGTGTTTACCAATTTTTCCAGCCATTTATGGCTTCTTTCTTTCCTTAATTCAGCCTCACAATCATACAGAAGCAATGATACTAACATAGCCCTTCCAATAAGGTCCAAAATCACCCAAATACAATACAAGTGCAATAGTATAATCGGAAATCAATTTTGAAGACAAACTGAACGGCAGATTTGATATCTCGTAACATTTTAGTCATAACTGGAACTACGTTTATCGAATCAGGGTGAATCTTATACCGTTTCGAAGCTAAGACAGAGGGGAACAACTTTCATGAAAGCCACTTAACCTAATTTATAGTTTATCTAAGTCGAATTGCAATTCCAAGATCCAAAAGTTCGTAATCAGTCTAGTTGTCAGCACTGACTTTAACCGGCGATAACTCAGGCTACATAACTCCGTTTGGGGTGTTTTCAGAGGCGTTGGAAAGATAAAATACAGGGCTACAATTTTTGTGTTTTGGCCAAAAGCTAATTGGATGCGAATCAGGGTGAAAAACGCAACCCAAACTGGTGAATTCACAAAACTGTGTACGAATTGCAGCTTGGGGCAGTGAGGGTATTTCGGTCATTTCACATCCTATCGTACTCCGATTGAGCTGAAATTTTACAGGCAGCTATAAAACATCATTTCCTACAACTTTCATGTTTTGAATTAAGCCTAATTCGGCCTCCATCATGGCCGAATAAAACTGGGCAGAACAGGGCATCATGGAAGTTCAAATCTGAAATTTTATGAATTCATAGTGCAACCTTCACTTTTCTAGCTTGAATCATTACTTCAACCTCCAAAACAAGATTATAAACACCATATACCATCTAAATAACAGGATTTATGATTGAAAAACTCCAAAATCCTAACTCAAATAAAGACCCTAACTCAAACAAGAACCACCACAAGTCTCAAAACCATGGGAATAACTATCATTAGCCACAAAGATAGGTTGTTCTACAAAATTAGGCAAGGGTAGAGAAGCAATAAAAGAAGAGAGCTTTAATACCTCTTTAAGATGCTTACAAGTGCAAATCCTTCACCTTTCCTTTCAAAAATTTTGCCACACAAAGCTTTAATCTTCCCTAAAGAGCAACTTATATGGAGTAGTTTGCAAAATTTCTGGATTGAAACAAGAAAGGATGGTGCAAGATGAAGTCTTTCCTCTCTTCTCTCTCCCTCAAGAATCGGCCAAGCAAGGGTTAAAATGCAGAAAATTGGGTCAAATATGTGTTTTAGGAAAGTTAAACAAGTTGGTCAGTCCAACTTCCAAAGGTGTGATGACACTTGTTTTTTTTTTCTAGATTTTTCTCTCATTTCTTTTGGTCAAATGTTGTGGCTGATTTGAGAGATATTTTTAGGGTTAATTATCTGAAATAAAGTGAGAAGATTAAGGTAGTAAAGTAGTGTTCAAGTGGTGTACTCACTGGGTAACAAACGGTGCACGTCGGTTCAAGCCCGATTTTCCTTAACTCGCACGTACTAGGGTTTTAACTTCTAATTCACTAACTTATTATTATCACTTCTAATCACACATTTAATATCATCTAGAATGTACTCTTAATCACTAAATCTAGTATACGCTTCGTACCGATTACTCACACCACAAAAAAAAAGAAAAAAAACGTAAAACCCTAGTTTGTCGTAACGGTGGAAGTAAAACGAAAACCCTTGGTTCTAAGATTATTTGTGGCTATTTGGGAAGTGAGTGTGTAGTAAACCTATTGTAAAGTAATAATTTGCAAATTAAAGGGAATTTGAAGAAAAATATAAGAGATTTTACGCGTCCTCACACTCTCTCCTCCTTAAGAGAATTTCGCCCTCGAAATTCGTACCTTTTGTAAACAGGTATGGATACGTTTCTTGCATGTCTTTCTCTAACTCCCAGGTTGCTTCGTCCACTTCATGGTGTTTCCATAGAACCTTCACTAATGGAATCTGCTTGTTTCTCAAGTCCTTCACCTTTCTATCCAGTACTCGAATGGGTCGTTCCTCATAGGTTAATGACTCGTCTAGTTGAATATCTTCTGCTGGCAAAATGTGAGTCGGATCCGGATGATACTTCTTAAGCAAAGAAACGTGAAAAACATCATGGATCCGAGACATACTAGCTGGTAACTCCAGTCGATAAGCCACCTTCCCTATTCGCTGGAGTATACTGAAAGGTCCTATGTATCTCGGTTGCAACTTTTTCCCTTTTCCAGCTTTAAGTTTTCCTTTTAATGGAGTAATCCTAAGGAACACTTTGTCTCCTATTTCAAACTCCAAATCCTTCCTCCGATGATCGGCATAGCTCTTTTGTCGGCTTTGGGCCGTTTGAAGCCTTTGACGAATCACCTTTACCCTTTCGTAGGCTTCCTCAACTCATGGTATTGTAGCCGGATCTATGATCTTCCTCTCTCCTACCCCATCCCAATGGATTGGCGATCGACACCTTCGTCCATACAATGCTTCATAGGGGGCCATTTGGAGAGACGAGTGGTAACTATTATTATACGCGAATTCAACCAGGGTTAAGTATTGGCTCCAACTTCCTCCGAAGTCTACTATACAGGCTCTCAGCATATCCTCAAGAGTTTGAATGGTCCTCTCAGATTATCCATCAGTTTGGGGATGATACGCTGTACTATAGCTCAACTTAGTTCCTAGAGCCTCTTGCAGTTTCTGCCAGAATCGAGAGACAAATCGGGGGTCTCGATCGGATACAATACTCATTGGTACCCCATGTAGTCTCACTACTTCATTCATATAGAGTTGGGCAAGTTTCTCCAAAGAATATTTCATATTAACTGGTAGAAAGTGTGCGGTCTTAGTTAAGCGGTCTACTATTACCCAGACCGCATCATGTCCTTTTTGAGTTAAAAGCAGATTCCATTAGTGAAGGTTCTATGGAAACACCATGAAGTGGAGGAAGCAACCTGGGAGTTAGAGAAAGACATGCAAGAAACGTATCCATACCTGTTTACAAAAGGTACGAATTTCGAGGGCGAAATTCTCTTAAGGGGGAGAGAGTGTGAGGACGCGTAAAATCCCTTATATTTTTCTTCAAATTCCCTTTAATTTGCAAATTATTACTTTACAATAGGTTTACTACACACTCACTTCCCAAATAGCCACAAATAATCTTAAAACCAAGGGTTTTCGTTTTACTTCCACCGTGACGACAAACTAGGGTTTTACATTTTTTTTTCTTTTTTTTTTGTGGTGTGAGTAATCGGTACGAAGCGTATACTAGATTTAGTGATTAAGAGTACATTCTAGATGATATTAAATGTGTGATTAGAAGTGATAATAATAAGTTAGTGAATTAGAAGTTAAAACCCTAGTACGCGCGAGTTAAGGAAAATCGGCTTGAACCGACGTGCACCGTTTGTTATCCAGTGAGTACACCACTTGAACACTACTTTACTACCTTAATCTTCTCACTTTATTTCAGATAATTAACCCTAAAAATATCTCTCAAATCAGCCACAACATTTGACCAAAAGAAATGAGAGAAAAATCTAGAAAAAAAAAACAAGTGTCATCACACCTTTGGAAGTTGGACTGACCAACTTGTTTAACTTTCCTAAAAACACATATTTGACCCAATTTTCTGCATTTTAACCCTTACTTGGCCGATTCTTGAGGGAGAGAGAAGAGAGGAAAGACTTCATCTTGCACCATCCTTTCTTGTTTCAATCTTGAACTCCAACCAGAAATTTTGCAAACTACTCCATATAAGTTGCTCTTTAGGGAAGATTAAAGATTTGTGTGGCAAAATTTTTGAAAGGAAAGGTGAAGGATTTGCACTTGTAAGCATCTTAAAGAGGTATTAAAGCTCTCTTCTTTTATTGCTTCTCTACCCTTGCCTAATTTTGTAGAACAACCTATATTTGTGGCTAATGATAGTTATTCCCATGGTTTTGAGACTTATGGTGGTTCTTGTTTGAGTTAGGGTCTTTATTTGAGTTAGGATTTTGGAGTTTTTCAATCATAAATCCTGTTATTTAGATGGTATAATGGTGTTTATAATCTTGTTTTGGAGGTTGAAGTAATGATTCAAGTTAGAAAAGTGAAGGTTGCACTATGAATTCATAAATTTCAGATTTGAACTTCCATGATGCCCTGTTCTGCCCAGTTTTATTCGGCCATGATGGAGGCCGAATTAGGCTTAACTCAAAACATGAAAGTTGTAGGAAATGATGTTTTATAGCTGCCTGTAAAATTTCAGCTCAATCGGAGTACGATAGGATGTGAAATGACCGAAATACCCTCACTGCCCCAAGCTGCAATTCGTACACAGTTTTGTGAATTCACCAGTTTGGGTTGCGTTTTTCACCCTGATTCGCATCCAATTAGCTTTTGGCCAAAACACAAAAATTGTAGGCCCTGTATTTTAATCTTTCCAGCGCCTCTGAAAACACCCCAAACGGAGTTGTGTAGCCTGAGTTATCGCCGGTTAAAGTCAGTGCTGACAACTAGACTGATTACGAACTTTTGGATCTTGGAATTGCAATTCGACTTAGATAAACTATAAATTAGGTTAAGTGGCCTTCATGAAAGTTGTTCCTCTCTGTCTTAGCTTCGAAACGGTATAAGATTCACCCTGATTCGATAAACGTAGCTCCAGTTATGACTAAAATGCTACGGGATATCAAATCTGCCGTTCAGTTTGTGTCTTCAAAATTGATTTCCGATTATACTATTGCACTTGTATTGTATTTGGGTGATTTTGGAGCTTATTGGAAGGGCTCTGTTAGTATCATTGCTTCTGTATGATTGTGGGGCTGAATTAAGGAAAGAAAGAAGCCATAAATGGCTGGAAAAATTGGTAAACACAAAGGGCAGGCCGCCCAAATTGGCACGCGAAGGTTAAGTAGAACTACGCTCGCCTTGACTAAAGCCTTGAGGATGAATCTAACTCGATTTGCCTAGGTTATTCGAGTTCCTTTTTGTGGAGGTATATAAGTTGAAATTCGGCCAAAACGTGTACCCTTGGAAAAATGAAATTTACACCTAATAGAATATCTTTTCCTCGTTCCTTCGATTTAAATGGTATTTCAAAGTAGAATTTCTACCAAGTTTCACAGTGTGTATAGCGAGCAAGAGTTTACGTATATGCTCCAAATGAATTTCAGTTTTTTGATTCTCGTTAAACGAAACGTCTAAGTTTCAAACCTTAATCGATTTTCAAAACTCTTAAACGATATTTTATCGCAGATTTGGACTCCAAGCCAGGAGTACTACCCTGGACGTGATCACTAAAAGCACTACATCTTTTGGTGAGTGCTTCCAAAT
Source organism: Coffea humblotiana (assembly GCA_023065735.1). Taxonomy (NCBI): domain Eukaryota; kingdom Viridiplantae; phylum Streptophyta; class Magnoliopsida; order Gentianales; family Rubiaceae; genus Coffea; species Coffea humblotiana. Next base: position 17,747,462 of record CM041216.1, read on the forward strand.
ACCTAATTGCACTTGATACTTGTATTTAATACTTGAATGAGATGCTTACATGTTATATGAGTGAATTGAGAGGGCAAGCGTGTACTTTATCGCACTTGCCCTAATATGACTTGTTCTCGATCTTTGAGTTCCATTTAAATGATATACGTGCATATGAATTGTGATTATCTGGAATTCCAGAAACCCTGCGGTTAGTTAATCGAGTCGAGCCGGCAAGGGCTTGGTCGATTAGATAACGAACCCTGGGTAGTTAGTACTGTCGAGTGGAGTGCTACCTCCTCGACTAATTGGTATACTCGAGTATTACCACCAGTGTTTACTGTGGAGTTCGGGCCCGGTAAGGGGTTTGGTCGGTGGACGGAGATTGGAGTTAAGTGGTGTTCTACTGGATTGGTTACTTTACTTGAAAGTTGACGGAGTGTCAACTACTAATCGATCAAGCTATGGTGGAGCCATTATATAAGCAATTGTATCCTTATATGTGAAATACGGAATATTTATTTTTGGCTATATAAAGTGTTATTACTCATTTTCTTGGCTTGTTTTGCTCGCTATTTCGCTATTGTGCTATTTCTACGTTCTTTGATGAACAATTTGATATTTGGAACCTCATTGAGCTTTAGCTCACTTCGTTAGTTTTGTTTTCCTTACAGGGGGTACGAGCGTGGCACGAGAGTTATAAAGACTAGAGTAGTTTAGTTGTTTTAAATTTTGAAGTTGTACTCGCGCTAGCACCTGACTAGAGTTTGTTGTACTCGAGTTGTTTAAATTAAGGTGTGTGGAGTCTTGTATATGGATTTGAACATCAATGTATATTTATTAAGTTTGAACTTGTTACGGTATTTACTAGAAATGGATGTACGTTTTCTTTCTCGAGCCCTAGTGAGTGAGTCCTGGCGAGAGTTGGGCAGGCGACTCGCCAAACCCTAGGGTGAGCCCTAGGGGGAGGTGGGGTCGTCACAGGTGGTATTAATATTTTCTAACAACTTGAGATTATGAAACTTTTCTTAACAAAATTCACTTCCTTGGCTAAAATTCAACCATTAAAACAACCAAGAATCTAAGGTAAGTGAGTTCACATAAGGGTTATAAGGATAAGTAAAATTTCGGGGTCTCACATGGTTGACATACTCTATGGATGAATACTGGTCCTTTACTAACTATAGTGGCTTCTACGAATTAATATGCCAATTTTCTACCAAATTGATCTGTTAGATCTGGAGCTGAGAAAATCAACGAGTGAAAAAAACCCCTGGTCCTCGAGCTTTTGAGGAGTAAGAGTTACTATTTGTCCTTCTTTGTTCAACTCTAGTGGTTGATAAACATCCAGATAAATGGTAACCTTACAAATGCTATATGTCAAATGATGCAATTTTGTCTTTCCAGAGGAAGTATTCTACAAAGAACACCAATTCTAGGACATACACTTTGGGATCTGTAGTATATATTCCGAACGAATAACATACCAGCTGGATAGAATTTGGATTTTGGGATATCCTATAAATATTCATTTATGGTGATCATCTTGTGGTTTTTGTTTTGTGATTTTGTGATGATCATTTTTTGAATTTCTATAGGAAGTGATGCCAAGTGTTTTTGTTTAAAAAAGAAAAATCTAGCTTTAATGTTTTCTATTTCTTTCGGTCCAAGAGTTGGTAGTACTAGAAAAGGTCATAGGATGGCTTTCAAATCTCTGTTTCATTTTTTGATCAATTTCTAGTGGGGCTGAAAGGTTTTTAAGCTTATCTTTCAGTCCAAGATTCTTTGCCTTTAGCCAGTGGAGCTGGAAGGTTTTAAGCTTTCTTTTAATTCTTCCTTTCCTCATGATCTTGAGCCATTCTACTTACTTTGAAATTAATTCCTACAATTTTTCTACATGCATCCATGACTTCTTGATAACTATAAAATCCTTTATACCAAGGGTTTTGTAAATTTTGCTATTTGTTCCAAAACTTCGGACCATTTATGATATATTCATGTTTGATATACCCTGAATACAGCATAAGAAGAAAAATTTTTCCCTTGGCATTTTTGTTCTATTTTCAAAAAATAATGAGTTGATGCTTTTAAAACTTTTATGACTTCGGTAGCATTTCCCCTGGCATTCCATGTGTTATCGAGTAAACACTGCTGGCTATCATTTAATTCTATATATGTTAAAAATGGTTTAAAGCTGATATTAGTTCCTTTGACATATTTGGGAAGTGAAATCTGACCGAAGGTCAAGTTCTTGCCCTTCGTTTGCTAAATCAGGGCAAAAAAAAGTAAGCAACTTTTTAGGGTAAGGTACACACTGATCATTGGATAGCAAGACAAATTGCATATTGACAGACTCGAGAAAAATGAAGCCCGATCACACTGGCCATCGCTTGCATTAGAATATGATCATCAGAAGATCTACTGCAAGTGAAAATTTTTGGATATACAATTTTTGCAAAATTAGAAGAGTTGGTAGAATCACATATAAGTGAAATCTATTAGGAGAACCAAGACTTGTATATGGATGAAGCCAATAATGAGGAAGAAGGATTAGAAAATGTATTGGTGACAAAAGAATGCATAATCTAGAAAATATGCTAGAAGCTTTAAAAAAAGGTGAATGATTTAGTTTGTTAACCATTGAAAACAAATGACATACTAAAAGGTCACATCATCACAAAGCAATCAAATAAGACGGCCAAAGATGATACAAACCTTGTTGACAAAATGAAATTAGCATTAACAAGCCTCGGCTCTTTGGTGATTAACACAAGTTTGAACAGCGGAATTCCTATATGGACCCCTCTAATCCCTGTGGTTACGAATGTTGATACGTTCTTGACTCACAATCAAACAAACTAGTGAACCCAAGGAATGGTAGTACGGCGCCACAATTCAAGTGCGATTCTTGATTGATAAGCCAAATGGACACGAAGAAAATTTAAGTGTTCAAGGGGAGCTTGTAGAGCCAAGAGAGCGAATTCTCTCAAGACCATTTTCTGAAAAATGTCATATGTTATTGTTGGAAAGAAACAATGTACTTTTAATGTATCTTGACACAAGAACTCCTAACAAAACCTGGACAAATAAGATATAACAAGTTGAACCGTTTAACCCAGCTCATAATCCTACTTAAGGGAAGGATCCAAGTTTTAAAAGCTGGTCCGTTTATTAACTAAAAATGACCCAAAATTAAGACTAAACTAATGCAACTAAATTGGAAATTTGAGCATTTAAGCTGGAAACTCCGACCCTTAACAAATGACTTGAGTAGCCTCTTTTAGTGAAGAAGTAACTTCACACTTTGAGGCTCCTTGCTCATATCAAAAGATATCAATTATCAAGTATCAACAAAGTCTCAATCAGCCACCCCAACCAATAACAATGCAGAATTTCCATCGAATACCTTATAAAAGTTTATCAGATACATCAGCACGCAATAATAAGGCTCAAATACTTATCAAGTAGCAATAATTTAGCAGATAAATAAGACTTTTAGCAACTATAAAGGGAGAATCATCAACTAAAGAAGAATTGATGCTAAAAAGTGAAGAAAACCCTTGTCCGAAATTTCAAAGGCATCTCTCAAGACTCACCTTTGAGAACTGCAATTATAAAAGTAATAATCCAAATCACTTTTGGATTATTGAAATAGGAAAACGTCTCATCTCTTCTTTCTATTTCTTTGAAATTGTATCACATTAGCTTAGTCCAATACTCAAATTAGCATATCATCCCCAGAGACTTCTTCAAGTCCTCAACACATTGTACGAAATCATCAATCTTGTAAGTATTTCAATTGAAGAAAATTGTCATTAGTAAATTATTTTGCCTCCTCATATATGCATATCCATGATTCTATGTTGTATTAATTCATTATAATCCAACATTCAAAACTTGTCCAAAGTTTTTTCTATTTTTGTTTAAATGTGTTTATACTAAATTATAAATCTGGAAGGCTACTCAGTCAATCTTATATCTGAAGTACCATACCAGTGACAAATAGGGAAAAAATGAGACTTTTAAAGATTTGAGCATGCTAGTAAAGAATTAAGAAATAATACAGATATAAGCTTATTAATAAAAGTTATGACTGAGAAAATCTTTGCTTGGGCACGAATTACCCTTACTTTTGTTGGATTGTAATACTTTAATCAGCTAAAACAAGGTGTTGCTAGTGAGGGACTTATGTCGAAGGGTAATTTAGGAAACAAATTTTACGATAAGACAAGAAAATTAGTTAAAAACTAGCAATAAAAACAAAAATAGTACAAGAAATCAATAGAAATCTTTTTTTAGACAAAATCTTTAGTAAATAACAGAGTTTTGAATTTATCCAAAAAGAAAGAACAAACTAAAACGTGAAGAGTAATCGCGCTCGATACTTGGATCATTTACACCCCTAGTCATGGGTCACGTATCAAGTGCCAAGACTCTGTTTTACATTTCTTCTTGTGAAGTATCATCCATGCCAAAAATTTGGTTTGCTGATTTCTTTCTTTTTGTTTCTTTTCGATTATATTTTGGCTCTTTCAGATATATTTAGAACAGTTTGTGGTTGTAGGAATACGTAAGATGATAAAAAGTAATTTCTGATAAAGTTAATGGAGATAACATATGAATATATTCATTTTGCATTGTGGTAATAATTTATGTTAACATTTAAATAGCTTTATAGCATTTTAAGTCCGTAAAATACTGTTTATGTTCTGCAGATTGAATTAATTTGTAACAAAATTTCTTGTCTAGGAGCAGTTTTGTAAGAGTTGCAACTATTGTCTGTTGTATTGGACTCGATTACATGACTATCTTGCCTAGGATCTAAGAAATCAAATCTAGGTTGAGTTCTTTAGAAGTGATTTGGAGTTTTACTCACACAATAACCTAACAATGATCAAGATGTGGTTAAGCTCTTGTCACTTTCATGATGAAAGAACAAATTCTACAAACACTTAAAAGAGGGTGGAAACTTGTTCAAAGATATAGTCAATCCCTCTTCAAAACTATGTTTGCCCACACCTAACTGAAGCAAGCTATGTGACGATATGTGAAAAGCATGTTTACATGTATAGATTAGCCAGCTATCTACTTGAAGGTGGCTTTATCTCAATGTTTGGAATAACCTCATCACATTGAAAACTAAACAAGTTGTCCCCTCATTTCGTTGGGAACAATAATTTTGAAGGATTTTGAAGGATAAGTCCTACTTTAGACAGTCTCTGCTTTTCTATGCCAATTCTTTTGGGCATGCATGTTATTCTAACAAATTTATTTTCTCCATTTGGTCACATGTTTTCCTGACTCTGGATAATTTGTTTTGTAGAAATGGCTTGTGCTCATCACTTTTGATTTCATCAACACCATTGAGAGATTGATAATATGGCATCTCAGGTTGATGGGGATCATAGTGTCTGTTCTGTTGTTTCCATTGCTTCTTTGTCTAAAATCAGCTCCATGTATGGTACGGATTAGTGCTGAGGTTGATACTGCTAAACGTTTGGACAGTGGTGATATTGCAAACCTTCCAAGCTCAACCCCTTATTTATGAAAAAGAAAAACTTAACCTATGTTGACCACCTCTTTGTTTGCTTGGTCTGAAAGGAGACAAAGATGGTAGTCCTGGGGCCGATAATCTGTAAGAGATATAGCTGGAAAAAGAATTATGGCCATTTTCTGGGCGTAAAAGAATGCAAGGATTATTAGTACTGGCCTTGCATCAAAGGATGGCATGTTTATTTATCAACAAGTATGATGCGGAAGAAAGAACTACAGGAATAAGGAAAAGTGCTCTTTTGCCAACACCTTGATACAACCTTTTTGGGCATTCTTCTGCTATTGTCTCTAGTTTAGGAGCATGTGAAGGTTTTCGTGGGGAAATCACTGGGGATGGTGCAACCTCAGCCAAACTTATTCTCATGGACCTGGTGTGTTTCCTCGTTGTGGATGGATTAGCTTAGCAATTATAGGCAAAAGATTAGTTTGAGAAGCATAGGAGATACTGAATGCTGTTACGCTCTCATATAAATACTTTCGTACGACCAAAAGGTTACGGAAACCTTTGGTAGTGGTTCTATGTCAAAGGCATTCTTGTTACCACCAGAATGTCAGGATTTGAGGTTTGAAATGTTTGACTCTGAATTGTTTTTAACGGTTCAGCCGTTCAGGCAATGCTCTTATGGCCACATAATAAATAGTATAGGTGAATGTGTAATGATCCTCAGCTTGAAATATTCCAAAGCAATGCAGAAGTTGTTAGTTGAGGCACCTGAAAAACTCGAGGCAACAGCGGTTCTCAATTGCGTCCCCTAAAATCCTTCTTGATTAGCTGTCGGAGTGTTGTTTCTTTATCAGCGTTTTGGGAAAAGGATGTTTAATAACCAAGACAGCTTGCCGCGAGAGTAATGGGGAAAGAGTAAAATAAAGTTAAAAATCTTGTATACAGTGCTATGAAACCAGGAAAAGTACGTTTGCAATGCACATGTATTGTTTGTTAAAGGTATTAAAAAAAAATTTCCCAATAGGGAAGGGGTGATATTACGAAGCGGGAGGGGGATCCAAATTTTATAAAAAAATAATTCCAAATAAGGGAGGGGTGAGATTATGAAGTGGGAAGGGAATCGAAAGATTTGAATTCAAGATCTCTAATTCTTGAAACTTTAATTGTAGCTACTAAATCAAAGATTTCTCAAGCTATTGTTTATCAAAGTTTGGGATGAGTTGGATGGTATGGAGGAAAGGAGTGTAAGTGCGGTTTCAAATTCGAATTTTCTTACTTATACTTAAAAAAAATTTTTAAAAAGGAAAAAGCTAGACATTGTTATTGTCAAATTATGTCAAAGAGATTGATTGTGACTAATTGCCTAGCGAAAATTAGTAAACCTACTGGATAAATCTTGTAGCATTATTTCTCCATATGTAAAAGCCATGTCGTAAAATTTAACTTATCATATTTCCTTTTAATTTAATTTTTGTATAAAAACGTTGGAGCTTATACATTGTTATAATTCTCTGTACTCATCTTTTAGTTTAGAATATTGTGAGAAAAATATATTTCTTTAAAAAAATGAGATTTTTATACTTTAGTTATAAAAATTCTTGTGGCATGAAGATGAAGATGTCTCTACACAAACATTGAAACATCTTCTACTTGATAATGCCTTGTGCTAATTCAAATCTCTATGAGAAATTTCTTCTATTTCACCATTGAAACAGATATGTTGTACATCTTCTACAGTATGTCTGTATGTGCTGCGTAATTGAATGCAATTGAGAATAATCCTTTCTTTAACAATGAATACTTTTTGGCAACTATAGTTAAAAAAAAAAACTATGAGTCCTTTCAAGCCCAAGATTCCCAACTCCATTTCAATCAAAATTCAAATGAATCCAAACCCAAAGGAAGAAAAGAGAAAAGAACATAATACCACTTAATGTCATGGGGTGGTTGTTAAACTAAATATGTACATTTGAATATACTAAATAGACTTACCTCCATCCATCATTGTCACATACAAATTAATCTCCCCTTGTCTTCTTGCATCTTTTTTTTTTTTATCTATTTTAACAAAACAAATATGTAGAAGAAGAATTTAGAGTAAGGGAGCTTTTAATCTATACCTAACTAGAGAGATAGTATTGTAAATGGAATACCATAAACTATTTAGGTTAACTAGAGATCCTTACTGACAAATATCAAAATTTAAGGAAATCTTATCCTAAATTATAATTGAAAATAATATATCTGATTAATAGATTAATTTGATTGATTATTTCATTGAGCGAAATATCAATTAACAGAAGATACCAATTAATCATCACTAAATGGAAAATACTAATCAATCATTTACAAAATATTAATTAATTAATTAATTAGGATATCAATGATTACTAACAATCATATGGGTCACAATAGCCTCCGAAAGAAGCAAGTCTTACATTCTCCCATTTGATTTATATGAAATAATCAAGATAACTTATGAGTGACTAGACACTTAAAAATGGCCATAAGTTTTATTGTCACTCAACAAGTTCAACAGTTATGCAATAATTATTTAATTAGAAAATAATAATACATGAATCATGGTGGTTATACTTTCAAACTAAGTACTACAATAACTTTATGAATAATTTCATATAAGTTATTTATGTTTCAATTTTATGAATCAAATGATCCTTACTTTATACATGAACAACAATGTGCATAAATCATGTAAACATAAGTATCTCAAGTGTTTAGACAACAACAATAATTTGAGAATAATAGCAAAATACTAAATAAACTAGCAATTCCCTTATGAGTTATTTGATCATTACTAACTTCGGTAACTTTTATTTGTTAGTTTAGCAATAACAACTCCTTACCCTTACTGTATATTCAATATATAGCTACTTTTTACTTTCTAAACATTATTTTCAACTATTAAATACCTTATGTCAACTTACCTGCCTTGACTCTCATCCTTTCTGTTGGATCCCAAGATGTTTTGATGATGACAAACCAAGAATAATGTTTATTTGTGCAACTTTGGTTGCAGGAAATATTATCCGACAAGTCGGATGCACGAAGAATTCACACTGGATCATCTTGGATTGTCGGATTGTTAATGCACAAGTCTCGCAAATAACTAGTTTTTACACTCTCGAATGATTGATCGGACGCATGAATGAAGCCTTAGACTATCCGAATTTCTCTCAAAGTCTATTGTTATCTAACCCAACGGAAGGAAACTAGGACACAAGATTGGAGTGTCTGATGTGCTGGTATCGCAAAGTCCCTGATTTATAACGATAAGGACAAAAAATGGGACACATGAAATAAAGTTCTAAATGTCCTAACGCCACTTTCAAAGGAACTTGTTTATTGGAGGATCACATGCAAGATAGGGCGCTTGATGATTGTCCGAACATTACAACGGCTAGTTAAGCAGTCATTAATTTTGAAGTTATTCTTAATTGAAAAGTAACTTTTTCTTTGTGTATATAGGAGCCTTGTTTATGATCAAACAAAAACGGTTAATTAGCCTTGTTTATGTGCCAAGTGACTGAAAAGCTCTTCTTAATGAGATTGAGCAAGTACTTTTGTAGTTTGGATAGGATAGTGGAGGCGTAAAACTTGTGTTCATCAAGCTGAGTGCTATGGTTGAACTTAAGTGATCCAAATCCATATACCAAATGTACTCTACTCTTCTAACCTTGAAGGAGTTGGTTATTAATACAAGTTGAAGTGTGCTTGAATTTGTATTGGTTGCTGATTTGATTCACCATTTTATTTTATTTTTCTTAAAGTTCATTGCCATATCTAATTTATACTTGTATTTACATCTAATCTAATCTTGTTACAGAAAATAGTAAAAAAGGAGGGTTAAAACTCGACTTATTTGTTTTTAAAGGGCAACCTAATTCAACCCCCCTTCTGAGGTTGCCCCTGAGACTGATATTTGGTATCAGAGTTGGTCTCAACAGATTAAGCTTCACAGCTTTGAGAAAAGAAATGGCAGCCAACAATGCTCTCTTTTTGAAAGGACAATCAGTAACAAGACCACTACGTTCAACGGTGTCAACTTCATCAGTTGGAAAGAAAGAATGGAGATCTTTCTTCAATCCATAGACATAGAACGTTGGAACATTGTCACCGAAGGACCATATGAAGCAACAATTCTAGATGCTGATCTGAACAGAGTTAGACCAACGACAAGAAATGAGCTGAATTCAAAAGACAAAGCACATCTTACTTTAAATGCTAAAGCAATGAATGTACTATATAATGCTCTTGATGCTAATGAATCTACATGTGTAAAAGGTTGCAGGTCTGCCAAGAAAATTTGAGATAAATTCAGAGAAATCCATGAAGGCAGTGATGATGTCAGAAAACAGAAAAAATCATTGCTAGTAACTAAATATGAATCATTTTAGATGGAGCCTCTTGAAACCATTGATAAAACGTATTACAAGTTTAATGACATCATCAAGGGTCGTGAAACTCTTGGTAAGGAATATTCACTCAGTGAGAAGAGCAGAAAAATACTCAATACACTATCAAAGGAGTGGGAGACAAGAGCCACTGCTATTGAAGAGGTTAAGGACTTAATTTTCGTTCCTATAGAGTCCTTGATAAATTCTACAGAAAACAGTAAGGACCATGATAAGTGAGTGTGATTTGCCAAAATACTTCTGCAGTGAATCTGTGAATACAGCCTACTATGTCATAAGCAGAATTTTATTTAGACCACCATTGCATAAGACTTCATTTGAACTTATGTTTGGAAAAAAAGTCAATTGTCAATTATTTCAAAGTATTTGGGCGCAAATGTTACATACTTAATCTAAAGAAATATCTTGACAAGCTTGATAAAAAATCTCTTGAAGAAATCTTTCTAAGATATTTTGAAAATAAGAAGGAATATAGAGTATATAACGAAAGACTTTAGTTGTGGAAGAAGCAATTCATGTCACATTTGATGAGGCAAATACTATAATATCAAAGGAAACAGGTGAAGAGGATGATACTGAAATCCAAAAGCAATTATCAAAACTCAAGGAATATAAAGAGGAGAAGCCTGATTAAATGGATGCTGAGAAAATAGATTTCAAACCTGAAAACACTAAAAAGGCATCTGATCTATCAAAAGAGTGAAAGTTTGTACAAAATCATCCAAAAGATTTGATAATTGGAGATCCAACTAAACACGTGAAAACTGGATCATCATCTAAATCTCCGATCAACAATTTTACCTTACTGTCACAACTTGAACCCAAAAATGTGAAAGAAATCTTAAAAGATAATAGTTGAATAAAGGTAATGAAGGAAGAATTGGCTCAATTTGACAAAAATCAAGCCTAGAAGTTGATGAAAAACCTAAAAATCATCCTATTATTGACACAAAGTGGGTGTTCAAAAACAAGATCAATGACAGAGGTAAAGTTGTAAGGAATAAAGCTAGACTTGTTGCAAAAGGTTATGCACAAGACAAAGGTATTGATTATGATGAAACTTTTGCACTGCATTTTAAATGGTCTTATAGATCAAGAAATTTATGTTGAACAATCTCCTGATTTTTAACACAAAAATTTTTTCAATCATGTTTTCAAACTTTCCAAAACCCTATATGGTTTAAAACAAACACCTAGAGTCTAGTATGAAAGATTAATCAATTTTCTAAATCAAAATGATTTCAAAATAGGTTTCATTGACACTACTTTATTCACAAAAACTTCTAAAAAAGATTTAATTGTGGTATAGATATATGTTGATGACATAATTTTTGGCATTACTAATAATTCTTTGTGCAATGAGTTTCCTAAAGTGATGCAGATGGAATTTGAAATGAGTATGATGGAAAAACTACAATTCTTTCTTGAATTACAAATACATCAAATGGAATTAGGTACCTTCTTTCATCAATCAAAATACACTAAAGAACTACTCAAAAGGTTTGAAATAGAGGATTGCAAATCAGTTGAACACCAATGTGTACCTCAGCAAAATTGGACAAAGATAAAGAAGGTAATAGTGTTGATGAGAAACACTACAGTGGAATGATTGGAAGTCTATTATAATTAACTGTCAACAGGCCTGATATCTTGTTTGCTATATGTTTGTGTGCACGATTTCAATCCAATCCTAAAGTATCACATGCTACTGCTATCAAAAGAATAATCAGATATCTCAAAGGTACTAAAAATTTTAAACTTTGGTATCCTAAATCTTCATCCTTTGATCTTGTTGGATATCTGATGCTGATTTTGCGGGTTGCAAAGTTGATAGAAAAAGCACTACTGGAAATTGTTACTTTCTTGAAAGTTTTCTTGTCTCTTGCTTTAGTAAGAAACAGAACTCTATTTCTTTATCAATTGCTGCAGCTAAATATATTTCTGCTGAATTTTGCTGTTCACAATTAATTTAAATGAAAAATACTCTGCTTGATTTTAGCTTGAATTATCATGTCATTCTTGCTAAATGTGATAACATTAGTGCTATAAATCTCTCAAAAAATCCTGTTCTGCACTCTAAAATTAAGCACGTTGATGTAAAACATCATTTTATTCATAATCTTGTTCAAAAAGTGATATCTGTGTAGAATATATGAGTACTCTTGATGAATTAGTTAATATTTTCACCAAACCTCTTCCTTTAGATTGTTTTGAATCTCTTAGGATCAGATTAGGATTAACTTCTCTCACACTCTGAGCTATTTACTGCTTAGGAAGCATTCTATAGTGTCCTTATTTCTTTTCTATTCTTATTCACTTGGAAAAGTCCTGTGAAACATTTTCGAACGAACATATCTGTTTACCTATGTTTTTTCTACTGTCCTATCTCTTTCTCTTATAAAGGGTCTTAGGGTTTGGTTTAGGAAATCAATTTGGATGGTCAATCTTCCCATGTCTCTGTATTTGTTTGTGTTGCAAAAAGTTTGACCTCAAATTCGAATCAAGTCAAGCTCGAACTCGAGCCTATACGAGCTTAAAAAAATAAAAAAAAATTATTTTACTTTAAAAAATGAATAAAATAGTAATTTTTAAATAGATGATAAAATATTAGAGATATATACATGATTTCACTATTAAAAAAATTGTACACGCACACACACTTATATATATATATATATACACACACACACACACACATGAGTTGAGTTTCTCTATGTTTGAGCTCGAGTTTGATCCCAATGTTGATTAACTTCGAGTCAAATTTTGATTGAACCAACTCACAAGCAATTGCGAGCAGTTTGATTCGTTCGTAGTCCTAATTGAATGGAGTGATTGGCGATTGATTTTTCTTTTCCTGATTTTTCTTTTTTGATTTTCTTTTTTTTTCAAATAAACCTACAAAAATAAGAAAATTCAGATTAGAATACATGAAAATAAATGACAAATTAAATAGAATAAATTCCAAGAAAATATTGAAAAATAGTAAAAATTTGGTGTCTACACTTAGTGTCTGTTTACCATTTTATGTCAATTAATCTCACCAAAATAATTATCTTCTTGTGAGGTTGGGTAACTATCTTAATGAATTAATGGCAACCTAATCTAGATGCCATTTTTTGTTTCTTAAATCACTAAACAATATGTGAGAAAGAAATACAAATTTTTTTGAAACACCAATATACTTAAGATGCTGTGACTACTCCTAAATATATGATGTTATAAGAAAACTTGTTAAGAATATCAATTAATCAATGTGTTGAGTAAAAGCCATAAGTTCAATCACCAAACTATATGTGACGAAAGATTTTTTATATCAAATATTTGAGATGCTGTGGCAACTCTCAAATTCATAATGTAAAAGGAAAGTTCTTAGCATGGCATCTAGTAATTTGTCAATAGTTGAAAAACTTTTTGTTGACTAAATTTCATTGAATTTCCTTTCCTTCTTTTTATTTAATATAATCACTTAACTTTGCATGATTAAACTTTTTCACACGCTATATTTGAGATACTGTAACTACCATAGTTATTAAACTCAGCTTGGGGAGGAACCTTGACGGGGTTTTGATATACGTACAAGTTAAAAAATTCGAAATACACCCGTTTCACTGCAAGTATACAGGTCAACTAGTAGTTTAAGGTATATATCAGGTCGATCCCACGAGGAAGAGTTAATAATTACCGGAACTACTAAAACTTCTCTATTATTTAGACTATCAATGAATTATAACAAGCAAAACCTACAGAACTTATGCAAGAAAATAACAAATGAAAACTCCTTAGGTTATGGTATCCCTAACTACTCATGCAAATGCCATTTTTGGATCATTGAAAACTACTATCTAGGCTAGTTATGATGTAATTTCCTTATGCATATTAATCCTACTTTCGTAGTGAATCAATTATACTCATAACTAATCCATACCTATTCTCATGGTTATGAAATTAGCTACAAGTTCATTTCTTCAATGAAATTACATGAAATTAATCACTAAAACCACATAGGTGCACCTCTACTCTCGTGACTGTACTCCCTATGTTTAGCACTTCTTGAACCAGTGTTAAATCTCAATTTTTATTGCAGAAACAACACCTTAGATAATCATAATTAATGGTACCAGATTAATCATGATTTAAAGAGCCAAAGTGCTAAATAACTTGCTCAAATCATAGCAATCAAATAACCAAATAATAAACACTAACAATTATAGAAAGTTCAATCAAACCTAAGGCATAAACTTTAAAGATACATATTAAACACAAAATCCAGAACTTGTATATTAACTAAACTTGGAATCAAGCACAAAAGATAAAGAGTTAGAGAAGTGATAACCCATGTCACTTGAGTTTCAACTCCTCCTTCTTCATCCCCATCTTCATCCTAATCTAGTCAATCTACAAGAATGGATGAAACTATATTAGTCTACACTAAGCTAACCTAATATTCAGAAAATGAAAGAGCTACATTTCTCCACTCTCCAAATTCTCCCGTATGTCTCTCTATTCTCCTTTCAATCTTGCAAGTTTTGACTATATAAAGATGAAAGGGGGTCAAGAAATGAGGCCTATACCATCCCTTTTACAGCTGCAAAGTAGTTCTAACATGTCTAGCATTGCATGTGACCTGTTGGAGTTGAAAATAAGTTTTCCGCGTAAAGAGCAGCCTTCTCTGACCACAATCCGGCCAAGTTCCTGCCGGATTGCTACGGTGACATTTTGGTGCAATTTCTGCTCAATTTCCAGCTCTGCTCCGTTTTTACCTCAATTTCAACTGAACTTTTCTTGATGATAAAAGCTGATTTAGCTCTTGATCAAAACATAACACTTGTAGCCCTTTGAGTTAGCTTTCCAATGCATCAAGAATCACCTCATTTGGATCTGTGTAGGCTGAGAAATAACCAAAATACCCTTGACTGCTCACTGCCCTGTTTCAGCTTCGATCAATAGAATTAACTATTGTAATTCGGCTTTTTGACCTAAAAAACCTTAGAACTGGATTTTGATGTCTTCACCAAAGTTGTAGATCTATCTCTTATCTTCAAATTGGTTTAAGAATCATCTCAATCCGATCACTGTAACTCAAGTTATAGTAGAAATACGAAAATGTGTCAAAACTGTAAAAAATGCACAAAATCCAAGTAAAAAGTGATAAAAACCTCATTTAATCAATTAAGAACATTTTTCACCAATTATAGCCAAAATGATTCATTTTCTTCCAATAATATAACCAAAGTGACTAAAAATAACATAAAATATCATTCAATTATTACGTAAATTAGTCACTTGCCAAATTCTTATTTGACAAGGGTTTATTTTACGTATTTTTAAGTGCATTTTATTAGTTAATTTTGGTTTGATTATTTTGTTTTATAACTAAAATAACTAAGGTTTTGGTAAAAATCTACATTTTATGTTAAAACGGCTAACATTGCATTTCTAGTGCTTTTAATGGTAAAAACTTCATTTTCATGCAGGATTAATGATTCAATCACCAAAGGATGTCAATTGAGGAGAAAAGTGGATAATTGGTGATGAATTTAAGTGATAAAGAAGAAATGAAGTGAATTGAAGAAATGCAAGTGAAAACAACTCTGACACATTTTCGTATTCTGACTATATCTAGAGCTACACATGTCGGATTGAGGTAATTTTTATACCATTTTGAAGCTAAGATATATATCTACATTTGGTATGAAAACATCAAAGTCCAATTCAACTGTTTTCCTAGCCAAAAAGTCGAAATATAGAAGCTTATCTGGATGGTCGAAAGCTGAAACTCAGAATTGACCAGTCTATGGTATTTCGACCATATCTCCATCCACCGATGTCCAAATTAGATGATTCTTGAAGCATTGGGATGCTAATTCAAAAGGCTACAACTTTTGTGTTTTGCACAACATCCAGTTTGTGAGAACCCGAAAATTTTCACATTTTCAAGTATTATTTTATTTCTGTGCCTATATTTTATACTGTCCTTTGAAAATATTAAATGTTTTGTACATTTTACAAGTAAGTACAATTTTTAAATTATTTTCCTAGTATAAGTTAGTGTACGTAACTTGAAGTGCATTTGTTCGATGTGGGGCCTGCTAGTGCGATATAATTTTGCCGATTAGGTGATGAAATACTAAGTGATATTATTTTCCATGGTGTTAGGAGATAATTAGAGGTTAGTTAGCTACTTGAATCATTGGAGGAGAATAGATAAGCTTGGAACCTTCAAGAAGCTAAGTGTCACCACCTCATTGGATGTTGGACTTTTGACCCAAGACATTAACTTTCTTAAAACCAAAATTTGACCCAAAAATCCTCTCATTTCTTCTTCTTTTGGCCGGCCCTCTTGAGGAGAAAACAAGAGAAAACTTCTTCAATTTCTAGCTTCTAATCTTGCTCAAATCTTGAGTTTTAACCAACCAAATTGAAAACTACACCATACAAGTAATCACTAAGGAGGACTAAGGGTTTTGGTGGAGTTGATTTGGAGGAGGAAGTCTAAGCTACCATTTTTCTTTGAGATTTGAAGGTATATTTGCTAAGAACATCCTTTTTTTTGTTTCCAATAGTTGCAAATTAGTGGCCTATGGTGGCTTGCTAACATGATTAATGGATGATTTTGTGGATTAATGGGGAGTTGGTTAAATTTCTGATTTTATTGGGAAATTTTCTGTTTTATATGATAAGTATTGGCTAGACTTGGATTGATGGCTTAATATTGTATATATTGGAGCTCTTATGTGTGAATTATGGTTAATTGCAGAAATTTCATCTTGGTATGTACAATTTCGGTTTTAGGGTTTTCAATTAGGGTTTCCAATTTGGGGGTTTTATTGTGGATGGTTGTGAAGCTTCAATTGGTTGTATATTAAGGGTGTTTGATAGCTTATAGTTTGTGTATGCAATTGTGGTTGAAAATTGTGAGATTTGTGGTTGGTTGTAGTATGGAAAAGTAAGGAAAAACAAGGGGAAATGCTGTCCATTTATTGCCTTGAGTTTGAGTGAATGGAAATGAGATTTGAATGTGATTTTTGTAATGCATTGGACTTATTTTACTTGGCTATACTTATAAGCTAACTTTTACTTGCACTTATACCGTTTCGTTTTAACCATGATGCTTAGCAACCAATGTTAGTTTGAACTTCAAATGTTTACTCAATTGTTTTCCAAAACAAAGAGGAGTGGCTTAGGGTTTCCCGGCCATGAAAACTTATTTTTAACAAGTTAGATTTTGGTGAGAATTCAAGGTACTTGTCTACCTTTTTCACATGATTTTAACCAAGACATTTGTTGCACATTATTTCTTTACATATGTATTAGTTTTGAGCCAAGCAAACGTTTTTACGAAAAGAGGAAAAATTCTACTGTTCACTATCCGGCCGCATATCCGGCCAAGAAGACATATGTATTAGTTTTGAGCCAAACAAACGTTTTACGAAAAGAGGAAAAATTCTACTGTTCACTATCCGGCCGCATATCCGGCCAATTCTTGGCCGGATTGCTGGCCGGATTGACAGGGGAAGAAGAAAAAAAATTTTGAGATCGCTCTCTGCCTTGAATCCGGCCGACAATCCGGCCGGATTCTGACGTGGCACTGTTCCAAAATTTCCGATGAAATTTTCTAAAAGTCTTTTGAGTTTAATTTTATGTTTGGTTTGGGAAAACTTTTAGTTACTCATTTCCTTTGATCAAAATGTACTCTTTTACTTTTAAAATCATACTTCTACTTTGTACTAGTTTTATTCGGATTTCTTTGATTCACCCAAATATTTTGATGATAGAACCGTGATATGTTTTCTTGGTTACTCTTAGGGTTTCTTGGAGACTAAGGTTGATATCCGGAGGGATACTTTGGACGTTTTGCTTGCTTAGGTGAGTGTTCTATATACGTTTGTTTCTAATGATTAGGTGAATTGTTATGACTATTTGGATTGTTACTTTAATAAGCGATTGAAGTATGTTATGTTTCCATTGACTATGTGACTAGTGTGATTCTTGATTAAATGTTAATGTTCCCAATGATTGCTAAAAATGAATTTTGCTAGGCGAGCGTGTACTTTATCGCACTCGACCTAAATGAACGTGAAATTTTCAATGATTGAATGATTAAACGTTACTTGTGCATGAATGTAAGCCTTCGGGCTGAACTGGACCCTTGCCCTTGGTTATTGGTCGACTCGAGCCAGAAGTGGACTCGGTCGGGCGATTAGTGACCCTGGGTGAATGTGAATGTTTGGTATACTCGAATATTATCACGTAGTTTGGTGTGGACTGGACAGTGCGCTGGCCAGAACGGGAAGAATCAAATGAACGAATGAATGGCAAGAATGACGGAGGGGTTTTCAAAGTCAAATGAAATTTTCTAAATGATTGAAGGAATGGATGGTCGATGAACGAACAAACGAATGACTCCATGTATCCTTTTAATGAATGTGTTACTCTTGCTTTATATCGTAAATGTTATCTGGATTACTTGTTGTTACGTGCTAATGTCCTTGTTTAATTGCTTAGTTGAGTATATAGAACCTCGCTGGGCTTTTAGCTCATTCCACGCCTTTTGTTTTCCTTACAGGGGTTGCGAGCATGGGCGAGAGGCATGTATAGAATAGAATAGCCTAGTTTTTTATTTGAATTATTTTGTTGACTTTTGCTTTCGTTCTAGTGCTTGGATAAGGTTGAGTATATTGGGGAAATACGGAGCTTATGTATACATTTGGGACTGTATAATTGGTTGAGCTTGAGGTGAATGTAATTTTATGGTTCAAGGCTGGGTTTTGTTTCCGCTTATTCTCGAGGCTTTATCTTACTTTCTTTGATGTGAGTGAGCGAGTCCTGGCGAGAGTTGGGCAGGCGGTCCGCCGAACCCTTTGGTTAGCCTTAGGGGAAGGTGGGGCTGTCACACAGTTCGGTGGTTATCATAGAGAAAATTACAGTTGAAATGAGGTCAAAAGTGAAAACGTGTATGGCAGCCGAATTTCTGAAATCTGCTCAGCCATTTTTCTCATTTTCACACTACTTTCCAACTAGAGTTGGAGAGAAAACGTAGGTTGTACATGCTTCAGAAGACATAAGGAAAATGTATAGCCAAAGTTCCAAGTCAAAGAAGCCATTGTTTTTGACTATCTTAACACAAGGAGATTTGGAGAATCATAGCAGAAAATTTTGATATCAGTTTATGTACAGAGACATTTGGGAGGTCTGAATATCATACGGGAGAAGTTTGGAGTCTGCAGAAATGTAGTTTTTCAATTCTCTTAGTGCTAGGTTAGTTTAGTATAGAGTAGTAGTTCATCCTTCTTGTTTATTAGTTAAGCAAAGATGAAGAAGGCAAGGAAAGAACTCATGTAACAAGGATTACATTCCTTTCCAATTCTTTATCTTTTGTACTTGAATTCCAAGTTTAGTTAATATACAAGTTATGGATTTTATGTTATTTATATGTCTTTAAAGTTTATACCTTGGATTTGGTTGAACTTTCTATGATTGTTAGTGTGTATTATTTGGTTATTTGATTGCTATGATTTGAACAAGTTATTTAGCACTTTGACTCTTTAAATCATGATTAATCTGGTACCATTAATTGTGATTATCTAAGATGTTGTTTCTACAATGAAAATTGAGATTTAACACTGGTTCAAGAAGTACTAAAATAGGGAGTACACTCACGAAAGTAGAGGTGCACCTATGTGATTTTAGTGATTAATTTCATGTAATTTAATTGAAAAAATGAACTTGCAGCTAATTTCATAACCATGAGAATAGGTATGGATTAGTTATGAGTATAATTGATTCACTACGAAAGTAGGTTTCATATGCATGAGGAAATTACACGATAACTAGCATAGACAGTAGTATTCAATGATCCAAATATAGCACTTGCATGAGTAGTTAGGGATACCACAATCTAAGGAGTTTTCATTTGTTATTTTCTTGCATAAGTTCAGTAGGTTTTACTTGTTATAATTAATTGATAGTCTAAATAATAGAAAAACTTTAGTAACACCGGTAATTGTTCACTCTTCCTCGTGGGATCGATTCGATATATACCATAAACTACTAGTTGACCTGTATACTTGCAGTAAAACGGGTGTAAATCGAATTTTTTAACTTGTACGTATATCAAAATCCCGTCAAGTTTTTGGCGCCGTTGCCGGGGAAGATTTGGCAATATCGGTGTGAAGAGCAACTTTATTAGTTTAGACATTTTATTAGTTATAGTGTGAATGTTATTTTCTGTTATTTTAGTGTTTTATGTGTGTATGTATTTTATCACCTATTCTTCTTACTAATCTTGCTCTTAAGTTGTTTAAAAGTAATTTTAGATAATGAAGAGGGTAGGTCAATTTGGAGGACAATGCTTGAGAAGTGGAAGATTGGCGATGGATGGTTAACAAGTGCAAAGCTCCTTCAATAGAGTTCAAATGGACACAATTATGCATAAAATTGAGCAAGCGAGGTATGTTAATACTTTTAATTCTTATCATGTGATTTGTGACTTGTGTGGAGATTATCATGCTACGAAAATGTGATTATAATTTCTGTAGGAAAGTATATCTTGTAAAGTGGAGAAAATTATGCCTATTTTTTTTTGCATATTTAATGAAATTTCTTCTCTTTATTTGATTTTGTGAGTTAAGTAATAAATATGATCAATAAGTGCAATACACTTCTCATGATTATTCTTTGAGAAAATTATTATTATTTTTGTTGTTAAAAAAAAAGAAAAAAAGTGGAAAGAAAAAAAAAGAGAAAAAAATGAAAAAAAGAAGAAAACAGAAAATAAGATTTGTTCTACTCCAATGGTTCTTGTACTTAGTAACCGGGAGTCTTCATCTACAAATGTCGACTTTCGCGTAAAACGGTACTTGAATTAAGAGTATGCAAAGCAATTTAAACATGTGAAGTATTGAGTAACCGGTGATCTTCATCTAAAATGTCGATCCTCGCATCAAAAGGCATTCTCACGTCTTAAGTAATATTTAGATATGTTATATGAATAAATATCTTTTTAACTAGAATAAAAAGATGATAACGAGTTTAGGAAGCATTATTATTGACCATATAAGCTGCTTGCTTGTGAAATTGGGTAAGGATGAGAAATTGATTTGAATTTGTTATAATGGTAGTATAATTGGCTCTCCTTTACTTGATATTATGAGTACTTGAGAATTAATGAAAAATTGCATAATGGTTATTTACCTTGTTTTTGAAGAAATGAAGTTGATGGTGCACATATATTTATTTTCAATCTTTGGATCATTATTGGTAGGTATTTTTTATGCTTGAGGACAAGCAATGGTTCAAGTGTGGGGGTATTTGATAAGGGTTTATTTTACGTATTTTTAAGTGCATTTTATTAGTTAATTTTGGTTTGATTATTTAGTTTTATAACTAAAATAACTAAGGTTTTGGTAAAAATCTACATTTTATGTTAAAGCGGCTAACATTGCATTTCTAGTGCTTTTAATGGTAAAAACTTCATTTTCATGTAGGATTAATGATTCAATCACCAAAGGATGTCAATTGAGGAGAAAAGTGGATAATTGGTGATGAATTTAAGTGATAAAGAAGAAATGAAGTGAATTGAAGAAACGCAAGTGAAAACAACTCTGACACATTTTTGTATTTCGACTATATCTGGAGCTACACACATTGGATTGAGGTGATTTTTATACTATTTTGAAGCTAAGATATATATCTACATTTGGTATGAAGACATCAAAGTCCAATTCGACCGTTTACCTAGCCAAAAAGTCGAAATACAGAAGCTTATCTGGATGGTCAAAAGCTGAAGCCCAGAATTGACTAGTCTATGGCATTTCGACCGTATCTCCGTCTACCGATTTCTAAATTAGATGATTCTTGAAACATTGGACTAATTCAAAAAGGCTACAACTTGTGTGTTTTGCACAACAGCCAGTTCGGTGGTTATCATAGAGAAAATTACAGTTGAAGTGAGGTCAAAAGTGAAAACGTGTATGGCAGCCGAATTTCTGAAATCTGCTCAGCCATTTTTCTCATCTTCACACTACTTTCCAACTAAAGTTGGAGAGAAAACGTAGGCTGCACATGCTTCTGAAGACATAAGGAAGAGGTATAGCCAATGTTCCAAGTCAAAAAAGCCATTGTTTTTTACTATCTTAACACAAGGAGATTTGGAGAATCATAGCAGAAAATTTTGACCAGTGGAAAAGGAGTTTTTCATCAGTTTATGTACAGAGACATTTGGGAGGTCTGAATATCATACGGGAGAAGCTTGGAGTCTGCAGAAATGTAGTTTTTCCATTCTCTTAGTGCTAGGTTAGTCTAGTATAGAGTAGTTCATCCTTCTTGTTTATTAGCTAGGCAAAGATGAAAAGACAAGAAAATAGCTCATGTGACAAGGGTTACATTCCTTTCCAATTCTTTATCTTTTGTACTTGAATTCCAAGTTTAGTTAATATACAAGTTTTGGATTTTATGTTATTTATGTGTCTTTAAAATTTATGCCTTGGGTTTGGTTGAACTTTCTATGATTGTTAGTGTGTATTATTTGATTATTTGATTGCTATGATTTGAGCAAGTTATTTAGCACTTTGGCTCTTTAAATCATGATTAATCTGGTACCATTAATTGTAATTATCTAAGGTGTTGTTTCTGCAATGAAAATTGAGATTTAACACTGGTTCAAGAATTGCTAAACATAGGGAGTACAGTCACGAGAGTAGAGGTGCACCTATGTGGTTTTAGTGATTAATTTCATGTAATTTAATTGAAGAAATGAATTTGTAACTAATTTCATAACCATGAGAATAGGTATGGATTAGTTATGAGTATAATTGATTCACTACGAAAGTAGGTTTCATATGCTTGAGGAAATTACACCATAACTAACCTAGATAGCAGTATTCAATGATCCAAATATAGCACTTGCATAAATAGTTAGGGATACCACAACCTAAGGAGTTTTCATTTGGTATTTTCTTGCATAAGTTCATTAGGTTTTACTTGTTATAATTAATTGGTAGTCTAAATAATAGAGAAACTTTAGTAACACCGGTAATTGTTCACTCTTCCTCATGGGATCGATTCGATATATACCCTAAACTATTAGTTGACCTGCATACTTGCAGTGAAACGAGTGTAAATCGGATTTTTTAACTTGTACGTATATCAAAATCCCGTCAAGTTTTTGTCATTTAACTTGGAAATGATTATTATGGAATTAGGATTTTTGCATTTTAGAAAGTATATTTGGTAAAGTGAAGAAAATTATGCTTATAATTTTACATGTTTAATGAGATTTCTTCTCTTTACTTAATTTTGCAAGTAAGTGATTAATATAGTCAATAAAGGTTATACTCCTCCTTTGATCATTTTGATATAATGTTCCTTGAGGGAAAAATCTATTTATTGTCTTATATGTTAAAAAAAAGAGAAGAAAAGGAAGTAAAAATTGTTCTACTCCAATAATTCTTGTACCGAGTAACCGGGGGTTGGCATCTACAAATGTTGACATTTGCGTAAAAAGGTATTTGAATTAAGAGTATGCATAGCAACTTGAATAAGTGAAATGTTGAGTAACCGGAGATCTTCACCTAAAAGTGTTGATTTTCGCGTCAAAAGACATTTTCACTATTTAAGTAAAATCGATGTGAATAAATCCCTCTTAGTTGTAAAAAATTTGAAAGATAATTATAGGAGGAGGAAGACTATAAATTGACTATGTGATATGCTTATTTGCGAAATTAGGTTAGGGTGAGAGATTAAATTTAACTTGTTAAAATTAGGATATAATTATCTTTCCTTTACTTGATATTATGAGTATTTAGTGTAAATTGAACAATTGTATAATGATTATTTTCCAAGTCTTGAGGAATTAAATTTGATAAAAGTACATATATTGTTTCACCTCTTGAATCATTGTAGTTGATTATGTGTGAATTGCTTAAGGACAAGCAATGATTTAAGTGTGGGGGAATTTGACAAGTGACTAATTTACGTAATAATTGAATGATATTTTATATTATTTTTAGTCACTTTGGTTATATTATTGGAAGAAAATGAATCATTTTGGCTATAATTGGTGAAAAATGTTCTTAAGTGATTAAATGAGGCTTTTATCACTTTTTACTTGGATTTTGTGCATTTTTGACAGTTTTGACACATTTTCGTATTTCGGCTATAACTTGAGATACAGTGATCGGATTGTGATGATTCTTAAACCAATTTGAAAATAAGAGATAGATCTACAACTTTAGTGAAGACATCAAAATCCAGTTCTAAGGTTTTCCAGGTCAAAAAGTCGAATTACAGTAGTTAATTTCTATTAGTCGAAGCTGAAACAGGGCAGTGAGCAGTCAAGGGTATTTCGGTCATTTCTAAACCTACACAAATCCAAATGAGGTGATTCATGATGCATTGGAAAGTTAACTCAAAGGGTTACAAGTTTTATGTTTTGGTCAAGAGCTAAATCAGCTTTTATCATCAAGAAAAGTTCAGTAGAAGTTGAGGTAAAAACGGAGCAGAGCTGGAAATTGAGCAGAAATTGCACCAAAATGTCACTGTAGCAATCCAGCCGGAACTTGGCCGGATTTATGGCTAGATTGTGGTCAGAGAAGGCTGCTCTTTACGTGAAAAACTTATTTTCAACTCCAACAAGTCACATGCAATGCCAGACATGTTAGAATTACTTTGCAACCGTAAAAGGATGGTCTAGGCCTCATTTCTTGACCACCTTTCATCTTTATATAGCCAAAACTTGCAAGATTGAAGGGAGAATAGAGAGACATACGGGAGAAGTTGGAGAG
Source organism: Coffea humblotiana (assembly GCA_023065735.1). Lineage (NCBI taxonomy): Eukaryota > Viridiplantae > Streptophyta > Magnoliopsida > Gentianales > Rubiaceae > Coffea > Coffea humblotiana. The sequence goes on from CM041216.1 coordinate 17,772,154, forward strand.
TGCAGAAATGTAGCACTTTCATCTTCTGAGTATTAGGCTAGTTTAGTGTAGACTAGTATAGTTCATCCATTCTTGTAGATTGACTAGATTAGGATGAAAAAGGAGGAATTGAAACTCAAGTGACATGGGTTATCTCTTCTCTAACTCTTTATCTTTTGTACTTGATTCCAAGTTTAGCTAATATACAAGTTCTGGATTTTGTGTTTAATATGTATCTTTAAAGTTTATACCTTAGGTTTGGTTGAACTTTCTATAATTGTTAGTGTTTATTATTTGGTTATTTGATTGCTATGATTTGAACAAGTTATTTAGCACTTTGGCTCTTTAAATCATGATTAATCTGGTACCATTAATTGTGATTATCTAAGGTGTTGTTTCTGCAATGAAAATTGAGATTTAACACTGGTTCAAGAATTGCTAAACATAGGGAGTACAGTCACGAGAGTAGAGGTGCACCTATGTGGTTTTAGTGATTAATTTCATGTAATTTAATTGAAGAAATGAACATGTAGCTAATTTCATAATCATGAGAATAGGTATGGATTAGTTATGAGTATAATTGATTCGCTACAAAAGTAGGATTCATATGCATAAGGAAATTACACCATAATTAGACTAGATAGTAGTTTTCAATGATCCAAAAATGGCATTTGCATGAGTAGTTAGGGATACCATAACCCAAGGAGTTTTCATTTGTTATTTTCTTGCACAAGTTCAATAGGTTTTGCTTGTTATAATTTATTGATAGTCTAAATAATAGAGAAACTTTAGTAGTACCAGTAATTGTTCAATCTTCGTCGTGAGATCGACCCGATATATACCCTAAACTACTAGTTGACCTGTATACTTGCAGTGAAACGGGTGTATTTTGGATTTTTTAACTTGTACGTGTGGAAAATCCCGCCAAGGTTTTGGTAAAATAACCTCCGAACTGGCTGTTGTGCAAAACACAAAAGTTGTATCCTTTTGAATTAGCGTCCCAATGCTTCAAGAATCATCTAATTTGGACATTGGTGGATGGAGATATGGTCGAAATACCATAGACTGGTCAATTCTGGGATTCAGCTTTTGACCATCCAGATAAGTTTCTGTATTTCAACTTTTCGGCTAGGAAAACGGTTGAATTGGATTTTGATGTCTTCATACCAAATGTAGATATATATCTTAGCTTCACACCGATATTGCCAAATCTTCCCCGACAACGGCACCAAAAACTTGATGGAATTTTGATATACGTACAAGTTAAAAAATCCGATTTACATCCGTTTCACTGCAAGTATACAAGTCAACTAGTAGTTTAGGGTATATATCGAGTCGATACCACGAGAAAGAGTGAACAATTACCGGTGTTACTAAAACTTCTCTATTATTTAGAATATCAATGAATTATAACAAGCAAAACCTACTGAACTTATGCAAGAAAATAACAAATGAAAACTCCTTAGGTTATGGTATCCCTAACTATTCATGCAAGTGTCATTTTTGGATCATTGAAAACTACTATCTAGGTTAGTTATGGTGTAATTTTCTTATACATATGAATCCTACTTTCGTAGTGAATCAATTATACTCATAACTAATCCATACCTATTCTCATGGTTATGAAATTAGTTACAAGTTCATTTTTCAATTAAATTACATGAAATTAATCACTAAAACCACATAGGTGCACCTTTACTCTTGTGAGTGTACTCCCTATGTTTAGCACTTCTTGAACCAATGTTAAATCTCAATTTTCATTGCAGAAACAACATCTTAGATAATCACAATTAATGGTACCAGATTAATCATGATTTAAAGAGCCAAAGTGCTAAATAACTTGCTCAAATCATAGCAATCAAATAACCAAATAATACACACTAACAATCATAGAAAGTTCAACTAAACCTAAGACTTAAACTTTAAAGACACATAAATAACATAAAATCCAGAACTTGTATATTAACTAAACTTGGAATTCAAGTACAAAAGATAAAGAATTGGAAAGGAATGTAACCCTTGTCACATGAGCTCTTTCCTTGCCTTCTTCATCTCCTTCTTCATCTTTGCCTAACTAATAAACAAGAAGGATGAACTACTACTCTATACTAGACTAACCTAACACTAAGAGAATGGAAAATCTGCATTTCTGCAGACTCCAAACTTCTCCCGTATGATATTCAGACCTCCCAAATGTCTCTGCATATAAACTGATGAAAAACTCCTTTTCCACTGGTCAAAATTTTCTGCTATGATTCTCCAAATCTCCTTGTATTAAGATAGTAAAAAACAATGGCTTCTTTGACTTGGAATTTTGGCTATACCTCTTCCTTATGTCTTCTGAAGCATGTGCAACCTACGTTTTCTCTCCAACTCTAGTTGGAAAGTAGTGTGAAGATGAGAAAAATGGCTGAACAGATTTCAGAAATTCGGCTGCCATACACGTTTTCACTTTTGACCTCACTTCAACTGTAATTTTCTCTATGATAACCACCGAACTGGCTATTGTACAAAACACAAAAGTTGTAGCCTTTTGAATTAGCGTTCCAATGCTTAAAGAATCATCTAATTTAGACATCAGTGGACGGCGATATGGTCGAAATACCATAGACTGGTCAATTCTAGGCTTCAGCTTTCGACCATCCAGATAAGCTTCTGTATTTCGACTTTTTGGCTAGGAAAACGATTGAATTGGACTTTGATGTTTCATACCAAATGTAGATATATAGCTTAGCTTCAAAATGGTATAAAAATCACCTCAATCCAATGTGTGTAGCTCCAGATGTAGTCGAAATACGAAAATATGTCAGAATTGTTTTCACTTGCATTTCTTCAATTCACTTCATTTCTTCTTTATCACTTAAATTCATCACCAATTATCCACTTTTCTCCTCAATTGACATCCTTTGGTGATTGAATCATTAATCCTGTATGAAAATGAAGTTTTTACTATTAAAAGCACTAGAAATGTAATGTTAGCCGCTTTAACATAAAATGTAGATTTTTACCAAAACCTTAGTTATTTTAGTTATAAAACTAAATAATCAAACCAAAAATTAACTAATAAAATGCACTTAAAAATACGTAAAATAATCCCTTGTCAAATACCCCCACACTTGAACTATTGCTTGTCCTCAAGCATAAAAAATACCAACCAAGAATGATCCAAAGATTGAAAATAAATATATGTGCACCATCAACTTCATTTCCTCAAAAATAAGGTAAATAACCATTATGCAATCTTTCATTAATCCTCAAATACTCATAATATCAAGTAAAGAAGAGCCAATTATACCACCATTATAACAAATTCAAATCAATTTCTCATCCTTACCCAATTTCACAAGCAAGCAGCTTATATGGTCAATAATAATGCTTCCTAAACTCATGATCATCTTTTTATTCTAGTTAAAAAGATATTTATTCATATAACATATCTAAAAATTATTTAAGACGTGAGAATGCCTTTTGACGCGAGGATCGACATTTATAGATGAAAATCACCGGTTACTCAATACTTCACATGCTTAAATTGCTTTGCATACTCTTAATTCAAATACCGTTTTACGCGAAAGTCGACATTTGTAGATGAAGACTCCCAATTACTAAGTACAAGAACCATTGGAGTAGAACAAATCTTATTTTCTTTTTTCTTTTTTTTTAACATATAAGGCAATAAATAGATTTTTCCCTCATGGAATATTATATAAAAATAATCAAAAGAGAAGTATAACCTTTATTGACTATATTAATCACTTACTTGCAAAATTAATAAAGAGAAGAAATCTCATTAAACATGTAAAATTATAAGCATAATTTTCTTCACTTTACCAAATATACTTTTTAAAATGCAAAAATCCTAATTCCATAATAATCATTTCCAAGTTAAATGAGGACTGAACCTTCCAAAATACATATAAAGTTTCAACAATTGGAAGAATTTAAACATTTAAGGTTGGAACAATTTAACCCTTTTTGAATGAAAATGTAAAAATTTGAAGAACTTTTGGGCCATAGTGAAATATTGGAAAAGAGTTTAGAAAAATTTTGACAGAGTTTTCCTTTATAAATGGATGAAAACTCCCTGCCAACAAATCCAATTTCAGGCAAATTATTCATATGGCAAATAATTCAAACACAATTCCAACAATACTAAGCATTTAGATTCACAAAACATCATCACATGGCAAGTAAATGCAAGTCCAGTATTTTCCTCCCCCACACTTAAACTTCACATTGTCCTCAGTGTGAGAAAAGGAAAATAAATAAAGAGTAAAAGAAAATATTGCTCAATTGAACTTGCGCAATCCGAATCCATGTCCAAGTGATGAATTTCCAACCTTAAGTAGTCTGAATCACTAACACTACAACAGAGATGAAGATTACTTGGATTAGTTCACACAAAAGAAATAAGAAAAATCACTAAAAAAAAAGAGTAAACATCACAAGCACTATGGAAAATAAAAGATAAGCCAGCGGCAATGTCAAGTGGTGACGAGCACTCCCTCAAGTAGTCGTTTGGTCAAGTGAAGAGGGTGGAGTTGGAGGAGCTTCAATACCTAACTTGGTCTCAATGCGACGAAGAAGTTCGGAGTTCCTTTTGTTTTCTTGTCGACTTTTCTTTACCTCAGCCTCGATACAAAGCAGTTTATCCATTATCTTCTTCAGAAACGACCGAGTGTCTTGAGGTGAAGTTGGACGACGTGATGAAGACGGCTCAGTTGAGACCGGTGGGGCGGTTGTCTCAACCCCTTGAGCTTCTTTAATGCGTCCAATTTCAGCTTCCTCCTCGTGCCTAATGTCTCCCTGAGCACCTTCTTGAGTCGAAGGACCACCTACGTCTTTACTCTTCAAAATAAACCTGCAAAAATCCAGTGTAAAGACATCCTTCTTCTTGAGACCTGTAGGGATAGCGTTAGAAAAATCCACTCCAGCCCTTTGAAACTCCAAGGTCAAGAAGTGAGGATATGAGAAAGCATGTTTGACATCGTTACTGCGAACCACAGCCCACATGTGATTGACGATAATGCTTCCCAATGGAATGTCTTGGATGTTGCCTAAGTCATGCTCCATTTTATCCAAGAAATAGATGTGACTTGTGCGTGTTTCATTGGTTCCACTTGCCTCGAAATAATGTTGGAGGCAAACAGGTAAATTAGAAGACGTTGCGATTCCGGAAATGATGAAGTCAATACTGAATATCGCCCGGTCTTCCGAGTAGCCTTGTACTCAACCCCTAAGCGTACAAGTGCCTCTAGCATGTTCCAAGAGTCCAAATTGCTGGATTTGAAAGCTTTCTTCAAATCAACCTTATATCCACATATTGAAACTTGAAGGTAGCTCTCCAAATCAGCTCTATGGATTTGAACTCTTTTTCCTTGCACTTTACTAGTAATCACTTCTGTGTCGTAGTGAAAAACCTTTTTGTCCTCAACATTTGCATATAATTCTCGGACAAACTCCTCATAATAGAAGTTTGGGATGTTAAAGAAGTTTTTCCATCCCAATTTGGCAAAGGATGCCTTGAGATGGTAGACCTCCTCAACATCCGAAGTGACATCTTTCTCCACCAATACCTTAGCTCCCCTTCTCGAATTATACCATGCTTCATTTTCGGTGGAGGTGAAGCGTGACTTTTCATATGGGATTTGCTCCTCTTGGTCATCTTGTGCCTCTTGTTCCCCTTGCTGTTGAGTATCCTCTTCGGATGATGGCACGTCCTCAAGTACAAGACGTCTACTTGCTTTTCTTTTCATGCGTGGTGGTCTAGACATCGAAACTTCTCCTCTCCTATTGGGAGGAGGAGATCTCACCGCACCCTTCTTAGTACGAGCCATTGTACCTAATTAAAATTATTAAACGTTAACTTCATTTTATAGGTACAATGCTAAATAAAGATAACTAACATTTGTTCATTTTTATCTTTATCTTTAAAGAGACAAAACTTATCAATTTACTTACATAATAGGTAGCAATTAATACCATAAGCAAGTATCAAAGTTGATTATCAATAAAAAAATGCTCTTATCATTTCTCCAAATAAAACATTTAATGAATATAATGTCAAATAATTAGAGGAAACAATTGAGCAAAGCAATTAAGCACATACATAACTCACTCCCAACTTAATGACCTAAATGAGCATAATGAAATGCTAAAAGCACCTTAACCATGAGTTTAGATTTAAAAAGGTCATTAATTCACCTTTAACCAAAATTTCTAGAATAAACATGCCAAAAATCAAAGGATAAGCTAATTAAGCCTAAATTTAGCATGTAAATATCCTAGAGTAATCCATTAATCTCCTACATTTTTCTTGAATCCAATTAACTCAAGAATTTAGCTAATAAGTATCAAATCAAATTAATCCTCAAAATTAGCTAAAATTGCTAAATTCACCAAATAATCACAAGCCCATGAGTTAAACATCATCAATAATCATTAATAAACTCAATAAGCACAATGTAAAGCACAAACTTCACAAAATGAAAAAAAATTCGAAATTGCCCAAAAATTAGAAAAGAGTAATAAATGGCAAAATTCAAATGACAACATTTAGTGAAGATTTGTTACCTCAAACTTGTTGGTAGATAATTAATGATGCAAATGGTGAAGAAACCCCAAAAAATTTCACTCCAATTCGGCCTCAAATGAAGAATTCAAAAATTTGAAACCCTTACTTTTCTCAAACTCAAATCCGAATTAAAACTTGTTTTTGAAGAAGTTTAAGTTATGAAATCATCTCTCAAGGGAAAGGGGTGTTTTGGTGTATTTAGTTTGGAGATTTGAGAGTGAAAAGATGGATTTTAGGAGTGGTGTGTGTTTAAGGTGTGAGTGTGTGTGTAGGTTGAAGAAAAAAGGAAGAAGAAAGTTGGAGAATCCGTGCGCGGATTCCCCTTATTGCGCAACACTGGCCAGAATCCGGCCAGTTTATTCCATGTCACTTGAGTTTCAACTCCTCCTTCTTCATCCCCATCTTTATTCTAATCTAGTCAATCTACAAGAATGGATGAGCTATACTAGTTTACACTAAGCTAACCTAATACTCAGAAGATGAAAGAGCTACATTTTCTGCACTCTCCAAGTTCTCCAGTATGTCTCTCTATTCTCCAACTCTTTATCTTTTATACTTGATTCCAAGTTTAGTTAATATACAAGTTCTGGATTTTGCGTTTAATATGTATCTTTAAAGTTTATGCCTTAGGTTTGGTTGAACTTTCTATAACTGTTAGTGTTTATTATTTGGTTATTGATTGCTATGATTTGAGCAAGTTATTTAGCACTTTGACTCTTTAAATCATGATTATCAGATACCATTAATTGTGATTATCTAAGGTGTTGTTTCTGCAATGAAAATTTGAGATTTAACACTGGTTCAAGAAGTGTTAAACATAGGGAGTACACTTACGAAAGTAGAGATGCACCTATGTGGTTTTAAGTTATTCATTTCATTTAATTTCACTGAAGAAATGAACTTGTAGCTAATTTCATAACCATGAGAATAGGTATGGATTAGTTATGAGTATAATTGATTCACTACGAAAGTAGGTTTCATATGCATGAGGAAATTATACCATTACTAGACTAGATAGTAGAATTCAATGATCCAAATATAGCACTTGCATGAGTAGTTAGGGATACTACAACTTAAGGAGCTTTCATTTGTATTTTCTTGCATAAGTTAAGTAGGTTTTACTTGTTATAATTCATTGATAGTCTAAATAATAGAGAAGTTTTAGTAACACCGGTAATTGTTTACTCTTACTCGTGGGATCGACCCGATATATACCCTAAATTACTAGTTGACCTGTATACTTGCAGTGAAATGGGTATATTTCAGATTTTTTAACTTGTACGTATAGCAAAATCCCGTTTGCTATACGTACAAGTTAAAAAATCTGATTTACATCCGTTTTATTGCAAGTATACAGGTCAACTAGTAGTTTAAGGTATATATCAGGTCGATCCCACGAGGAAGAGTTAATAATTACCGGTACTACTAAAACTTCTCTATTATTTAGACTATCAATGAATTATAACAAGCAAAACCTACAGAACTTATGCAAGAAAATAACAAATGAAAACTCCTTAGGTTATGGTATCCCTAACTACTCATGCAAATGCCATTTTTGGATCATTGAAAACTACTATCTAGGCTAGTTATGATGTAATTTCCTTATGCATATGAATCCTACTTTCGTAGTAAATCAATTATAGTCATAACTAATCCATACCTATTCTCATGGTTATGAAATTAGTTACAAGTTCATTTCTTCAATGAAATTACATGAAATTAATCACTAAAACCACATAGTTGCACCTCTACTCTCGTGACTGTACTCCCTATGTTTAGCACTTCTTGAACCAGTGTTAAATCTCAATTTTTATTGCAGAAATAACACCTTAGATAATCACAATTAATGGTACCAGATTAATCATGATTTAAAGAGCCAAAATGCTAAACAACTTGCTCAAATCATAGCAATCAAATAACCAAATAATACACACTAACAATCATAGAAAGTTCAACCAAATTCAAGGCATAAACTTTAAAGACACATAAATAACATAAAATCCAGAACTTGTATATTAACTAAACTTGGAATTCAAGTACAAAAGATAAAGAATTGGAAAGGAATGTAACCCTTGTCACATGAGCTCTTTCCTTGCCTTCTTCATCTTTGCCTAGCTAATAAACAAGAAGGATGAACTACTACTCTATACTAGACTAACCTAGCACTAAGAGAATGGAAAAACTACATTTCTGCAGACTCCAAGCTCCTCCCGTATGATATTCAGACCTCCCAAATGTCTCTGCATATAAACTGATGAAAACCTCCTTTTCCACTGGTCAAAAGTTTCTGTTATGATTCTCCAAATCTCCTTGTGTTAAGATAGTAAAAAACAATGGCTTCTTTGACTTGGAATTTTGGCTATACCTCTTCCTTATGTCTTCTGAAGCATGTGTAGCCTACATTTTCTCTCCAACTCTAGTTGGAAAGTAGTGTGAAGATTAGAAAAATGGCTAAGCAGATTTCAGAAATTCGGCTGCCATACATGTTTTCACTTTTGACCTCACTTCAACTGTAATTTTCTCTATGATAACCACCGAACTGGCTGTTGTGCAAAACACAAAGTTGTAGCCTTTTGAATTAGCATTCCAATGCTTCAAGAATCATCTAATTTAGACATCGGTGGATGGAGATATGGTTGAAATACCATAGACTGGTCAATTCTGGGATTCAGCTTTCGACCATCCAGATAAGCTTCTGTATTTCGACTTTTTGGCTAGGAAAACGGTTGAATTGAATTTTGATGTCTTCATACCAAATGTAGATATATATCTTAGCTTCAAAATGTATAAAAATCACCTCAATCCGATGTGTGTAGCTCCAGATATAGTCGAAATACGAAAATGTGTCAGAGTTGTTTTCACTTGCATTTCTTCAATTCACTTCATTTCTTCTTTATCACTTAAATTCATCACCAATTATCCACTTTTCTCCTCAATTGACATCTTTTGGTGATTGAATCATTAATCTTGCATGAAAATGAAGTTTTTACCCTTAAAAGTACTAGAAATGCAATGTTAGTCGCTTTAACCTAAAATTTAGATTTTTACCAAAACCTTAGTTATTTTAGTTATAAAACTGAATAATCAAACTAAAATTAACTAATCAAATGCACTTAAAAATAAGTAAAATAAATTCTTGTCAAATACCCCCACACTTGAACCATTGCTTGTCCTCAAGCATAAGAAATACCAACCAACAATGATCCAAAGATTGAAAATAAATATATGTGCACCATCAACTTCATTTCCTCAAAAATAAGGTAAATAACCATTATGCAATCTTTCATTAATTCTGAAGTACTCATAATATCAAGTAAAGGAGGGCCAATTATACCACCATTATAACAAATTCAAATCAATTTCTCATCCTTACCCAATTTCACAAGCAAACAGCTTATATGGTCAATAATAATGCTTCCTAAACTCGTTATCATCTTTTTATTCTAGTTAAAAAGATATTTATTCATATAACATATCTAAATATTACTTAAGACGTGAGAATGCCTTTTGACGTGAGGATCGACATTTTTAGATGAAGATAACTGGTTACTCAATACTTCACATGCTTAAATTGTTTTGCATGCTCTTAATTCAAATACCGTTTTACGCGAAAGTCGACATTTGTAGATGAAGACTCCCGGTTACTAAATACAAGAACCATTGGAGTAGAACAAATCTTATTTTCTTTTTTCTTCTTTCTTTTCATTTTTTTCTCCTTTTTTTCTTTCCACTTTTTTTTCTTTTTTTTAACAGCAAAGATAATAATAATTTTCTCAAAAAAATAATCATGAGAAGTGTATTGCACTTATTAACCATATTTATTACTTAACTTATAAAATCAAATAAGAAAAGAAATATCATTAAATATGCAAAAACAAATAGCCATAATTTTCTACACTTTACAAGATATACTTTCCTACAGAAATTATAATCACATAATAGTCATTTCCATGTTAAATGAGAAAAGAAGTTTTCAAGTCACATATATTTATTTTAAAAGTAGAAGGAATTTGAACTACTAATGGTAAGGAACTTGTTACCCCTTCGATAAATTGAAAAAAAAAATTGAAACATTTTTGGGGCAACTTTGCAATTTTGGACAAGAAAAAATTTTGAATTTTAACATAAATCCAATATTTGCAACTAATAATTCAATCACATACAATTTATATAATCTCAATTCTTCCCCCCCTCCCCACATTTAACATGCACATTGTCTTCAATGTATAAAAAGGAAAATCAAGATAAAGAAAGTGATACTCCCCTATTGTTGTGATTGAACATGAAGCTTCAAGATCCGTTATCCGTGTATCTTTAATACTTCATGAGTTCCATCGAATAACCATTAGTTATATAAACGTTTTTAGCATTCGAAAAAGAAGGGAAAACATGAATTGACAAAACGTGCCTTCGAGCCATGTTTTGTGTGAGGCACGTTTTCTTCCTTCTGGGCATAACTGAAAATGTGGCTCGTGTAAAACGTGGCTTAATGGAGAGTTTTCAAGTCACTTTTTCTGTACAAAAGATGCAGAATTGAAAACGTGGCTGGTGTAAAACGTGGCTGATGGAGCATTTTCAAAACGTGGCTGATGGAGCGTTTTCATCCACGTTTTCTGTACAAAATTTGCAGAATTGAAAACGTGGCTCGATGGAGCGTTTTCATCCACGTTTTCTGCTGCAAATTTTTGCAGAAATGCCAACTTTAAAAAATTACACATGATACTCTAAATGCTCAAAATGCATTCTAGATCATTCTTTTGTCAACATTATCAATGCACGCACATGTAAAAGATCAAAACATGCATTTTACCCCCTTTTAACGGATCAAAAATACCTTTAACACAAATCGAGAGGTTGATTTCCTTGATCAAATTTCATCTTTTTCACCTCATTTGGTCACTTTTGCTTCCATTTTCAATACCTACAAATGAAAAATAACAAAATAACTCAAACATATACTTTAAATATAAAATCACACCAAAATAATATAAGGTACTAAAACATTGGGTTACCTCCCAACAAGCGCTTTTGTTTATAGTTGTTGGCTCGACTATTGAATCTTATTTCTCAAGAAGGCTCTGTTAATGAATAATCCACCATTTTATGTCGTGGTAGATCAGTAAAAAGGTGACTTTATAGCAAAAGTCACATGATCTAATGATGTGAGAAATGAAAGTGACTTACCTATCCCAAGTGTTTCATAGATATTACCTTGAATATGCACCACTTGAAAATTCACCAAAGGAGATGCCATGAAAATATTCTGGGTAGTAATACCCTTAGAACCTATACTTTCAATGCACTCCTCAAGGGGGGTGAAAAATGAGTCATTAAAACTCACATCTTGAGGCTCAAAATTAGTTCAAAAGATATTATCATGTGAAATGGATATTTGCTCATTAAAACACACTTGAGATTCATCATTTTCATCAAAATGCAACCCATTTTCACATACGACATTCCCACCATTCATGCTATGATCATTTTGCGAAATATTAGAAAAAATAACTTCACACAATGCATTCAATTACTCATGTATTCTACAAAGTGAGAAGCTAATTCATCTATTCTTTCCTCAATCCTATCAAAACGGTCGGAAGTTGCATTTGCTAGCTTTTCTATGGATAAATCAAATTGAATAGAAAAATTTTCTACAGTTAGCTCCCAAGATGCATTAGAATCATTAGCTAATGATTCACTTTCTAACTAGCAAGATAGAGGTGCATTAGCTAACTTCTCTATTGCCAACTCCTTGACAAGAGTTTATTTTACGTATTTTTAAGTGCATTTTATTAGTTAATTTTGGTTTGATTATTTAGTTTTATGACTAAATAACTAAGATTTTGGTAAAAATCTACATTTTATATTAAAGCGGCTAACATTGCATTTCCAGTGCTTTTAATGGTAAAAACTTCATTTTCATGCAGGATTAATGATTCAATCACCAAAGGATGTCAATTGAGGAGAAAAGTGGATAATTGGTGATGAATTTAAATGATAAAGAAGAAATGAAGTGAATTGAAAAAATGCAAATGAAAATAACTCTAACACATTTTCGTATTTTGACTATATTTGGAGCTACAACACATCGATTGAGGTGATTTTTATACCATTTTGAAGCTAAGATATATATCTACATTTGGTATGAAGATATCAAAATCCAATTTAGCTGTTTTCCTAGCCAAAAAGTCGAAATACAAAAGCTTATTTGGATGGTCGAAAGCTGAAGCCCAGAATGGACCAGTCTATGGTATTTCGACCATATCTCCATCCACCGATGTCTAAATTAGATGATTCCTAAAGCATTGGAACGCTAATTCAAAAGGCTACAACTTTTGTGTTTTGTACAACAGCCAATTCGGCGGTTATCATAGAGAAAATTACAGTTGAAGTGAGGTCAAAAGTGAAAACGTGCATGGGCAGCCGAATTTCTGAAATCTGCTCAGCCATTTTCTCATCTTCACATTACTTTCCAACTAGAGTTGGAGAGAAAACGTAGGCTGCACATGCTTCTGAAGACATAAGGAAGAGGTATAGCCAAAGTTCCAAGTCAAAGAAGCCATTGTTTTTGACTATCTTAACACAAGAAGTTTGAATCATAACAGAAAATTTTGACCAGTGGAAAAGGAGTTTTTCATCAGTTTATATGCAGAGACATTTGGAAGGTCTGAATATCATACGGGAGAAGTTTGGAGTCTGCAGAAATGTAGTTTTTCGCATTCTCTTAGTGCTAGGTTAGTCTAGTATAGAGTAGTAGTTCATCCTTCTTGTTTATTAGCTAGACAAAGATGAAGAAGGAGATGAAGAAGGCAAGGAAAAGAACTCATATGACAAGGGTTACATTCCTTCCAATTCTTTATCTTTTGTACTTGAATTCCAAGTTTAGTTAATATTACAAGTTCTGGATTTTATGTTATTTATGTGTCCCTTTAAAGTTTATACCCTTGGGTATGGTTGAACTTTCTATGATTGTTAGTGTGTATAATTTGGTTATTTGATTGCTATGATTTGAGCAAGTTATTTAACACTTTGGCTCTTTAAATCATGATTAATCTGGTACCATTAATTGTGATTATCTAAGGTCATGTTTCTGCAATGAAAATTGAGATTTAACATTGGTTCAAGAAGTGCTAAATATAGGGAGTACACTCACGAAGTAAGCAGTGCACCTATGTGGTTTTAGTGATTAAATTTCAATGTAATTTAATTGAAGAAATGAACTTGTAGCTAATTTCATAACCATGGAGAATAGGTATGGATTAGTTATGAGTTATAATTGATTCACTCCAAAAGTAGGTTTCATATGCATGAGGAAATTACACCATTTACTAGACTAGATAGTAGTATTTAATGATCCAAATATAGGCACTTGCATGGAGTAGTTAGAGATATTCATAACCTAAGGAACTTTCATTTGTTATTTTCTTGCATAAGTTCAGTAGGTTTTACTTGTTATAATTCATTGATAGTCTAAATATATAGAGGAAACTTTAGTACACCCGGTAATTGTTCACTCTTTCTCGTGGGATCGACCCGATATGTACTCTAAACTACTAGTTGACCTGTATACTTGCAGTGAAACGGGTGTATTTCGAATTTTTAAAACTTGTACGTATATCAAAACCCCTTCAAGTTTTTAGCGCCGTTGCCGGGAAAGATTTGACAATATCGGTGTGAAGAGTAACTTTATTAGTTTAGACATTTTACTTAATTACTAGTGTGAATGTTATTTTCAGTTATTTTAATGTTTTATGTGGTGTATGTATTTATCATCTATTCTTCTTACTATTTTGTTCTTAAATTGTTTAAAAGCAATTTTAGGTGATGAGAAGGATGGTCAATTTGGAGGACAATACTTGAGAAGTGGAAGATTGAACAATAGATGATTACCAAATGCAAAGCTCCTTCAACAGAGGTTACCAAGAAATTACTGAAGGTATATCTTTTGAAGATGGTTTAAGGTGCTTCAAGGCTAAATTTGAATGTTATGATGCTACAAATTCAAATGGACACAATTATGCATGAAATTGAGCAAGAGAGGTATGTTAATGCTTTTAATTCTTATCATGTGATTTGTGATTTGTGACTTGTGTGGAAGTTATCATGCTAATAATGCATGTAGACAAGTACAAAATATGGATTACTATAATGAATTAAATCATTACAATCTTTGTTTTGATCAATATGGTGTTAATTGGAGCAATTCTTGTGCTGCTGGTTGGGATAATCAATGTACTTATTGTAATTCTTCATATTTTTACGATTACCAACTTGAATGTGTCCAATATGAATCAAAACCATTTGGGAGTTGGCAATAGAAAGGGTAGCTAATGATTCTAAGATATCTTGGGAGTTAGCTATAGAAAAATTAGCTAATGTGACTTCCAACCGTTTTGATAGGATTGAGGAAAGAATAGATGAATTAACTTCTCACTTTGGTAGAATACATGAGCAATTGAATGCATTGTGTGAAGTTATTTCTTTTAATAATGTGCAAAATGATCCTAGCATGAATGGTGGGAATATTATATGTGAAAATGAATTGCATTTTAATGAAAATGATGAATCTCAATTGTGTTTCAATGAGCAAATATCCATTTCACATGATAATATCTTTGGAACTAACTTCGAACCTCAAGAGGTGAGTTTTAATGACTCATTTTTCACCCTTCTTGAGGAGTGCATCGAATGTATAGGTTCTAAGGGTATTGGTGCCCAAGATACTCTCATGGCATTTCCTTTGGTAAGTTCTCAAGTGGTGCATTTTCAAGATACTATCTATGAAACACTTGGGATAGGTAAGTCACTTCCATCTCCCATATCATTAGAACATGTGATTTTTACTATAAAGTCACCATTTACTGATCCGCCACGACCTAAAATGGTGGATTATTTTTTAACCAAACCTCCTTGAAAATGAGGTTCAATAGTCGAGCTAACGACTATAAACAAAGGCGCTTGTTGGGAGGCAACCCAATGTTTTAGTACTTTACATTATTTTGGTGTGATTTTATGTTTAAATTATATGTTTGAGTTATTTTGTTATTTTTCATTTATAGGTATTGGAAATGAAAACAAAAGTGACCAAATGAGGTGAAAAAGGCGAAATTTGATCAAGGAACTCAACCCCTTGATTTGAGTAATTGTTGTTTTTGATTCGTTAGAAGAGGTTAAAATGCATGTTTTGATCATTTTACATGTGCGTGCATTGATAATTTTGGCAAAAGAATGATCTATGATGCATTTTGAGTAATTGGGGTAACATGTGTAATTTTTTAAAGTTGGCATTTCTGCTGAAAACGCTCCATCAGCCACGTTTTGAAAACACCACGTTTTGAAAACGCTCCATCAGCCACGTTTTGAAAACGCCACGTTTTGAAAACGCCACGTTTTGAAAACGCTCCATCAGCCACGTTTTCAGTTACGCCTAGAAGGAAGAAAACGTGCCTCACACAAAACGTGGCTCGAAGGCACGTTTTGTCAAGTCATGTTTTCCCTTCTTTTTCGAATGCTAAAACGTGAGACCTGATTCATTTTTTATTCTTCTTCTTTTCCTCATATATTTTCTTGTACCTTGAGTTGCTTATTGTGTATTTTCTATAGGTACATCACCACCACAAAGGCTTAGGAATTATGGATCGCCATTATATGTTTATTAATGTCTTTGTTATCACCTTTGTTTCTCATTTTTAGGTTTATATAACTAATGGTTATTCAATGGAACTCATGAAACATTAAAGATACACGGATAACGGATCTTGAAACTTCATATTCAATCGCAACAATACGGGAGTATTATTTTCTTTATCTTGGTTTCCCTTTTTACACATTGAGGACAATGTGCATGTTAAGTGTGGGGGGAGAATTGAGATTATATGCATTGTATGTGATTGACTTGTTAGTCCCAAAATTGAAATTTTCCCTCAAAAAGTTTCAAATTTTTTCAATTTTATCCAAGGGGCAACAAAGTTCGATACCATTAGTAGTTCAAATTTCTTCTACATTTGAGATAAATATATGTGATTTGAAAACTTTTTTTCTCATTTAACTTTGAAATAGCTATTATGTGATTATAATTGTGCATTTGTAGGAAAGTATATCTTTTAAAGTGGAGCAAATTATGCCTTTTTTTTTACATATTTAATGAAATTTCTTCTCTTTATTGGATTTTATAAGTTAAGTGATAAATATGGTCAATAAGTGCAATACTCTTCTCATGATTATTCTTTTGAGAAAATTATTATTATCTTTACTGCTAAAAAAAAAAGAAGAAAAAAAAGTGGAAAGAAAAAAAGAAAAAAAAAGAAGAAAAAAGAAAATAAGATTTGTTCTACTCCAATGATTCTTGTACTTAGTAACCGGAAGTCTTCATCTACAAATGTCGACTTTCGCATAAAACAGTATTAGAATTAAGAGTATGCAAAGCAATTTGAGTATGTGAAGTGTTGAGTAACCGGTGATCTTCATCTAAAAATATCAATCCTCGCGTCAAAAGACACTTTCACAACTTTTTGTAATATTTAGCTACACTATATGAATAAATCCCTCTTTAAATTAGAATAAGAAGGTGATCATGAGTTTAGGAAGCATTTTATTGACCATATGAGTTACTTGCTTGTAAAATTAGGTAAGGATGAGAAATTGATTTAAATTTGTTATAATGGTGGTATAATTGGCTCTCATTTACTTGATATTATGAGTACTTGAGGATTAATGAAAGATTGCATAATGGTTATTTACCTTGTTTTGAGGAATGAAATTGATGGTGCATATATGTTTATTTTCAAAACTTTGAATCATTGTTGGTATGTATTTCTTATTACTTGAGGACAAGCAATGATTCAAGTGTGGGGGTATTTGACAAGGGTTTATTTTATGTATTTTTAAGTGCATTTTATTAGTTAATTTTGGTTTGATTATTTAGTTTTATAACTAAAATAACTAAGGTTTTGGTAAAAATCTATATTTTAAGTTAAAGTGGCTAACATTGTATTTCTATTGATTTTAATGGTAAAAACTTCATTTTCATGCAGGATTAATGATTCAATCATCAAAGAATGTCAAGTGAGGTGAAAAATAGATAATTGGTGATGAATTCAAGTGGTTAAAAGAGAAATGAAGTGAAAAACGTTCAAGTGACGAAATGCAATTCGAGACAGTTTTGACACTCTTCGGTATTTCGACTATATCTGGAGTTACACTTACCAGATTGAGGTGATCTTTATACCATTTTAAATCTAAGAAAGAGACATACAATTAGTATGAAGACATCAAAATTCAATTCTGCTGTTTTCATGAACAAAAAGTCGAAATACAAAAGCTGCATTCTGTGGCCGGAAATTGAAACAGGGGTTTGACCAGGTGATAGTATTTCGACCATATCTCAGGCTACAAAACTCCGATTTGGATGATTCTTAAAGAATTGGAAAGCTAACTCAAAAGGCTACAATTTTGTGTTTTGTACAAAAGCTAGTTCAGCCTCAATCATGGAGAAAATCGCAGTTGAAACAAGGCCAAGTTGAAAACGCGAGTTAATGCCGCGTTTTGTGTAGTCGCATTTTGTAGCCGAAAAGCTGTAATTTGCTCAGCCATTTCTCTGTGTTCAGACTACTTTCTAGCTATAAGTTGCAAGGGAATTCGGTGCACATGCTTTAGAAGACAAAAAGGCAAGAAAGGTGGCTTATTTTCAAGTCAAAAAATTTGGTTATTGACTATCTTAACAAATTTCAGATTTGGGAATCAAAGGGTGGAAAATTTGACCAAGAAAAAGGAGTTTGGACCAGTTTATATGCAGAGACATTTGAGAGGAGATTATCATACGGGAGAGCTTGGGAGTGCAGAAATGTAGCTTTTCCATTTCCTTAGTGTAGGATAGTAGTTTAGACAGTTCATCCAGTCTTGTTTATTAGCTAGGCAAAGATGAAGATGGAGGATGAAGAAGGCAAGGACATGAAATCATGTGACAAGGGTTACATTCCTTCCAAACTCTTTATCTTTTGTACTTGATTCCAAATTTAGTTAATATACAAGTTCTGGATTTTATGTTATTTATGTGTCTCTAAAGTTTATGCCTTGGGTTTGGTTGAATTTTCTATGATTGTTAGTGTTTATTATTTGGCAATTTGATGCAATTGTTTTGAGCAAGTTATTTAGCACTTTGCCTCTTTAAATCATGATTAATCTGGTACCATTAATTGTGATTACCTAAGGTGTTGTTTCTGCAATGAAAATTGAGATTTAACACTGGTTCAAGAAGTGCTAAACATAGGGAGTACACTCACGAGAGTAGAGGTGCGCCTATGTGGAAACCCGTTTCACCTATGTTCAAAACCTAAGGCATAAACTTTAAAGATACATTTAAACACAAAATCTAGAACTTGTATATTAACTAAACTTGGAATCAAGTACAAAAGATAAAGAGTTGGAGAAGAGATAACCCATGTCACTTGAGCTTCAACTCTTTCTTCTTCATCCCCATCTTCATCCTAATCTAGTCAATCTACAAGAATGGATGAACTATATTAGTCTACACTAAGCTAACCTAATACTCAGAAGATGAAAGATCTACATTTCTGCACTCTCCAAGTTCTCCCGTATGTCTCTCTATTCTCCCTTCAATCTTGCAAGTTTTGGCTATATAAAGATGAAATATGGTCAAGAAATGAGGCCTATACCATCCCTTTTACAGCTGCAAAGTAGTTCTAACATGTCTGGCATTGCATGTGACTTGTTGGAGTTGAAAATAAGTTTCCGCTTAAAGAGCAGCCTTCTCTGACCACAATCCGGCCAAGTTCCTGCCGGATTGCTACAGTGACATTTTGGTGCAATTTCTGCTCAATTTCCAGCTCTGCTCCGTTTTTACCTCAATTTCAACTGAACTTCTCTTGATGATAAAAGCTGATTTAGCTCTTGACCAAAACATAACACTTGTAGCCCTTTGAGTTAGCTTTCCAATGCATCAAGAATCACCTCATTTGGATCTGTGTAGGCTGATAAATGACCAAAATACCCTTGACTGCTCACTGCCCTAATTCAGCTTCGACCAATAGAAGTTAACTACTGTAATTCGGCTTTTTGACCTGGAAAACCTTAGAACTGGATTTTGATGTCTTCACCAAAGTTGTAGATCTATCTCTTATCTTCAAATTGGTTTAAAAGTCATCTCAATTCGATCATTGTAGCTCAAGTTATAGCCGAAATACGAAAATGTGTCAAAACTGTCAAAAATGCACAGAATCCAAGTAAAAGTGATAAAAACCTCATTTAATCACTTAAGAACATTTTTCACCAATTATAGCCAAAATGATTCATTTTCTTCCAATAATATAACCAAAGTGACTAAAAATAACATAAAATATCATTCAATTATTACGTAAATTAGTCACTTGTCAAACCTGGCGAAAGAGGTTAGTCAAGGGGTTACTGGTTCAACCAGTGGATTAGTGGTCCAATCGGTGGGTCACTAAATATATTTAAATATTATATCTCATAATTTTTGATATGGTTAAAACTATAATAAACTTTGCTGTAATAAATGCTTAGTTAGTCTAATTTATTATAGAATCATTAATTATTATAAGAATTAATAACCAAAATTTAATTACTAATCCACCAAATTTCAAGTATAAAATTTTATCTAAGTGTAATTGTCTAATTTATTTATGAATTTTAAGCACAAAAATTTATTAAGAACAATATTTGCTTTTGAAATGAATTGTAATATGTTATTTTTTAAAGTCCATTTCATAACTTATAGAGTTTGGGGAATAACAAAATGTTATTAAAAGATTTGAAATAAATTTTGTTTTGAAAAATTTAAAATAAGAATAAAAGTATAATATATAATATAAAAAGGACAAAACAACCGTATTGGTCCATTGGTGATTGCACTCTATTTCTACACATGAGGTTCCATGTTCCATCCTTCATTTTATCATCTTCACAAAAATTTTCCCATAACATCATGTAGTCCGGGTTTCTTACAAAACCTACCGGTTCATCGAGTTAATCAGTTGAACTGTCGGCTCGTTGACAATTCAATGGTCTAATTGCTTGAACGGTCCAATTAGAGACCCAACCCGGCTCAGTTGCTAGTTTATTGGGTTGACCGATTGAACCGTTGGGCTCGGATGGGTTTAATAGCACTGGTAACTACCGTCCAATACACAATGCAAGAAAATTTCTAATGGATATTCATAAGAATTAAGTAGTCAATTGCTAACTAGGAATCCTTGATTTTAATCACCGAACTATATGTGATCAAAATTATAGTCCACCAAATTTTTGAGATGTTGTGGTTACTCTCAAACAGATTGTGTGCTGGACTTTAAAAGGATAAAAATAGTCAACTAATTTTGTATTTTGACAAAAAAATTTCTTAATTTTTTCCTTCCATTCATTTTAATCACTAACCTCTATGTGACTAAAATATTGTATGTATCAAACAATTGAGATGCAAAGAAAAAATTTATAAAGGAAAATCTATAAAATTCAAATGTAGTAAAAAATACCAATAGTGACACCAAATGTTTTAAGTCATAATATGAAACCAGCAACCACAATTGTCGTGTGCAAATACACTACGTGATCCCACATAATAACTGGAATTAATATAGAGACATAAGAAACTAGACATTGGAATCAATCAACAATTACGAGAAAAAGTTGCCTTTAAAGTTTTGAATAGTCCCATATTAGAACCCTTGTGGTTTAATGAATAAAACATGCCAGTTATAATTCTAATAAGAATTCAAAAATTCAATAGTCATACAAGGTCATAAACATTACTAACAAAATGATAGTATATTAAATGGCATATGGGATTATATAAATCTTGACGAATCCAATTTAAGAAAGTATGTGGTAACAAAAATTCTTTACATAAATCATCTTAATATTTTATTAAGACATGTATTGAATACTCACTCATAAAATTGACAGCCGTGATCATACCAAAGAATCAACGTAGGTATGGTTCATGATAGTACAAAAGCTTAAAAGTATTTTTTTTTTTTGAAGCACAAAAGCTTAAAAGTATTAGTCTTGAACCACACCAGATTCAAGTGGCATTAAAATTATCATAAACCTTGTGCACGGGATTAACCATTAGTTCTCAATCATTGAGACAATGGAACTGTATATCCCATGACAGATTAGATTCGATTCGTCTTAACTTTATACGAATCTTACAACTTTTATTAGATAGTAAATAAACCATAAAATTATGGGCTAACAAAATGGCTAGAAGGTGATTTTGATACCACATGTTAAACTAAATATTTATATAAGAATATACTAAGTAGTAGAAAAGAGATTCGAGCTTATGTCTAATTAGAGCGATTATATTGTGGATGAAATACCACATATTATTTATACGTTAGGTTAGATACCCTTACAAACAAAATACCAAATCTTTAAGATTTCCTTGATACAAGAAAATCTTACCATAAATTATAGTTGAAAATAAGACATGTGACTGATTAATTGATTTGATTGATTATTTAATTAAGTGAAATATCAATTAATACAAGATACCAATCAATCAATCAATCAACGGAGCACAAGTGCTGGACAAGACAAGATTTAGAAGAAGTTCGGGTCCCTTCACATCCCGAATAATGTCAAGCATCTCCTCTGGCCAGCTTGTCATAATTCTTTGCCTGCTGCTGATAACCTCGTACGACGAGGCCTTGATTTTGACAGGTCTTGTTTAATCTGTCAGCATCCAAATGGTGACTTATTGCACCTCTTTTTGAATTGTCCAGCTTCTATCCAAATTTGAGCCTTGTCATTTCTGGATAGGGTGCTTGCACTCTAACTCTGTTCTTTGGATAAAGGAAATAGTGGGGTTCCTACCAAAGGAAGATTGTGAACTGTTTGTAATGCTTTGGCATGCTATATGGTCCAATAGGAATGTGGCACTTTTCAAAAGTAAGCTACATGATCCTCTCATGCAAGTTTTTAATGCAACTAATTTTCTCCAAATTATAGCGAATCTAATAGTCTGCAATGTATTTCTTCACCACTAAGTGTAGCTCGAACAGGGTCTCCTCCTCCTCACAGCCACTATAAAGCAAACGTCGACGGTTCCATCTCAACACTTAAAAGTGGCTCTTTGGGGTTGGAGTGGTGATTCGCAATCATGAAGGTCACTTTGTCGCTGGCTTATCTAAAAGTTATGATGGTTTAGTTACAGCAGAGGTTGCAGAAGCAATTGCAGCTCCCCAAGTGGTTGACTTGATTAAGATCTTGCAGATTTCAAACTGTACCCTAAAGCGTGATGCACTATCGATTATTAATATTTTGCAAGATGACGAAAATGTGCAATCTGAGTGCGATTCCATTGTTGAGGAAGTTCGACTATCTCTGATGGAATCTAATAATCCTAGAAGTAAAATGGGTTCGCAGGGGGTGCAAACGAATGAATTAGCTTTCCATGCTAAAACATCTAACCTTATGAATTCCCTATGAAATTCTCTACCAGATTTTGTAAAGCAATTCGTGTTGGACAATTTCCATCAATTTAGTTCATAATAGTGCTCTTTTCTTATCAAAAAAGAAAAAGAAAATCAATCAATCATCACTAAATAGGAGATATTAATGTTAGGAAATTGGCTTAATTTCTTTTTGGTAGGTTCTTATTTTGTGTGGAAGTAACTAATGTCCTAATTGGTTTTAGTTACTTGAAGTAGTAGCTAATAAATTTCTTATTTAGTTTAGGATTAGTAGTTATTTCCTATTATATGCAACTCTACGAATTAGAGTTGGTTTTCAATTGTTATTTGATTTTTGATCAAATAATGTTCTCTATAAATAGGTGGGTTGACATACTACAAAGAGACACACAATGGCACACAAAGGTAACATGTAGCCTTATACATGGAGTGGTGAGAGAAGGTTCTTGGAAGATGAGAAATGATATACAAGGGTTGGGTTTGGATTCAAATTGTATTCTTGTATAGGGTTTTCATCACATAATAAAGAACGGATTTCTCTCGGTGGACGTAGGCTTAATGATAGAGTTGAATCATATTAAATATTGTGTCATTTATCTTTTATGCTTATGGTTTGTTTGCCACTAAATTATTTTGTATTTGATATATCAATAGTTGTTTGTTTCGTGTTTGGATTCTAACAAGTGATATCAAAGTTTGGTTGCGAAATTGGGCTGCTCACAAGCATTTGGATCCCAACATATTGAATAGTTGGATCAAGAGGTTGGTTATTTATGGTTGAATCCTGGTTAAACCCTGGTTAACTATTGAGATCAAGTGGGTTGATGGTTGTTACCTATTAAACAATTTAATGAGTGGTATCCTTCTTTCAACCGTTTGGCAAAAAAGCATTGATTGTAAAGGATAGGAAGCCAAAAAGCATGAAGATACTTGACGGCGAATCTAGGCAAGTGATTTAAGAGTCAAGAAAAAATAGAGTCCAATGTTGATTTTGGACATGAATCGATGGAGACTTTCTCACACCTCCAACGATTCCAACGATTGATACTTCATCTCAGTTGATTTTAGATTTTTGGTTATATTTTTTGGGTGGTGTGGCACGTATCCCAAAGAAACAAAGAAATCTAATTTTCATTTTCAGAAGACTCTGATAGTTACGAGTGTTTCGTTTTAGGTGGAGTTTTGAAAACCACACATGGCGAGATAGTCCTGAGGATGGAAAGAAATATGGTGATTTTACAACTTGGTTGCCTCAATGGTTATGGTTAAAACTCATAGAAGCAGATTCCGGATTGCAAGTGGTGGTGAGAAAAAATCCTGTAAATGGAGATGGTGAATTGAGATACCTTCTCACGAATCAACTGGAGGTTAGACTCGGAGTAACTACACATGTTTATTTGCCGATTGAATCAATTTGATTTCATAACTGTATTGATTCGGGTGTGTAGTTCGATACCATGTTATTTGGTAATATGGTAGTTGAAGGCAAATTTGTTAGGAAATTGGCTTAATTTCTTTTAGGTAAGTTTCTTGTTTTGTGTGGAAGTAACTAGTTTTCTAATTGGTTTTAGTTACTTGATTTCCTATTTAGTTTAGAATTAGAAATTATTTCCTATTCTATGCAAGTCTAGAAATTAGAGTTGGTTTCCAATTGTGATTTGATTTTTGGCCAAATAATATTCTCTATAAATATGTGGGTTGACATACTATAAAGAGACACATAAGGGCACACAAGGTCGATATGTAGCCTTATACATGGGTTGATGAGAGAAGTTTCTTGGGAGATGAGAGATAATATACAAGGGTTAGATTTGGGTTCAAGTTTATTCTTGTATAAGGTTTTTCTCTCATAATAAAGAATGGGTTTCTCTCTATAAATGTAGGTTCAATGGTGGAATCGAACCACTTTAAATATTGTATGTCATTTATCTTTCATACTTGTGACTTGTTTGTCATTAAATTGTTGTGTATTTGATATCTTAATAGTTGTTTGTTCCGCGTTTGAATCCTAACAACTAATCATTGATAAAATATCAATTAATTAATTAGGATATCAATCACTTTGCAATTAGTTATATAGATTATAAAGCCTCTAAAAAAAGGTAAGTCTTACAGGTATTCCTCAAGAAAAGAAAAAGAAAAAAAAAAGAAGTAAGAGGAGTGCTTTTTCGATACGAATACGGAACCACACCACTTAATGTCCGATCTGACAATGATGAGTCTAAGAGGAGTCAAGAAAATCGAACCGTAACATATATTTCCTTGGTATAAGAATGATCATAGCACTTGGTTTATTCCTTGCTTCACATGGATCACTTTATCCATTGATCGATACTATTCTTTATGTTGGTGTACATAATTTAATGGTTTTGCTTTTACATCCAAGTCATCCCTTGCTCTGAGTGCATATTATTTAATGTATGGGTCGATTTGAACTTGAAAGAGCTTTCTCCCCGAGTTAATCTCACCCGTAATGTCAGCACAATTGTCTGAGAAATTGTACAAGTCTGATTCTCTCCCACTCCCTCTCTCTGTAATTTTTCTTTCGTGCGTTTTTGTTTACCGTTTGGTTAATCTCTTAACAAAGTCTAGAGTTGAAAAGGGGAAAAAAAAAGTGTAGATTGAAAAAGTTTTAACCCAGCTCCCTAAAAGCATATTGAAACAAAAGATGACGGAATTCCGTTCAACACCAAATTTCTTTCAGCTTTTTAAGACAAAAGTTTGGGATGATCACAAAAATTCATGATATTCCCCAAAATGGAACGTGTAACAAGATCAGTTGGGATGGACATTATATATATATATATATATATTGCAATGTTAACAATTAGATTCTACATCTGAAATGGCTTTCCAAATGCATAATTTAGTCTACAGAGAAAGAAGCAGTATTGCAATGTTCTTACAAAATTGGTCAAGTGACAAATATGAATAAGATAGCATATACATTGGAACTGCCATCTCTTACTAATATGCGGTCCAATGCCAGTGGTTGAAGTACTTAAGCAGCACATTTTCAATCCAGTCAACAATCTACTCTTCTGGGATTATACCTTTGAGCTCAATTATGTTCTGATTTTCTCTGTCTAACAGATCAGTTAACTCTTACATTTATTGAACTCCCACCTGATTCAGATATGCCACAATGAATGCCGGAAGCTTGTCATTCTGATAGAGATGCTGGCTTTCTCAATCGTTCCATTTCTGGTTGAGGAAAAGAAACTGACCTCCATTGACTCCATTGACTCCCATCTCAGCATAATTTTAGGTTCTAATAATTTGAGGCAAATTGTATTTGAGATCACAAGAGGAGAAAGGACAAAATATGGAGGAAAAATGGCCATTTTACATGGAAATGCACTGGATGTATTGGAGGATATATCCCAAAAATTGCATCTGCCGCCTCATATTTATGAATTGTTGTCTGTTTATCACATGTAAGATGCAAAAGAAAGGAATACAGGAAGAAGGAACACTACCCTTTTGTTAACACCACAAAGGAACAACTTCTGGTGATCATTTGCTTCTTCAGCAATTGTTTCTAGTTTTGAAGCACGCATTGAAGGTTTTTGAGGCATATCATAGGGGATGGTGCTTCTTCAACAAAATCCATGCCCATGTAACTCATTTTCTTTTCCATTAATTGTGTAATCCTAGAAGGACAGGGACAGAAGTTCTTTTCAATAAATGCTTGAAGTTTGATCAGGGGTAATAGGTAAAAATGGGAAGATGATTGCATCAAAGCTGAAGAACTATAAATACGAGTTAAGAACGAAAATGTTGCAAAAGTCTTTGCAATTGTGCTAAAAAAATTAACGATCCTTGTCAAACGACATATGGTCAACACTCAAAAGCGACGGTGGAAGATGTCAATACATGAGAAGCGGGTGCGAAATTGTAGTTCATCCTCAGAAGTTTGAGAGAAATATTGGTGGAATAGCTACACCAATTTGCAGATGAAATTATTGGCATACAGCTATGAATAATATTCCACCTAGGGGCTACTTTTTACGTATTAGATATACTTTTGCAAAAATATAACTTAGAATTTATAATCAGAAATGATAAATTCATTCATATTTTAGTTTCATTCATTCTCTTGTTGACTATATACTATTGTAACGACCCAAAAGCCTTGGGATGTTGCTCCAAAATTTAAATTACTAGACCTTAAAAAATAAACGTTAATGTTGAGCTGTTAAGTCATTTCAATAGTCAAGAGACGAAGGACAGTGACTTTAGTGGACCTAGGATGGATACCTTTATGGTAGGAACGCTTTGACTGTGTCTATGGTAGGAAGACCTGCAGAGAGCGACACGTGTTGGAATTGGATGGAATGCAAACGGAGACGTTAACCTGTAGAAGATCAACATGGAGAGCAAACATTAATTTTTTGTCTGTGGCTGCAACAAAAAAGCATACGTTCAGACTTCCTTTTTCCAATGTAGTAGGTTGGACCAGGGAAGAGTAATTGCAGGTCAGAACCACTAGCATTTATGCATTTGCAAATCTACCCGTTAGCAATGGAAAAATGCTGCAAATGTCTGCGACAAAAAATGTGCATAAAGAAGGTACCGAAGTTTTAACAAATAATAAATGTAAATCTCACACGTGTGGGGGATAATAACTTGGAAGAAAGAAGGAAAAATGGAGCAAAGGTAAACGTAGTAGTTCCGTGGCAACGCGAAACACAAAGGGATTGAAGGCTTCATTATATTTATATACATATATAAATTTAGTACCCAAGTGTTCAGCTTAAGCATCCGGGAAAATGGTGCCATAACTATCAGTATGGTAAACAAAACAGTGTTAGACATGATGTAATAGGTTATAAAAATTTTAGCGACCATTTGATTACCCGTTGGACCTATCCGCTTGAATAGGATTATGGGTAAAAATAAGGAAGTAAGTTTCTCATCTAAAATAGTAAGTTAACGTAATAAATTAGTAACTTTTGCAGTCGAAGAGGAAAATTGAAAGTAATATGAAACATACTTTTAAAAGAGATAAATTACAATTTTATATCTCAAATTTACTTTTGAGAGAGTAAGTTTATTTGAAGTAAAAATATGTTTTTATACATAAATAGTGATTTTTACTTATAACATAGTAAATTTGATTAATGACAAAAACATGCTAAATTTACGGCAAAAATATTCTATTATGCTAAAGAAACTTATACCAAGCCCATATTTTTTTGTGTTATTTGAAATAACACTAAAATGTATTATTAATGATTAAAACTGAGTACCTTACTTAGTAAGTACTGTTAATATACTTGTATACATACTTGATCGTATGTGAATAAATAAGTATTTTTGGAATTTATAGGGAAATAAATTTTCCTTTTGCAGTTAAAAAAAAAGTAAGCGAAAATCTTTTTTCCCGGAGCACAAAAATTCACAAGTCAAAATAGTTGGTCTAAAAGGGAAAGAAACACCTGAATATCATTGTTTAAAGTACCAAATAAATTAGATGTAAAATGCTCGTTAAAAGCAGGTATCTTGACATATAATAAAGAAAAGCCATAAATAGCAGGCCATTTACGAGAAAAGTTATCATTCATAAAAATAGCAGCTCTTCACGGTTTTCTTACCAGTCGTCCAACGTATGAGCAAAGTGGGCAATAATTAAAAATAGTATTTTTTTCAATTTATACATATTTTCATATATATTTTTTGCATTTAAAAAAATTAATGAAAATCTTTAATCAGAAAGCACATAAGTCAAAAGGAATGATCTAAAAGGGAAAGGAATAGCAGATACATACAGTACTTGTAGTTCACGTTCGAAGAACTACAGTGCTGTTTTTGAAAAATACCCCGAAAATATCAAATCCAAACGGAACCAATTCTTCATTATTTAAAATACCAAATGTGTGATTGTGTTTTAATTGTTATCCATTGGTATCCTAAAGTATCATTTTGCCATCAAATACCACCTCTTTAACACCCATTTTCCCATAAACAAATTTATTTATCGGATAAAATACATAAAAATCCATTTTCCAATAAAACACTAGCTCTTTATAACTTTTCCTCCATTATAAGAATAGAGTACCCATTTTCCCATAAACAAATTTATTTATCGGATAAAATAAAAATAAACCCATTTTCCAATAAAACACTAACTCTTTATGGCTATCTTCCATTATAACAAAGAGTATCCATTTGTAGGCAAAAAACAAATTCGTATATCAGATAAAATAGAAAATGAAACCCTTTTTGGGCAAAAATTTCAGGTCTTTATGGCTTTCCTCCATTATAACAGAAAAGTACCTATTTTGGAGGCGAAAAACAAATTTGTTTATGGGATAAAATAAAAATCGAATCCGTTTTCAAATAAAACACCAGCTCTTTACGGTTTTCCTCCACTACAACAAAATAGTACCCATTTTGGAGGCAAAAAACAAATTTATATATCGGATAAATTAAAAAAATGGTGTTTTCCAATAAAACAACCAACTCTTTATGGCTTTCCTTCATTATAACAAAAGAGTACCCATTTTGGACGTGTTTGACAAATTTGTTAACAGTTAGTTTGTTACTATAAGTAATGTGGTAAGTGTAAGATGTGAATGTCAGTAATAACTATTAGTTATTACTATCAGTAAAGTAGCAGTAAATGTGAGATATTAATTGGAATTTGCAGATATCATTTTACATGGGTGGTTATTATCTGTTAGTTAAAATTTAAGAGTTTTAATTTTATGGGTTAGTGGGGAAAACGTGAGGGAAATGTGGGAAAAACATGAGCATGATTATAGGATTTGTACGAGCAGTTATAGGCTTAGTTGTGAGATAAACATTTCTTAATTTCAGAAATGTAAATTCTAATAAAATAGTATTCAGACTTTTGACAATTTGGAAAGCTCTTTATCCAAAATTCCCTCTGCAATACATATAGATAGATATAGATGTCTTTTTTTTAGTGGTTGAATCTCATATTCATGAACTATCTGCAGAAAAAAATAAAATTCTAGACTATACTAATTTTGTTATACCAACTCTGTTATTCTTATTATTGTATTAATTGTTACGCTATTTCTCTTATTTTGTTAGGTCTACATTAATACAAGTTTAATTCTTATTATGTCTCATGTCCCAGAAAATACATATTATCCTATTCAGGTGGATACGTCCAACAGATAATCAAATTGATGCTAAAAATTTAGAATGAATAAGTTGCTTTTGCATAATGGTTATAAAGGTTTCTTGAGGCTTCATGAATTAGGTGTCTTGCGTTTGCAAAAGAATTTCTAGCATATTTTTGTATTGGAAATGAAGTTAAAACTGCCATAGGTTACTTTCATGTATTTCAATTTTATCCTAAAGGGTAATTTGATGTTCAAACCTAATTTTATTCTGATTTTATCCAACTAATAAATTAACTTATGAAAATAGATAATTTATGGAGGAAAGCCATAAGTAGCTGGTGCTTTATTGAAAAATGAATTTATTTTGATTTTATCCAATAAATAAATTTGTTTATGAAAAATGGGTACTTTGTTCTTATAAGGGAGGAAAACCATAAAGAGGTAGTGTTTTATTGGAAAGCGGATTTATTTTTATTTTATCCGATAAATAATTTTTTTTGAAAAAATGGGTACTCTGTTCTTATATTGGAGAAAAATCATAAAGAGCTAATGTTTTATTGAAAAATGTGTTTATTTTTATTTTTCCGATAAATAAATTTATTTATGAGAAAATGGGTACTTTGTTCTTATAATGGAAAAAAGTCATAAAGAACTAGTGTTTTATTGAAAAACGGGTTTATTTTTATTTTATCTGATAAATAAATTTTTTTTTATGAAAAAATGGGTACTCTGTTCTTATAATGGAGGAAAACCATAAAGAACTAGTGTTTTATTGGAAAATGAGTTTATTTTTTTTTATTCGATAAATAAATTTTTTTATGGAAAATGGGTACTTTGTTCTTATAATGGAGGAAAGCCATAAAGAACTAGTATTTTATTGGAAAACGGATTTATTTTTATTTTATCCGATAAATAAATTTTTCTATGGAAAAATGGGTACTCTGTTCTTATAATGAAGGAAAGTCATAAAGAGCTAATGTTTTATTGAAAAACGGGTTTATTTTTATTTTATCCGATAAATAAATTTTTTTATGGAAAAATGGGTACTCTGTTCTTATAATGGAGGAAAGCTATAAAGAGATAGTGTTTTATTGCAAACCGGTTTATTTTTATTTTATCAATAAATAAATTTTTTAAGGGAAAATGGGTGTTAAAGAGGTAGTATTTGATGGAAAAATGATACTATAGAATACCAATGGATAACAGTTAAAACACAATCACAGATTTGGTATTTTAAATAATGAAGAATCGGTTCCATTTAGATTACATATTATTCGGAGTAATTTTAAAAAACAACACTGTAGTCCTTCGAACGTGAAATACAAGTACTGTACATATATGCTATTCCTTTCCTTTTTAGACCAATCCTTTTGACTTATATTCTTTCTAATAAAAAATTTTCTTATTTTTTTTAAAATGTAAAAAACAAATTAATTCTGTATAAATCAAAAAAATTACTATTTCAATTATTGGCACTTTGCTCATACTTTGGAGGACTGGTAAGAAAGCCGTGAAGAGCTGGTATTTTTATTAATGAAAACTTTTTCCATAAATGACCTGTTTTTTATGACTTTCCTTTATTATATGTCGAAGTACCAACTTTTAACCAGCATTTTTATCTATTTATTTAGTACTTTAAACAATGATATTTAGTTGTATCTTTCCCTTTCAGATCAATGATTTTGACTTGTGGATTTTTGAGCTCTAACGCAAAAAAAAAATTTCGCTTACTTTTTTTTTTTAAACTGCAACGGAAAAAATTTAATTATGTATAAATTTCAAAAATACTAATTTATTCACATACGATCAAGTATTTATACAAGTATATTAACAGTATTTACTAAGTAAGATACTCAATTTTAATCATTAATAAAACATTTTAGTGTTATTTCAAATAACCATAAAATATGGGCTTGGCATAAGTTTTTTAAGCATAATAGAATATTTTTGCCATAAATTAGCATGTTTTTGTCATTAATCAAATTTACTATGTTATAAGTAAAAATGATTATTTATGTATAAAAACATACTATTACTTCGAATAAACTTACTTCCTCAAAAGTATATTGAGGATAAAAATTGTAATTTACCTCTTTAAAAAGCATGTTTTATAATACTTTCAATTAACCTTTTAGGCTGCAAAAGTTACTAGTTTATTACGTTAACTTACTATTTTAGATGACAAACTTACTTCCTTATTTTTACACATAATCTTATTCAAGTGGATAAGTCCAACAGGTAATCAAATGGTTGCTAAAATTATTATAACCTATTATATCATGTCTAAAACTGTTTTTTTACCATAACAATAGTTACTACTTCCATTTTCCCACATGCTTAAGCTCAACACTTGGTACTAAATTTATATATGTATATAATTATAATGAAGGCTTGAATCCTTTCGTTTACCTCCACTTTTCCTTCTTCCAAATTATTAGCCCCCACGCGCGTGCAATAATCATTTATTATTTCTTAAAATTTCAGTACCTTCTTTACGCACATTTTTTGTCCAAGGCATTTGCAGCATTTTTCCATTGGTAATAGGTACATTTGCAAATACATAAATGTCTCTGATTTTAACCTGCAATAACACTTCCTGGCCCAACTCGTACGGAAGTCAGTATGCTTTTTGGTTGCATCCACAGACAGTTCTCGTATATTTCCTCTCCACGCACTCTGCAACAATTTAACGTCTCCGTTTGGACTGTATGCAACCCCAACACGTGTCACTCTCTGCCGGCCTTCCTACCATAGGCAGGTTCCTACCATAAAGGTATCCACCTAGGATTGTTGCTGTTGTACATGCAATGAGTGATCCAAATCATGCTAGCACAACTAAACCCAATATTGAGAGTTCATTTTTAAATAAAAAATTAAGGCCGGCAGTGAGGTGGACTGATGGGTGCTGGGGCAGGGCTATCCTCCCCCGCCCCCAACCCCGTTCAAAGCGGGGGAAAAATTTCTTCCCCCACTGCCCGCCCCTGTCCCATTGAACCTCTATGGGCACTCGTTCTATTACTATCCCTTTTTATACGTTGATCCATAATATTCTTTATGTTGATCTAATTTTAATGGGTAAGCTTCTACAACCCGAGCCATCCCTTGCTTTGAGTGCATATATTGGTTAAGTATTATTTAATGATACTTTGAGATAGGTCAATATGAATTTGAAATTTCTTTCTCTCCATGTTAATCTCATCCATAATGTTAGCACCATTGTTTGAGAAATCCGTTTTCTCTTATTCGAGTCTGACTCTCTCTCTCTCTCTCTCTAAACTTTCTTTCTTGTGTTTGGTTACTGCTTGGTTAATCTCTCGCCAAAGTGTAGAGTTGAAAAAAAGAAAAAAAGTGTAGAGTGAGAGAATTATAACCTCAACTCCCCTAAAACCATACTAAAACAAAAGATAAAAGAATTGTGGTTCAACATGAAATTCTCTTTCAGCTTTTAAGACAAAAGTTTGGAATGATCACAAGAATTCATGATATCTCCAAAATGGTACGTGTAGCAAGATCAGTTGGATGGACATAATATATATTTTTTGCAATGTTAACAATTAGATTCTACATAATATATATTTTTTGCAATGTTAACAATTAGATTCTACATCTGAAATGGCTTTCCAATTGCATAATTTAGTCTACAGAGAAAGAGGCAATACTGCAATGTTCATAAATTGGACAACTGACAAATGTGAAGTATGAATAAAATAGCATATGCATTGGAACTGCAATCTCTTACTAATATGCGTTCCAATACCAGTGCTGGAATTTGAGCAGTACATTCTCAATCCAGGGAACAATCTACTCTTCTGGGCATATGCCTGTACTCAATTATGTTCTGATCTTCTATGTCTAACATATCAGCCATCTCTTAGATGCATTGAACCCCACCAGATTCAGATATGCCGCAATGTGCTTTGTCATTCTGATAGAGATGCTGGCTTTCTCAATCTTTCCATTTCTTGATTGAGAAAAAGAAACGGAACTCCATTGACCCCATCTCAGCATAATTTTAGGTTCTAATAATTTGAGGCAAATTTCATTTGAGGTCACAAGTGGAACACGCATTGCTTGTATTGGAGGATATCATACCAAAAATTGCATCTTCTGGCCTCACATTTATAGAATTGTTTGTCTGTTTATCAACATGTAAGATGCAAAAAGGAATACAGGAAGAAGGAAAACTACCCTTTTGTTTACACCATAAAAAAACAACTTTTGGTGATCAGGTGCTTCTTCAGCAATTGTTTCTAATTTTGAAGCACGGATTGAAGGTTTTTGAGGGCATATCACAGGGGATGGCGCTACTTCAACAAAGTTCATGCCCACGTAACTCATTTTCTTCTCCATTAATGGTGTATTTCTAGAAGGACAGGGACAGAAGTTCTTTTTAAGAAAATGCTTGAAGCTTGATCAGGGGGTAATAGGTAAACATGGGATGATCATTGTATCAAAGCTGAAGAACTATAAATACGAGTTTAAGATCGAAAAAGTTGCAAAAGCCTTTGCAATTGTACTAAAAATTAACGATCCTTGTCAAACGACATATGGTCAACACTCAAAAACCACGGTGGAAGATGTCAAATACATGAGAAGCGGGTGCGAAATTGTAGTTCATCCTCAAAAGTTTGAGAAAAATATTGGTGGAATAACTACACCAAAGTTGTAGTTGAATTATTGCCATACAGGCATGAGTAATATTCTACCTAGGACGACGTTTACGTATTAGGTACACTTTTGCAAATATACAACGTAGAATTTAAAATCAGAAAATGACAAATTCCTTCATATTTTATTTTCATTCACTCCCTTGTGTCTCTATTTACTATTGAAACTAACAAAAAGCCGTAGGATTTTGCCCCAAAATTTAAATTACTACGTTGACGTTAAATAATAAACACTAATACATGAGCTTTTTAGTCATTTCAATAGTAAAATGATGGAAAAGAGGGGCTTTGTTGGATGTGTAACAGAAATGGTTGTATATGCAACTAGTGGTCAAGATCAGACCAGCACAACTCGTCCTGACCTTGACTGTTCATTTCAACATTAGATGTTTTGAAAATTTCCAAATAAACAGTCCAGATTGAACTCCTGTTGACATAGCTCGATTTAAACCATTCACTACACTAGGTAATTGTACGTTCAATACGTAAAGACACCTGAATTTGGACTGTCGACTGGGTCGAGCTAGCCGTAGCTCATCCTATTTAGCTAATAATAAAAAAAAAAAAGCTTGATGATGAGCCTTAATTTTAATAGGATCGTGTAGAACTTGGACCTAAATAATATGTCCAACTTAAATGTAAATAGCGATTAGACTTTATTAGGTTCAAATAATATATATATATATATGTATGTATGTATGTATGTATGTTTATGTATAAATATATAATTGTATATTGACTGATATATAAATATAATGTATAATCATACACATTATAACATTAAAATATTAATAATTTATATATGAATTTATAATAATATATAAATATTAATATATTATACATAATTGTGTAGTTAATAATGATTTTGAACCGAATCTGATATATACTTGAGACTTGTTATAAAGTTTGAAATGAGTTTAAACCTTCTAATCTAAGCATGAATTCTAAAGTCTAAAAGTCCTATCTATTTCTTGAACCAAGTTTATATTTATTGAAATTCGACTCATGAAACTTGAACGACACCGGCAAAATCCGCAGAATATTGTTAATTCCTAAAATAAACCACCAAATATAGGTCTACAGAGGTCTGTATTAAACTATGCCCATCGTGCCATGTAGGCGCGACAGGCTCTCCAAATTTTCTTTAAAAAAAGTCCACGACCGTCGTGCCATATATATATATATATATATATAATTTTAAAATTGTAAGGACATCGCGACGGCTGACTAGCTTTCTTTTGAAAAATTTGGCCAGTCGCTCCAACACCTCTGCAAAAAATAGGGATCGTTGAGAAGTAGCCATTGATTGGAAGATTTATCCACGGCTACCTCAACACCACTACCCCTATATATATGCTTGTTTCTCTCAATCGCTTTCACAAGACTCATTTCTCAGCCCCTTCTCTCTCTCTCTCTCTCTCTCTCTCTCTCTCTCTCTCTAAGCCTAATTCTCTCCTCTTTCTCTCTAAGTTTTTCTCCTCCGTCTCTGTCTAAATGACCAAGCGACTAAACGAGGGTGTATTCTCTCTGGCCGGTCGAGTGAACTCATTTTAGAAAGAGGGCCCGTGTTTGCCAATTGGTTGGATAAGCTGCAAGTGGTTCAAGCAATCGTGGTATTTGCAAGTTCCGACCAGCGCAAGTCCACAGAAGGCCCGTCGTGCTTTCAAATCTCGATGAGCGAACAATAAACAATAATCAAGTAAGTGACATTTAAGTTTGATGTTTGAATAATAATCTGTAAATATTTATTTATTTTTGTATTATAATTTCAAGACTATTACCCATAATTATTACCTATAATTAGGGCCCGAGTGAACTTATATGCAATTATAATTTTTTATTAATATTTGAAAGTTATTATCCATAATTGCATATAACTTCATGTAGTTGTTGTTATTGCTTTAAGGTGTATTCTGGTTTTTTTGTTATACTACTGTCATATCTAAAAACCTTGTTTTAGTTAATTTACTGCATGTCATTGTTGTTATATGAATGTTGTAAATAGAGTATAGACAATTTATTCTTAGACATACAATTAATTAAATTAGTTAGTTATTGATTAGCAAAATTAGTAGGGTAAATTAGTTAGTTGCTAATTAATTGAAAGTATTATTATAGTGTTATGTTAACAGTGTAAATAATTAGTCAAATAGTGTAGTAGTAATCAATAAGTTGTAGAAAAAATGTAGTAAAAAATAATTGGCCAAATAATGTAACATTCAGTATTTTAATTAGGCATGTGAGTAGTTAAATTAGCAAGTTTCTAATTAGGTAAATTAGCTTATAGCCATATCACTAAGTTCATGAATGGATTAGTTTAAGTGTTATTAGCCAATTAGTATAGTATTACCGTGTGAATAAAGTAATTAAGTAGCAGATTAAACTTTAAACAATAGGTGCAATTGATTTGGTGGTAATAGCAGAATTAAAGTGGATATTTGAGCACGTGGTTAATGTATTAGGTACTAATGTGACTGGACTTAGTAAAAATTAACGTACTTATTTGTGAGTAATTTAACATAGAAGTTAAAAACACGTAATGAATGTAGACGTTAATCTAAATATTTGCAGAAATTGGGGTTAGTAATGTATCTATGCATAATTATTCTGGTTACTATTTTATGTACGTGCAATTAGCATTGCTAGTGTTAAAGTAGGTGTAAATAATATTGTTACAGTATGGTATTTTTGTCGAGGGTGATATATATTAAATTAATGATCACCGTGCTAGATTAGGTGGAACATGTCGGGTGGTAATTGCTCAATGGTTCAATTTTATTGGGGAGTAAAAATTATATATGCTGGAGAGTCAATATCATATGATCCACCAGTGCCCAAAAAGGTCATGTTTGTTACTAAAAAGATGGGTTTTGATGAATTGGTAGATATCGTATACATTATGGGGTTTGATTGAAATAGTCATAAAATTAGCTTGGCATTTCAGAATTACATGCAAAATGGTGTGTTCGATGCCATGCCCCTAGTGGATAATAATGGAGTCGATGGGATGTACTTTTTGAAAGTCAATAGTGATCATGGGATAGAGATATACGTTCAGGTGGTGCCAATTTTAGCCTTTAGCCAAGACAATATGCAAAACTTGCATATTGGAAGTCCAGATGAGAATCGGGGCCCAAACATTCACGGATCGGAACAGATTAATGTATCGGGAACAATTGGCTTATACGAAAGTCAATTGACCCAATTAAATTGTGGAGATGTTCGACCGGCTAGGAGAGGTCAGAGGAAAGGTAGTGGATGCCGCATCGAACTGAATCATCCTAGTAGTAGTCATCTGGTAATACCTATGGCACCCAGGGAGAGATGTGGTCTGGACATTGATGCAACTACAGTGTTTGAAGCCACTGAAAATATTGACATTGGCATTGTCGATGTTGATGCAGACTCCAAACCAAACTAGATGATGATTCTGATGATGAGGACCGCATTAATGGTACATCTGGGGGAGGAGGCCACCCAAGTGAAGAGGCCTTCACACGAGATCATCGGGTGGTAGGACATTGGCATTGTCGATGTTGATGCAGACTCCAAACCAAACTAGATGATGATTCTGATGATGAGGACCGCATTAACGGTACATCTGGGGGAGAAGGCCGCCCAAGTGAAGAGGCCTTCACACGAGATCATCGGGTGGTAGTGGCAATTGGAGATTTGATGAGGGAACACAACTGCGATATGAGGCCGGTGTTGATGTTGCATTGCAGTTTGACCCCCTAAATGCAAGTGGTGTTGAGAAGCTAAAGTTGTGGAATGAGTGCACGAATGAGTCAGAACTTGGGCAATTATTTGAAACAAAGGAGCATGTAAAGCGAGCTATTAAATTATGGTTCATAAAGGAAAATAAGGAGTTCAAAGTTCGAGAAAGCACTCCTACAATGTGATATGTCAAATGTAGGGTTCATAACTCCACACCTCTGTGCAATTGGCAGCCTAGGGCAAACCTACGTAAATTGCATAAGATATGAATGATTGTCACACTTGCCGATGAGCATACATGTCTTCGTGTGAGTAGTAGTAATGACCATAGACAATTGAGTGGAAACATAATAGCAGAGCACTTCATCCCACATATAATGAATGGTCCATCAAACATTAGTGAAGAAAGAATTTCACTACGATGTGTTGTACAAGAAAGCCTGGTCTGGCCGGCGTAGGGCTATTGATATTGTCTACGGCGATTGGACGTCATCCATTGCAGAGCTGCCAACGTATGTGTAGGAGTTATAGCACACCAATCCGGGCACTGTAGTTGTTTGGGATCATCATCCACTGAGCACTTCTTCCAATCCGATTTTTTACTATATTTTGGGCATTTGGTCAGACAATCAAGGATTTTGTCATTTGAAATCTATTATTTATGTAGATGGAACCTTCCTAAAGGGGCCATACCGTGGAAAATTACTCATTGCCATTGAGTATCACCTCTTTCCTTTGGCATTCGTACTAGTAGATGAGGAGAATAATCGGCCTTACAGTTGGTTTATGAGGCTGTTACGCATACATGTTTGTGGTGATATTCAGAATATATGCATCATTTCGAATCGCCGCCACGGTATAATCAATGCAATGTGGACGCTTCCAGAATAGAGTGAACCAGTAATAGTCCATAGATTTTTCTTAATTCATGTGCAAACCAATTTGACTCAAAAGTTTAGGAATCAAAGGTACCCTTATATCGTTTAAACCATAAATTAAATCATAGCTAATAATCGTTGCTAAATTAAATCGATAGGAAATATGTGAGTACAAATTGGCTGGATTATGTGATTGACTTGCAGGTGATGAATGAGTACAGTTAGGGAAGTGCAGTCTTGGCCTACTTATACTCGCGAATGTGTCTGACATCTTGTGCATCTACTAAGAGTATTGGTGGAACTTGCTACCACAGGCAACTGAAATATATGTATCACCTCATAATATTATGGTCAGCGAGTTTGTTTCGGTGTACGGTATTTCTTATTAAATGTAATTTTCTTCATGCAATAGCTTTGGGCATGGGAACAAATCCCGATCATTCATCTTGATATACCTCCTCGGCATGTGATCAGCGATTACCCTAGAGGAGGGAGATGGACAGATGAGTAGGGGTGTTAACAGGTCGGGTTCAGGTCGAAATTGAAAAATTCTGGACCTAGACCCATTTTTATGTAGTAGACCCGGACCTAAACAGTATACCCGACGAGTCTTGACCTTAGAGTCCCGGAACTAGGTACCCGGAAAGAAAAGATCCAAACTTAAACATCTCAAAATTAATTCCAAACAAATCACAAATCCAATCTCCAAACTTAAACAAATCAAATTACAAAGTAAATCACAAAATAACTCGCAATAGTCAATCCAAAACTAACCACAAATCAATCTACAAAGTTATTACTAAATTGCTAATTTAGTAAAAGAATGTATTAGAAATATTTATATTTTGTAATTATTAATATATTATTTGGATCTAGGTCAGACACGGACCCGTATCCGACCCATTTTTTGTTAGAGTAAACGGGTACGTGTTTGGATCCGGGTATCAGAATTATTTTCAATCCAAATCCAAAAAAATTTATCGAATCTTGGTCGAATGCTTAGATTATGAACCTCCTGGTCAGCCAACAGTGCATTATCGAGAGTAGTTGGCCTTGCTCACAACGAATCAGGTACTATTTTGTTTTGTTTATATTACCTTGTATGCATTTGTTAATCGTTGAGTGCATAGCTGTAGCCTAACCAGTATGTTTTTGTGATAGTTCATCTGGATGCCATATAGTGCTGGAATATTACCATTTCTACTCGAGTACTGCAGAAAGATAGAACATATTTGCTGAGCAAAGGTCTCATTGATTTTTTTAGCATATTGTTGAGTTTCATCTTCCAGACTGATTGATGCATCAATTCGGACTAGTACAAAATATTCCCGAGCCTATTGACATCGATCATAAGGGTTTACATCAGCTTGGTCTAGCTAGCTTTCCAAGAAGAAATTGGGCGCATTTTCATAGATATTGGATAGGCTATTGGGATTCGCGTGCCGATGCCATTGTACAAGGAGATCCTACGAATACATTCAAGCCCTCAGATTGATTATCGCCAATGCTACCACAGCCACACCATCTTGTTTATTACGCCTTCAAAACAACAATATTTGTAGTCGCGACAAATGCTCCAAGATGTAGCTGGATAGATGGAGTATCTGGTAATTTCTTCCTTTACAACACGTCCTGATATACTGAGTCATAATTATTATTTCCTGTTAATTTGTAGTCTGCCCTTAGATATTAATAACTTGTATATTTTTTTGGAATTAGATGGATACCATGCAACGTATTGGGTAGCAATTGCATGACGCACTCAACCTTGATAACCCAAAAGATCCTTATCATCCATGCTGAGCAACGATTGTTGATGCCGCATTTGGGTCTATGCAGCACTTTTCATCGGCACGAATTGAATGAGAGTTGGTGATTGGGCGCTATTTGAGACTCAAAAGCAATCACAGCACGTCCCCTATCAAATGTCAGTTCGACATGTCCTTACTCAAGTACCAGCATCTTTTAAACGGAGTTAGGCATCACAAGCATGACTTGTGTGATGAGGGAGTTCCTGCATCGGAGGATCATCAGCAACAAGCTGAACCTCCTACTGTAGAAAGGTCGACTGGTGCGCATTTTGCTACATCGCCAACACTTTACGTCTTTGCCACACTTTCTTAGTTATGGTGTGTAGTTCACTTCCTCTCCACACATACCTACTTTCGGTGCACAGTTCACTCCATCTCCATACATACTTGCATTTGGATCCATGGCACTACATCAGGAGGTTCTTTACATGCTGATCTTAGCCAAATATATGATTTACTTGGCACCAAAAGAGGTGGATCTCCTGTTCTAGACCTCTGGTGTATTCCAGTCTCAGCCACATTGTGGTCATGCCTACTCAAATCCCATTAGAGGCCACATCAGGACATGCTTAACCAAGACATT
Organism: Coffea humblotiana; assembly: GCA_023065735.1. Taxonomy (NCBI): domain Eukaryota; kingdom Viridiplantae; phylum Streptophyta; class Magnoliopsida; order Gentianales; family Rubiaceae; genus Coffea; species Coffea humblotiana. The sequence continues at coordinate 17,813,914 of CM041216.1, forward strand.
TTTATCACTATTGTTCCAGAGACAGTGATGTTAGTGATGCGACTGCTGAGTTGACTGGTGAGGATTATCTTCATCCCGATAATGCTGGTGATGATGATGAACCATCCGATGATGTTGACAAGTGCCTGGGCTGGTTATCAGAGAGCGAGTACTTCGTGATCGTCAGAGGTGACCACGTACTCGATATTGTCGCCCCCCCCACGACACCTTGTGAGAAGGCTAAGGGCAAGGATAAAGGCAAGAAACCAATGAGGTGTTGATATTGTCATGTCTTCTACTCAGATTAAATTTAATCAATTCAGTATACCTACACAATATCTTGACATCTAATTAACTATTCTGCTTTTTCCGTTTAATCTAGTCATTTTAAAGTTTAATAATGTTACATATTTTCAAAATACAAAAGAAACAAGTTATTTGATGAAATCCTACAATTGGAATAAAGGGTCCATTAATTTATTAAACATAGAGGTATCGCAAATCTACGACCACTTTATTGGTTCAATCATTTAGTATATGTATCAAGTATCATCGTACACCAATAATGACCTATAAATGTACTTTGTTGAGTATGCGTTTTATAAACAATTATTAATTTTTAATATATTAATATTTTTTTAACACTATTGCATTTTATATAATTCTAAAATATAAAAACCGTGATTCATACACTCATTTATTTCTCCCAAGACAATTATGTGCCTTAAATAGAATTAAATTAGGGTTAATATAGTTGATAGGATGCATAAATGCTATTAATTTGTAAATATTTTCTCTCGATATATACAAAATATTAATATTATTTTATGGATTCTATGCATATTTGGCGGTTGGTATTGATTGTAGGAATTTGACAAGAAAAGGAGTAAAAAGGTGGTTAAATGAAGATTCTTGGCCTGTTCTATGTGACCACACTTAAGTCTAGCCTCAAGTTCGAAGAAATCGGGGATTTGGCGTGTGTGGCAGTTTCCCCAGTTCAAATTGAAGTCTTGAGAAGTGGGTCTCCTTTCCAAGATAATTGGTTTTCGTTTTGTATTTGGGAAACCAGTAGCTTACCTTTTGTTAAATTAGAGGAATATTTCTTTCGGAGAAAAAAAAAATAGGGGAGATTAGAAGTATTAGTGGTACTAGTAATAGTAGGAAACGTGGGTGACATAAGTAGGAGGGATTCTTGGCTTTTGGGATTTGAAGACTTTGTTCGCGGGTCCCGAGAGACTATGAGTCTAAGCATGAAGCAAAAAACAATAGGAGCTTTCTTCTTCATCTTGTCTTTCTTTCGCTTTTTCTATTGTCAGATGCTCGTGCGCTTTCTATCAATAAAATTATGTTGTTTACTCCAGATGATGCACAACTAAATTTTCTTTTTAGTCAAGGAATAATCAAGGATTTAGCTCAACTACAATTGTGAGATCTAATTATTTTTATTTATTTCTTTTAATTTGTTAGTATTCGTATGTCTTTTGATTTAATTTCTTATGCTTGTTTTATTGTTTGAATATCAAGGGCATCTGATATTTAATTCAATTTAACAAACTATTGCCAATTAAAATAGTTAAATCCGTAATTATTCAATTGTCTTAAATTAGTGGCGACTAGCATGATTATTTTGTGTTAGAGAAACATATGATCTAATTTAAATAAACCATGATAGTGTATTTATTGGATAGAATAGGGCTTTTCTAGTTCTTACTGCAATCAAGGAATTAAATTTTATGGACATACCTAGGGTTATTTCTTGGTTAGGGAAGTAGTTAATGGACGTACCTTAACTATTGAAAAAATAAGGAAAAGCTAATTGTCATCGCATGTTTGGCAATTATAATCCGTTTATTAGCGAGATGAAATAATTATTGCATCAATGAGCAATTGTGTGGACCACTTCTAAAGTTGTTTCCTTGGTTAGAGCTTCATATTATTGCTTTAAGTTTAATCCTTTTTATTTGGCAGTTCTTATTTAAGGCAATTTTTTTAGTTTGATTTCAATTTTCCAAACTCCCCCAATTAATTTTTACTCTAAAAGAAGCAAATTTCCCCAATCCCTGTGAAGACGTCCCTACTTGCTGCTATATCTAAATCTTTATTTTCTCAAGTAAGACTTTTATTATTGTACATGCTCGACATCTATCAATAGTTAATTTGATATATAGATACAAACCCTAAACCCTAAACCTAAAAAAAAAACCCTAAACCCTAAACCTTAAACCCTATACCCTAACAAAACAAAAAAAACTTAACTGAACCTACATATTTCACCCAAAACGTTTTTTTTTTCAAAAAAAGGACCTCGTTGTGCCATGCCTGGTTGCAATGGTCCTGCCAGGTTCTTCATGCCATGTTCTGACAGCTTTTTTAAAACTAAAATCTCAAAAAAAAAAAATCTAGGCGTAACGGGCAAACTATAATCACATGAGTCCAACAGAGCCATATCTGGTTGATTTTTTCCGAAAGTAACAATATATTCTGGGAATTTCGCCAATGACACCCCAAATGTTATCACTTTCTTTTGATTGCCATGTATAAGTCATATTGTGGGAGTGCACGTGTGGCCAAATTTAATAGTCCTCTAGCTTATGCTCCTCCACTATTCCTTGGGATGGCTTTGGGCCTTTCATGTGCACCTTAGTGGTAGGTGAAGAAGGTTGCGAAAACCACTGAGCTTTGGATTCAGTGCCATTGAAAAGAGACAAACTCCTCTTTAGACTGTAAAGTCAAAGGTTCGAACTCTACCTGCAGTGAAAAAAAATCCAGAGATGCCAGAGCGCCTTTTTTTAAGTTAGTTAGGTCTGTAGATTAGATTGTAAGAATGTTATCATTGAGGCAAAAAAGAAAAAATAATAAGGTTGCGAAAAATTCTTATAAAAATATGTGTCCTAGACTTCTATTCCAACCTAACTTTAAACGCTTGATTCTAATAGAATTAGTCTTCTTAACCATTGAGGGGTATAGTCGCCTCCTACTCCCTCAAAGCAAGAGCTTGAACTTCAAGCTTCTCCTATCGCAAGTGATTACAAAATTTATTCAACCAAATTGAGAGAGGACTAGGACTGTTTAGCTAAAATTGTTTTTAAAAAATTCATTTGTTGTATGTGTACGTTTCAACCACAGAATTTGGCTCTATTTTATTTACCTTCTCTTTTATTTTTGATATTTAGAAGTCTTCTCAAACCAAACCATAACAATAGGATGCAATATAGGTAAGGCTGCAAACAAATCGAGTCGCTCGCAAAGCCAATCCGAGCGGCTTGAGTCCGAACTCGACTCGAGTTCGGTCAACTCGAGGTCGAGTTGAACTGGACCTGACCAAGTCGAGCTCGGAGCTCAACTCGAGATAAAAAATACTAAACTCATTGGCTAGCGAGCCAGCTCGAGCTCGAATATATATATATATTTTTATTTTTTATTTTAATAGTAAATTACATATATATCCCTAATTATTTATTATTTATTTAAAGTTATTATTTTATTTATTTTTTAAAATAAAATAATTCTTTTTATTTTTTTAATCTCGAGCTTGACGAGAGCTTGACATTTTGAGCTCGTCAAACTCGAGTTTGAGTTCGAGTTTCATAAATTATGCTAAGGTTTGGTTCGATTAGGCCGAAACTCAACTCGACTTAATTCGTTTGCACCACTAAATATAGGGATTGACTATCAATATATTGGTTTTGTAATATGGTGGGTGCAAATCTTCGAAGCAGGGTAGTTTGTCCAAGAATAACAAATTGATTGGTTTGTATAACAGTTTTAGACTATTCAAATAGCCAAACAATATTGTCAGAGCAATTATCTTCATGCCACAACATATTTTATACGAATGTTAAGATTATCCTCAATCAATAAACTTTATATATGTTTATTAATTTTTTAGGATCTATTATATATTAATTACTCCTCTTTTCTCGTTCCAATTAAGTATTTTCAGTTTGGGTCTCTCATTTTTCTTCCTATTATTCTCATTTCTCTCTTTCTCACTCACACACTAATATATCTATTATTTTATAATTAAATAATGTAGTTTTTGCCTTAATCTTCTCTTGTATCATTTTGGTTCTATGCGTTCTTGCTTTTTTATTCACTTCTAAAACTGTTATTTATTCATTTATTTATTTTTCACAAATAGAACTTCATTTAACTCCAACAAATTTAAGTTTAGAATAATTATTATTATGATATCATTCTAACTCAACATTTTAGCATAAAATATTTTTGACACGCAACATGTATTTTTCCTTTGAATTCTACTTGTTTTTCATGCATTTAAACAACTAATACTATTAAAACTTTACCTTCTTTTCCTCTTTTATACTTGTCATATAAGTCTTAACTTTTTATCTTTTATCAAATATTCATATTTATGACATAAGACTTGATTTCTAGCAAAGTATTCATATTTTCTAATAATTAGATGAAAGTATGCTTAAAATACATTACGTTGTATATCCCATGAATATTGAAGGAAAGAAGGCAATTTTTGGGATTATTTTCATTTTAAACTATTATTTATTTTGACTTAAATTATGTTACATTTGATAAATGAAGCTTTTGAGTAAAATTATAAAAATTAAAAAACATAAGAGTAGGTAGTGATAGATTGCAAAATTGCTATTTAATTTATAATTATTTTCCTCTTGATTTTAGCCAAATATTGTATAAATTGATAGACTCTACTTATATTTGATTAATGGTGTTAATTATAGGAAAATGAGCAAAATGTGATTAAGAGGAGCAATTTTCTAGCATATTAAGAATTAATTTGGTACGGGACCTATTTTCAAATCCAAAAGGCTTGGGAATGGACTGCTCACGAAAATTTTAAAGTCCGAGTCGAATTTCGGACAGCTTTTGTTTGAAGATTTGGAAGACTTTTATTATCTTTATTAGTTTTATTATTGGATTAGGAAATGTGGAAGATTATCTTTTGTACGTTATTCTTCTAATTAGAAAATGTATATTTAGTATTAGTAGTAGATATCAAATAGGAAACTAAAAAAGATGGACGGCCCGTTTGATTAGTATTTGGGCTAGATAGAGACTCGTTGTTTTGGTGAGGGAACGAAATGGCCGCCTGGCTCTTTTCTTTCTTTTGTCTTTTCGTTGCAAAATACTTATGCAAAGACCTTCAATGAATTTGTTCGGATTTTTCTCAATGATACGCAACTAAATTTCTCTTTTCTAGTCAAGGAATACGAATGGCAACGGGGCGGGTCTTCAGGTAACTCCCCCGCCCCAGCCCCAGCCCCATCCCGGGCCCCTGTTCCCCCCGCTCTGCTACTACCATGGGTGCCCGTGGGTGATTGAATTATTTCAGATACACAGCCATCCCACAATGCCAAAACCTAAAAACAGCATGCTTCATTCTTTCTCTTACTACAGTGCACCTTCTTGTCATCTCAGCCGTCACTCTTTCCTCCATCTTCAAAAAAATAAAATAAAATAAACTATCAAACCTAAAATTTTATAGAGGAAGCATTCATATCTGATTCCTATGTATTGAGTAGAAGGGGAGTTGTAGGCAATCATCTAGAAGGTTTAATTTCATTATCAACTATCATAGGCAAATTTATCCGAGTACAAAAAATAGATAGATTCAAAGGCAAAAAAAAAAAAAAATTTTTTTGAGTCAATGCTTAAATAAAAGAAAAAAGATAAAGAAAAATTCAGCAATGCTTTTCGCTGAAGAAATTTGGGGCCGACAGTGATGGGTTAGCCATCCCTCTGCCTCCTCTTCATTTTCCTGATGCATGAGTGAGGGGAGTTAGTTTTGGGGAGAGTGAAGGCTTTTTCGCTGAAGAAATTTTGGGTCGATAGCGATGGGGTCAGCCACCCTCTACCTCCTCTTCATTTTCCTAATGCATGATCGAGAGGAGTTGATTTTTGGGAGAGGTGAAGGCAGTAGCGGCTGTGGGGGAGAAGGGCAACGATTGAATAAAGCAAAAAAAAAAAAAAAAAGAGGAAGAGCACTAGAACAGCCTTGCGGCTGAGAAGAAGAGATGAGAAAGCAAATATTAAGTTTCCCCTGGAGCACTTTGAGTTGTCAAGAGTGATAAATATTGCTCCAAATTAAAATGATATACATAAATAATTAATTACAATTACACATAACCAATTATAGAGTTGTATTCTACTTAAACTAATTTATGATATTATTATATATATATAATTTTATATATTAATTAAATGATGCGGGGGACGGGGCGGGAGATGGAGCGGGAGAGGATCCGCCGTATTTAAAGTGGGGGAAGAAAAATTCCCCCTGCCCCTGCCTCGCTCCATTACTCCCCTCACTGAGCGAGGTGACCGCACCGTTGCCATTCCTATCAAGGAATAACAAGGATTTAATTCATCTATATCTGTGAGATCTAATTATTTTTATTAATTTCTTTTATTCGTTAGTATTCGTATGTTTTATGATTTAATTTTTTGTACTTGTTTTGTTATTTAAATATCAAGGGCGCCCGATATTTAATTCAACTTAACAAACTAATGTTAGTTAAGATAATTAAATCCATAATTTTTTAATTATCTTAATTAGTGGCGACTAGCGTGATTGGTTTCATATTAGGAAAACATATGATCTAATTTTAAATAAACTCTGGTAATGTGTTTATTTATTAGAATAGAGCTTTTCTAGTTTCTAATGCAATCAAGAAATTAGTTCTATGGGCGAACTTAGGGTTGTTTCTTAGTTAGGGAAGTAATTAATGGGCGTATCATAACTATCGAGACAGTAAAAAGAGTTGGTTATTATCGTGTATTTGGCAATTATAACCTATTTATTAACGAATAGATGAAATAATTCTTGCATCGATGAACAGTTGTATGAACAATTTTTGGAGTTATATCCTTGGTTAGAGCTTGTCAATTCTTGATTTAAATTTTAATTTGCTTTAGTTTAATTGTTTTTATTTGCATTAATTATTTATTTTAACTTCAATTTTTCAAGAACCCCCAATTAGCTTTTATTTATTTTATTTGCATTAATTATTTATTTTAACTTCAATTTTTCAAGAACCCCCAATTAGCTTTTACTTAGAAAGAAATAGATTTTTCCCCCTAATCTTTGCGGAGACGACTCTGCTTGCCATTATACTCGTTTATATCTTGTTGTGAGTAGGAATTTATTATTGCACGGGCTCGACTTTTGTCAATTTTTTGTGCCGTTGTCGGGGAATTGGCGTTGGTTAATTTGTTTTTTTTCATTTTATTTTGTTTTATTCCATTGTATTTTCTGATATTTTGCTAGTTTATGTCTCGTTGTTCTTGTACAGGTGATTTAATCTACGATCTCGAGGTTGAGAAGACTGCGCGTAGGCTGCGAAAAGAAACCAGAACACAAAAGGGAGAGCAGTCACCTATTGCATCTCCAGGGCTTAATTTGACTGTGGACTTATTGAATTCTTTCGGTGATTTTGAGCAAGAAGAAGTCATTATGGCAAATAACAATCGGACTTTGAGGAAGTTGGCTGCTCCTAATCTAAATCAGCAACCTTTATGCATTGCTTTTCCTGATTTTGCTGAAAATGTAACCTCTGAATTAAAAATCAGGAATTAATTCACTTCTTACCTAATTTCCATGATTTGCCAGGTGAAGAGCCTCACAAACACTTTCAGGAATTTACTGTTGTTTATTCGAATATGAAACCACCTAGTGTCACACAAGAGCGGATCAAGATGCAAGCATTTCCTTTTTCACTAAAGGGGGCTGCCAAAGACTGGTTATACTACTTGCTAGTAGGGAGCATTACAACATGTACAAACATTAAAGAGGAAATTCTTAGAAATATACTTGCTTGCATCCCTGTAGACACCAAATTTTTTTCAAAAATTTTGTTAATTTTTATTGTATCTTTATTTATATTATTGGTTAAGTAACATTTTTTTAAAAATTTTTGTGTTATTTTTGTAGGAAAAGGAAGAATAAATGATATTTTAAAATATCCTTCATTTTTTAGCCTAATTCAAAAAAAGAAAAAAAAAAGAGGAAAAAAATCCAAACAAAAACCCAAGCCAAAACCTGAACAAAATCCAACCCAAAACTACCAAAAGCCCAAAGCAAAATAGAACAAAAATCTGGAAAAGAAAGAAAAGAAAAGAGGCCCATTGGCCCATTTCCCTTTCTTTCCAAAAAAAAAAAAAAAATTCAATCCTTCATGCTACTTCCTTCTATCATGTAGCAAACCAGAAATCGATACAAAGAAATTGCAAGAATTTTTCTCATTTTATTTTTGTTTTTTTCTTTCTTTCTTTCTTCCCAAGTTATTAGTACAAAAGACAGCTCATTCCTCTCCCAAATCTTATCTTTTAACAGTTAATCAAATGGTTATAAGAAGCAACATATCATCACTTTCTAGTAGAAAATTTGGCCACATATCACTTTCTAGAATCTAGGGTTTCTAGGCTTGAAAAAAAAAGAAGGGAGTTTGAGGTTTTCTGGACAGAGGGAAACAAGTGAGGGGGCGGTTGCACAAGATCTAGGGAGTGTGGGGAGAGAGAGAAAAGAAAAAAAAAAGGAAGAAAAATTCTTCTGCAAAAAAAATTTCTGGGGATGGGCCGATAAACCAGACTAGTTCAGATGCATTTTTCTCTTTCGATATAGGTTCTTTTTTGGTGATTCTTCTTCCTGAATTTTCATGAGATAGAGGGTAATAACTTCATGTTGAAAAGTTTTGCTGAAAAGCATTATAAATTCCTCAAATCGAAGCTCGAATCCTCTTCCTGGAATTTTTTTCTGCAGAAACAACGAACAGGGTTGGCAAAACAGCCCTGTTCGTCTTCATTTTTTGACTTCATATGAAGTCCGTTTAGTGAGATATTATTTCTTCACAATCTATGATTGTAGGAGAGAAATTTTTGTTTTTGAAAATTTCCTGATAAAACGCCCCTAAGTCCCTCAAATTAAGGCACAAATTTGCTAGATCTCAGCACTGAACTTCTACAACATGAACTTGGTTGCTTCGTTTTTGGAATTTGGTGTGTTTTTCCACATCTACTCGAGTTCACCAGCTTCCGTAGGTAACTATAGCTTTCCTCCTTGGTTTGATTTAACGTTTTACATGTGATTTTAAGCCATTACATGAGTTTTCATAGGTTTGCATCTTAGATCTCATTCTTCTCATGATTTATGACGTTTAATGGGTTTGTTTGATGTTGAAATGAACTCATGAGGCTGTAGGGAACATGTTTATGTCAAAATCCGACCTTAAATGCTCTTAAAAGTGGATTCAAGCGAGATTTTGGCCATGTTGGCCAGAATTTTTCTGGATTCCGGCAGGTCATCCTCTTTTTTCTCTTATTTTTTCTCATTTTTCTTTATTTTGTTTGTTATGGTTTGATCTTTCAAAGCTATTTGGGTTATGTTTTTTGTGTTTGTGGGCTAAAGATTGTGCTAGAAGAATTATTTTATTGTTGGGCTTGTAGTTAAAATTATTGGATTTGTGTTTGGACTTTTAGTTTGAAGCCTCATGCTTTTACATCAGACTATTCATCATTTTGTTTTGGGCTAAGGCACTAAAGCCCAGATCTAGCCTGGTTAATAAGGGATGAGCTTTGTAATATATGGGCTTTCTTGTTTATTTATTATTCCCTTGGTAATTTTAGACATTTTATGCATTTTTTTCCTGGAATCGGTTGAACTTCATGAAATGTTGTTTGTGGATTTGGGCCCATAAAAAATATTGCAATTTGGCCCCCCAATTTTTGCATAATTATAATATGGCCCTAAAAATGTGAAATAAACAAATCACTCCTTTTTAAAGTCTTGGCTTCCTTCCTATGTTTCATGCATATTGTTGGTGAATTAATTCTGGCTTTTCAAGTAAAATTGGGGTTCAAATAACATGAATTAGTTTACATGTTCAATTTTTTGCAATTTTAGGAATTAATGTGAATGGTTTTTTTTAAAAGGTTTAAAATTGTTTTGGGATAGTTAATTAGTGTTACTATGATTGTGTCATAAAAAATAGTCTAGTAAAAATCATTTTTGCATAAATTACACTTTGGCCCCTAATTTTTAATAAATTTGCACTATTGCCCTAAAACTTTTTAATTTTTTCATTTTAGTCCCCAAATTTTTTCCTATTTTATTTTTCTAAAATTTCTCTTGATTCCTTGTGCCTTGTTTGGAATGTTGAATTATTAGATTAAATTTTTAGTTCTTATTCTTCGATTGTTAATTAAATTAGTGTCTTGACCATTTTGTTGGTTTTAGAGTGTAAATAGGGCAAATTCCCTCGTTTAGCCTCTACTTCAAAAGGAAGGTATATTTATTATCTTTTAAAATTCTTTCATGTACTCCTATGTGCTCTTATGTGTTTATATGTTTATGTGGTTTTTCTTTCATTTATTCATTTTAAACTTTTATTCGTTTTATGCTTGTTTTATTTAAGTCTTGTGATTATTTGGAGGGTACTTAAATCTTCAAGTTGTAATCGATAGGAAATATTCTTTTGTGCAAGAAATGTAATTAGATAGGTATTGTAATAGATAGATTATATTTTGCAAGAAAATGTAATTAACTAGATAAATGTAATAGACAGGTTCATTATCTTATATTTCCCTTTTAGATTCTAGTTAGAGTTCCCAATGTAATAGTTAGGGTCTTGTGTGTTTATGTGCTTATGTGGTTTATTTGTTTTTTTTTTCTAGAATTTTTGTATCTAGATATCATGCGTATGTGCTATGTGATCTAAGTGTCATATGTGTTTATTTGATTTAATTATGCTCTATATGTTTTATTTATTTATGATGAATGCATTTCGTCACCACGGCCAGTCCAACGCTAGTTGTGGCTTTTCTCCTCCGCTTCCTTGCTAGTCCAACACTAGTGAGGATTTCTAAAAATGGGTAAGTCCAACACTAAACGCTTAGCCTGTCTACGCGCTAGATCCATATTTTGTGTGACATTTATTGCATTCATGCATTTTTTTCATTTTAGCTTATTTTCATTTGCAACGATATATTCTTCTATTCCCTTATCCCTATGTGCCGTAAATCATATCATTTAAAATTTGCATTTCATTTAGATCATTTAAGGTTAGGAGAGTCGCCTTTCGAATATAGGAACATGGGACCGAACATGATTTTTTTAGCCTTAGCATGCTATTATGTCACAATCCTAGTCTCCCATACCCGTTATGTTGCATTCCACTATTTTAGGTCATTTATATTTATTTATATACTTCTTTTTTCGAATCTCATATTTTGCATATTCGTGATCTCTTCAAGGGATCATTCTTGGACTTTATAATTATGTGATTTGCACAAATTAAATTTTGAAGAGATGTTTCATCCCTCTCGATACCACTTAAGTCTAGGTTTTCATCCATATAGAAGCATCCAAATAGGATAACTTTTATAGGTTAGAATTAGGAAAATTTTTTAATAAATCTCACAACTAACTTTGGGTAGGTTAAAAGGGTGCCTTAGATTTTATTCAATCAAATATTTGTCTTTTCTTTCTTCAATCGTGACTTTCGAACTCATTTTCTCTCGTTTTCAAAAATCTGGAGTTGTCTAAAAGGGTTTTATTTATTTTTTCATTTAAAAAATATTTGGGTGACTTGGTACATCTAAACTTGATACCAAGTGATGACTCACTTTTTTAAAACCTTTTTTTAGACTATTATTTTGGATCCAAACCGTCGCATATTCTAAATCCCATTTTAGGCCCTTTTTCTTTATTTTTTAAAATCAAATCAACTACTCATTTTTAAACACCATTTTCTGTTTTATTTCAAAAAAATGGGGAGCGACAATCTCGAGCTGCCAGTCTACGAAAAGAGATTTGTGATATTAAGTAAAGTCCAGGCAAGTTTCCTCTATGAATATTGGGAGAGATTCAAGAAACTTTGTACCAGTTCGTCTCAACACCAAGATTAGTGAGCAACTCCTCATCCAGTACTTTTATGAGGGTCTATTCTACCAGAGATAGGAGTATCATCGACGCTGCAAGTGGAGGTGCTTTAGTGAACAAAATCCCTCGGGAGCATGAGAATTAATTGAAGGAATGGTTGAAAATTCCAAGTAGTTGCGCACAAGAGAGGATATTCCAACTCGTTGTGTGAACCAGGTGAACATTTTATTAATGCAAAAGAAATTGATTGAGTTAACTTCTATGGTTCGCCAGATGGCAATGGGGAATGTGTAACAAGTCAAGACGTGTAAAATTTGCAATGATTTTAGCCATCCCACTAATGGGTGCCCGATGTTGCAAGATGATAGCACTGAACAAGTAAACATGGCTGGAAATGTACCCGCATCCCGTAGGCAGTACAACCCTTATTCCAACACATACAACCCAAGTTAGAGGGACCACCCAAAAATTTCGTTAGGGAATAAGCAAAAATTCTTTCCCCAACAGATAGCAAGGGTTCCAACCACAGCACTTATCAAAACCCCAATCCTTTTCATGTAATTCAGAATCATCCCTTGAGAATTTTGCCAAGACATTGGCTACTAACACCATATAACTCCAGCAGAACGCCTTGCAGTGCCAGCAGAAGACAGAGGCAAGTATATAGGATTCGAAAAATCAGATAAGTCAGATGGCCTCTACGATGAACTTGTTCGGAGTTTCAAGGACAAAGAAGACTACCATCTCAATTTGAGGTGAATCCAAAGAACGTGAGTGCCATGATACTCAGGAGTGAAAAGGAAATTGAAGGGCCAAAACCTATAGTTTCGAAGGACAAGAGCGAAGATCGGATTGAAGAAGAGTTGGAAGAAGAAGGAATAAGCAAGCTAACTGATGTAACTTCAAACCCTTCAGTTAAAACTACCACTAACATATCACATTTTCTTAGTAGGTTGGAGAAACCAAAAAGGCAGGACAAGGAGAAGAAGATCCTAGAGGTGTTTCGAAAGGTGGAGATAAACATTCCTCTATTAGACACAATTAAGTAGGTGCCCAAATATGCAAAATTTCTGAAAAATTTGTGCGTCAATAAGAAGAAATTGACAGGTGATGAGAGAATTATGATGGGGGAGAATGTTTCAACCGTGTTACAAAAGAAATTTTCACCCAAATGTGGAGATCCAGATATGTTTTCTATTCCCTGTCGTATAGAAAATACTAAGATCAGAAAGGCCATGCTAGATTTAGGAGCTTCCATTAATGTGATGCCCGAATAGTATTTATGCCTCCTTAAATCTAGGACACTTAAAGAAAACAAGTATTATAATTCAACTAGCCGATTGGACTAATGCATTTCTCGATGAGTTAGTTGAAGATGTTTTGGTCCAAATTAATGAATTAGTATTTCCAATTGACTTTTATGTGCTTGACATGAATGATGAGCATTCACTAAATTCATCACCTGTTATACTAGGGAGACCGTTTTTGAGTACAACCGAAACAAAATGGATGTCAAAAGGGATACTCTTACAATGGAATTTGATGGGGAGATGGTTCATTTTAATATATTTGAAACTATGAAATACCCATCTGACACTTATACTGTTTTCGCTGTGAGCATGATTGACCTTGTGGTACAGAAAATTTTTGAAATTAATGACAAGGATGAATTAGAAGTCGATCTCACCAAATATCTTGAATTGGGGACAACCTATAATGTGGAGTTAAGTGAGGAGTTGAAGTGCATAGTTGGAGTATTACAGTCGATGGCACCTACTACAATAAGGTATGAACTTGCATTACTCTTTATACCTGATTTTCATCAAAAGTTGTTACCTTCGGTAGTGCAGGCACCTGAAGTGGAATTGAAACCCCTGTCGGATCATTTGAAATATGCTTCTTGGGTGATAAAAAACACTCTCCCAATCATCATTTCTGTCAAATTGATTCCCAGTCAAGAGGACGGGTTGATCTGATTCCTTAGGGGCCATAATGAGACGATAAGATGGACAATAGCAGATATTAAAGGCATCAGCCCCTCTTGTATTTGCATAGAATAAGGGTTGAAGAAGGTGTTAAACTTATAAGACAAGTGCAAAGAAGACTAAACCATCTAATGATGAAAGGGGTCAAAAAAGAGATACTTAAGTTGCTAGATGTGGGGATAATTTTCTCCATCTCTGATAGCCCATGGGTAAGTCCAGTGCAAATAGTCCCCAAAAAGGGCCAAAATCATGGTAGAAACTAATAATGATGGAGAGTTTGTTCTTGTTCGCAAAGTAACGAGATGGCGCCAATGCATTGATTATCGGAAGCTAAATGCTGTCACAAAAAGGACCATTATCCTCTTTCTTTTATCGATCAAATAGTTGAAAGATTAGTTTGCCATGCTTACTACTATTTTTTGGATGAATTTTCGGGGTATTTTTAGATTGTAATAGCACCGGAAGATCATGAGAAAAACTATTTTCACATGCCCATTTGATACCTTCGCATATAGAAAATGCCTTTTGGATTGTGCGATGCTCTTGCAACTTTTTAGAGATGTATGGTAAGTATTTTCTCTGAATATATGGAGAAAATAATAAAAAATTTTATAGATGATTTTAGTGTCTATGGTAATAGTTTTGACGAAGGCCTTGAGAATCTAACTCTAATTCTTTAAAGATGCATTGAAACTAACCTCATGCTCAATTAAAAAAATATCATTTTATAGTTGAATACGAGATAGTTTCTAGGCTATGTAGTATCATTTAAGGGCATTGAAGTCGATAAGATAAAAATAGACCTTATATCTTCCTTATCATACCCCACTAGTGTGCGGGAAGTTCGTTTCTTTATGGGTCATGAAGATTTCTATCGTAGATTTATCAGGAACTTCTCAAAGATTGGAGCACCATTGTTTAGAGTCTTGCAAAAGATATAGCATTTGATTTTGATGAGGAGTGCAAGAGGCATTTGATCGCTTGAAAGAGTTGTTGACTTCTCCACCCGTCATACAACCTCTAGACTGGAATCTACCGTTTGAGATCATATGTGACGCAAATGATAGTGCAGTAGGGGTTGTACTGGGTCAAAAAATCGAAAAGACTGCACATACGATCTATTATGCGTCCAAGGATTTGAATGGAGCTCAACTCCAATTACACGACCATGGAAAAAGAGCTTTTAGCAGTTATTTTTACTTTAAAAAAATTCGATCTTATTTAGTAGGAGATAAAGTGATTGTGTATTCTGACCATGCAGCATTGCGATACCTATTGATCAAGAAGGATGCTAAACCAAGATTGATCAGGTGGATTTTGCTTCTACAAGAGTTCTATTTGAAAATTCGTAATAAGAAGGGAGTATAAATTTAGTTGGCAGGCCATTTGAATCGATTGCCTATTGCTAAGGACGATTTTATATTGAGAGAGACTTTCCCTGATGAGCAACTATTTTCTGCTAATTTCTCTCTTCCTTGGTATGCAGACGTTGCTAACTTTTTGGTCACTAATCAATTGCTTGCAAGTTGGTCAAAGGCAAAAAGAGATAAGTTTAAGAGTGATGCCAAGTATTACTTATGGGATGACCCGCTATTATGGAGACAGTATACAGATCAAAGTACTGCGAAGATGCGTAAGTGAAAATGAGTTTAATTCAACTCTAACATTTTGTCACTCTTATGCATGTGGAGGCCATTTTGGATCCAAAAGGATAGCTTGTAAAGTATTGAAAAGCAGTTTTTACTGGTCTACCATTTTCAAGGGCACATACTTGTTCTGTAAGTCATATGATAGATACCAGAGGATAGGAAATATTTCTCGTAGAAATTAGATGCCACAAACACCTATGATCTTTTGTGAAATTTTTTAAGTTTAGGGCATTGACTTTATGGGTCCCTTCCCTTCGTCTTTTGGCTTCCTTTATATCTTGTTGGCCATATATTATGTGTCGAAATAGGTGAAAGCAAAAGTCACCCGAACTAATAATTCTAGATGGTTGCAGATTTCATTCGATCATATATCTTCGTTTGTTTTTGAGGTGCAAGAGCTATGATAAGTGATAAAGGAACACACTTCTGCAATAAACGATGACAGCTCTATTTCACAAATATGATGTGACTCACAAGGTATCTACGTCATATCACTCCTAAATGAATGGCCAATCTAAGGTTTCCGAATAGAGAAATTAAATCTATTCTGAAGAAAATGGTTCGTCCTGGTAGGAAATACTGAAGTTCAAGATTAGAAGATGCTTTATGGGCTTATAGGACCGCTTACAAGACTCCTATAAGGATGTCTCCCTATAGGTTGGTATTTGGAAAATCATGTCATTTGCCAGTTGAACTCGAGCACAAAACATTTTGGGCGATCAAGTAGTACAATATGGATCTTGATGGGGATGGAATACACAGAAAACTCCAATTACAAGAATTGAAGGAGTTAAGGAATGAGACATACGAGAATGCAATGATTTATAAGGAGAAGACTAATGTTTTTTCATGATCAACAAGTTGCAAGGAAACCATTTGAAGTTGGGCAAAGAGTTATTCTTTACCAATTTTGGTTAAAGCTTTTTCCAGATAAGTTACGTTCTCATTGGATTGATCCATTTATTGTGACTTATATCTTTCACTATGGTGAGGTGGAAATTCAGAGCGTATAGATGGATAAGAAGTTTGTGGTTAATGGCCATTGCCTTAAGCCTTATTATGGAGGTTTTTCACTAGAAAGGTGGAGATAATAATTCTTGAAGATCCAACTTATACTACTTGAGCGAAATTTGGCCATGTCTAGTCAAAGACATTAAAGAAAAGCGCTTATTGGGAGGCAACCCCAATTCTTTTTAGTTCAATTTTCTTACTTTTATTTTAGGTTTCTTGTATTTGGTGTGTTTAATTTTTGTGTTTGATGTTCAATGATCAGAAGACTTCCTCCTGACAAGGCGTGCTCAAAAAACTAATTGGAGAGCTCATGTTTCAATTTCAAAAAATTCTAATGGATGACTAGGCAACAAGACGTGCCCATGTCTTGAAGGCACGTTGCAACTCACAAATAACCCAACTTCACGATCAAAAGACTACAGACCAACAAGACGTGCCCACGTCTTATTCCAACAAAAGGGGGAACTAAAAAAATGAAAAAGAAAGATTTTTTTATTCCTTTCTTCTGTTCTTTCCTTTTCTTTTTCCTTTTCTATTTCTTTTTCTTTCCTTTTCTTTTCTTCTTTCTTTCCTTTTTCTTTCTTTCTTTCTATCTTTCTTCTCCCACGCCGCACGACTGCAACCCTCGGTTCTGCCGTTGCCACTGCCGCTACTCTTGCCGTCGCCGCTCGCCGCTTTGTCATTCATTGTCGGTCATCCTCTCGCATTACCGCTGCCGCTGCTCCCGTCGACCGTTCCAATCCCCTGTCGCACACCATCAATAATTGTTGTCTCCATTATTACTGCTCCATTTTGTTCCATCATCAGTGAGTTCGTTCCTCTTTTCCCGATTGTTTCATATTCCTGAAAATTAGGAATTAATTCTTCGAGTAACTCATTCAGGGCGGTGCATTTGAACTCTTCATTCTGGGACTGAATACTCCTTCTTGTTGGCTGCTAAATAATTGATTGAAAAGGCACTATTGTGAATACACTTGCCTTACTAAACTGGGTAACAAATGTATCCGTTGGTTGTGTGAGATCACAATAATTGAATTTTACCACGTATATTTTAATTCCGCTTTCATTGTGGTAACTTTTAGTATTCATGGTAATTGAGATTTCCTTGCTGATTTCGGGTTCTCCTTCGTTGTGATATTGCGGTTCCTTGGAATTTCATATTAAGTATTGCACATTGACTTTGGTTATTACTATGGGGTATTGGTGCCGAAGTTCCATTTTGTTATTTTCTACGATCAAGTCTCTTGTTTACCTATTAATCATTCTTGTTTTGAGACTACTTGGCTGTCTTTTGGAACTTGTGTTGGTGGACCTTGATTAAACTTTATTGTTTGTGGTTGTTTTTTCCTTAATTGCATACATGGCTAAGAAAAAGGGCACTCCTAAGTCTAAGAACACTAAGTCTAAGACCATCACCGCACCACAATCCACTATTCCCACGAGTGACCCTTCACACCACCCTTCTTCATCGAGTAAATGATCATGCTTAGGTAAAGACAAGGGTGTCCATATGTCCTCACCCTCTCACTTTGGGGGTAATTTGACTTTCACCAAAATCGCCAACAAGCACAGATATTTGTTGTCAGAGGTGGATTATCCCTTGTAAACATCTTGACCCTCAAACCATGATTTCTTTGAACATCTTTGATGATGTTGAGCGGATGTTTACCTCCATTGGGTGGAGTTCTTATGCCGAAATTAGATATCCTACTTTTGTTGAGTTAACTAGGGTTTTATACCACTTTTGAGTTTGATCTACCTACGGAGTATTTGGTCACAACTCCGAATGTAATTTGGTTTCGATTGATGAGTCAGGAGTTTGAGTTTTCAATTACCAAGTTTAATTTGGCTTTTGGATTCATCGATAGTGAGTACGCAAATTCTAGAGACTATGCTGAGAGTACTTGTGATTATATAGAGCCAGTTTTCTCCTTTCATACTGCGATCTGGAAGGACATTTTTGTTGATGATGATCGCTATGATCTTAGCCAGTCCAAGAGCTCTTATCTCAAGGACCTGAGTTCTCATTATGTTCAGCGTTTTTAACCTATAGTTATTCGGGTAGCAAGGATAGTTCGGGGATATTTTTCAAGCCTAAATTCTTCTTCATTTGTTGTATGAGTAATAGTATCAAAGTAAATTTAGGCTATTGGTTGGCTTCTCAATTCAAACCAGTTATGGCTAAGAAAAACAAACCCTTGATTCTTGGCTCCTATATCACACATCTAGCAGTTTGTTTAGACATTCTTGATCTCTCTGACCATGATTTACATGTGGCTTATCGAATGGATCCTTTATATTTGGTTTGTCTCGAAAAAATGGGTGTCATGGCGCAGGTTGTTGGAATGTGGCAGTTTACTCTACCCGGACCAACATGTGTACCTGTTCGTCGCAGTTCCACGTGTGCTGGCTCCTTATCCACTTCGGGGATGGCCGATGTCAATCCTGGCCTGTCTACTTCCGTGGCTTCCCCACCGTCGTCTTGGGATGCTGAGTCGAGACACCTTCGTGCAGAGGTTCATCATATGGATGAGCGGTTGACGAATTTTGTGCTTCACATGTTCCAAATGTTCTAGAATTTTGTGGTATATTTCCACCATGTGGCTTTTACGCTGCCCTTTCCACCTCATCCACAGCTATCCGAGGTCTCCATCCATCTTGTTCAGGGAAGTGTCGTTGTCCCTTTCCCTTAATTTGCTCTTTCTTGCTTACATTGGGGGCAATGTAAGTTTTAGGTATGGGGGGAGGGGAGTCTCGTATAGCGGTATTGCTCATTTTAGATGCTTTTATTTTTGTCATTTTTGTGCATTTGTTTCAATGGCTAAGTATCTCGAATTCTTCTCTTGCTAAGGCTTTATATGATAACGACTCCAGCCTGACATGGCAAAGTCTGAGCATATCTCTTTGGTGAATGTTGGAATTTTTTGTGATTTTTGCAGTTTTTGGCTAATTTTTCTAGACATTGTGAATATTGTTTTGGGCATTTGTCATGTAAATTGGCCAACTATTAACCTCAGTTCTCCATGTTTGGGATATCTTGTGGGTCTTTAATTTTTATTTTGATGTCTAATTGTGAATAATATTTAGCTGTACTCTACTGGTTATCGCTGCCTAGCCAAAAAATGGCAATAGCTATGAGTATATGGTCCTTAAGTGATGAAAATTTGTGTAACCGGACTCCTTCATTTAGTAGATATCAGAATTCATGTCAAAAGGCTTGAATGACTAAGGACTAAGGTTTTTCTTTTGAAAAAAAAGGAGCTCAACTATGGGGATATTTTGGAAAAAAGGAAAAAAAGAGAAAAAAAAAGATGGTGGAAAAGTGAAAAAATGTACGTGTGTGATTGGTTATGTTAGCCTACTGATCCATGGGTTTTAGTGTTGAGATTTTGGTTAATAATTGAACTATTTGCTCACAAATGCTAGTTGACTATTTTATATTCTTAGATTAGTTAGTCAGAAATTGAAAGAGTCCTTGGTTTTAGAAGCTAACTAGAGAGATATTTCTTGGAACTTAGCCACAAATGCTTGACATGATTTTTAATTGTATCTTGGTAATAAGTAATTTGGACGATAGCCGTTGTTTGAACTCAATTGTTTAATTGGTTGTTTTCATACTTGAGGATAAATATGGCTTAAGCGTGGGGGGAATTGATAGGGGTGCAAAATTGCTATTCAATTTATGATTATTTTCCTCTTGATTTTAGCCAAATATTATATAAATTGATAGACTCTACTTATATTTGGTTAATAGTGTTAATTGTAGGAAAATGAGCAAAACGTGATTAAGAGGATCAATTTTTCAGCATATTAAGAATTAATTTGGTAGTGGCACGGTCGGGACCTCTTTTCGAGTCTGAAAGGCTCAGGAATGGACTGCGCATGAGAATTTTCAAGTTCGAGTCGAATTCTGGACAACTTTTGTTTGAAGATTTGGGAGATTTTTATTATTTTTATTAGTTTTAATATTGGATTAGGAAAATATGAAAGATTATCTTTTGTACGTTATTTTTCTAATTAGGAAATGTATCTTTAGTATTAGCAGTAGATATCAAGTAGGAAACTAAAAAAGAGGGAAAGCCCGTCTGATTAGTATTTGGGCTAGACAGATTTAAGGGGGACTCGTTGTTTTGGTGTGTTGATCTTGGTCCCTTGCTTTGATGTTTACAAAACAAATGGATGATACTAATATCTTTTCAAGATATACTTTCAGTTATGAAGCAAATCAAATTCAAAGATCAAGTGCAATTAAAGGAAACAAAGGTTGCTAAAAGCTGTCAGACGCTTGTGAAGACAGGATCGGACGTTCGATAATCATTGCGCAACTTCGGAAACATGAAAAACTCTATCATCGGACGTCCGAAGGAAATAAGATATTCCCTCTAACTCACTGATCTCGATCGGACGCAAGTATCGGACGTCTGATAGAATTCTTCAAACTCTTTGTCTGCTATCGGACGGAAGTACCGGACGTCCGATAGAATCTTTCAAACTCGACGAAATCTGTCGGACGCTCATAAAGACATTATCGGACGTCCGATAGAATTGAGATATTCCTTCTAACTCATTGTCTGCTTTCAGACGCAAGCACCGGACGTCCGATTTGAAGAAAATTTCTCAAATTCACTGCCTGTTGTCGGACGCAAAAAATAGGAGTACCGGACGTCTGACACTCCCAACGGCTAGTTGACTCTTCAACTACTTTCTATCTGTTGAAAGCATTAATGAAGTACTTTCTTGGTCTTCTATAAATAGAGTATGGTCAGAAATTTCAAATAACTTTGCACATTGAGATTACATCATATCAAGAGTGATTTTCAAGAGAAAATACTCTTCAAAGAATATTTGTACTCTTAGTTGTGTAAATTTCATAGAAACTTTTCTTGTGTGAGAAAATTACTTCAATAGTGTAGTTTTGTGAGGGTTATCCGAGTGGTAGTAAAACTTCCTAAGTTGACCAAGTGTGGCTTGGGGTAAGGAGGAAGTGATCCTTCTTTTGTACACAAAGATTGGTTGTAATTGATCAACTTGAAGAAGTTTGTTCTATAAAGCGTATCCAAGGTCAAGAGGAGTTTGGAAGTGATTCTGGTTTACTATCCTTTCTCTACTGCTTACTACATTGCAAATACAAACTGTCTTTCTCTTCTACTCACAAGAAATCTTGATCTCTCATTAATTGCTACATTGTGTGGTCATTTAGAAAAGAGGGTAAGTTTCAAATTGAGGAAAAAGATTTTTACAACTTGATTAGTTTTTAAATAACCTAATTTACCCCCCTCTTAGGTTGTTTTCGATCCTTACAATTGGTATCAGAGCTTGGTCTCCTAGAGATTAAGCTCAAGCGGCTTAGGAGTAAAGATGACAACCAACAATGCCATATTTTTTGAAGGACAATCTGTAATTAGACCTCCAATGTTTAATGGGTCAAATTATGTGAGTTGGAAAGAAAGAATGACTATCTTCTTGCAATCGATTGATATTGAATTGTGGTTTATTGTTAATGAAGGTCCATATGATGCCTCTATAATAGTTGAAAACACCGATAGACCTAGACCAAAAACAAGATATGAATTGACTGCAGAGGATAGAATTCATCTCACCTTAAATGCAAAAGTTATGAATGTGTTATATAGTGCTTTAGACTCAAATGAATCTATTAGAGTTAAGGGTTGTAAGTCAGCTAAAAAAATTTGGGACAAACTGAGAGAAATTCATGAAAGTAGTGAGAATGTTAGAGAACAAAAAAATCTATCTTAGTTACTAAATATGAATCGTTTAAGATGGAATCTCATGAAGATATTGATAAAATGTATTGTAGATTCAATGATCTTATTAAGGATCTAGAGGTGGTAGAAAAGGAATATTTCTTGGGAGAAAAAAATAGAAAAATCTTGAATGCCTTGTCCAAGAATTGGGAGAGTAAGGTGACTGCTATTGAAGAAACTAAAGATTTGAACTCTATGCCAATTGGAATCTCTCATTAATTCTCTAACCTCTTATGAGTTGAAGGTTAAGATGCAAGAGGAAGAGAATGCGAAAGTGAGAAGAAACATTGCCTTAAAAGTTTCTCAAGATGATGATAACTCGGCTTCTCAAGATGGAGAAGATGTGGAAGTTGATGACAATGATCTTGCCCTCATCACAAAAAATTCAAAAGAATTCTCAACAAAAGGAGATTCAGAAAAGGAGGATCTAACAATTCCAAATCAGTTCAACAATGCAAGAAACAAAGGAAAACAAGATGCCAATAAAAAGCAAGCTGACAAATGCTTTGAATGCGGCCAACTTGGACACTACATGAGTGAGTGTCCAATGAAGAAGAAGGAAGAAGGAAAAGTTGAACGAAAACCAAAGTTGTTGCCAAAGTTCGACAACTTTCAATTCACATGGAATGAGTGCAACTCCGATGGTGATATTGAAGAGGAAGAAGAATCTGCTCAATTGCCTTTTATGGCCATTGAAGATAATGAAGTAACAACTTCTAACCCTCAATTTGAAAGTGATGATGAAACTGATGATGATCTTGAATCTTTCATTAAAAAGTTGCATGATAGTTTAAAAGAATCTTATACTAAAAACAAGGAATTAAAATACAAAATTAGTTTTTTTCTTCAAGATAATACACGCCTTTTTCAAGAAAACAAGAAGTTGAAAACTGAAAATGATTTCTTGAAAAAGAATGAGATTGATTTACAAAATAACCTTGATAGAAAAACAAGACTTTGTAAAATGTTCAAAAAGGAACAAAGTGATTTGAAAAGAAGAATGGATAATTTAAGTGAGTTGCTCCAACATAAAAACAAGACTGTTTTTAAAGGAATGAATCAAAAACTCATCTTGGCACTTATGAGAAGAAGATAAATTTTGGTGCAAATGATTTTACTGTTTATAAGAGAAAACAAGTAAGATTTATTAAATCTGTTTATGCAAATAACTCCTTGGTTATGTGTAGTTTTTTGTGCTAAATTGGTCACATGAAAAGTAATTGTTATGTAAGGAAGAATATGAGAAATGGCATGAAATGCATGTGGATAGTTAGATATGATGCTAACTCTCAAGAACCCAAAAATTTTTGGTACCATATATTAGTTCTTGAACTCTTGAGTAGGTGATCTTGATGAACATTATTAAGAAATCAAAGTGCTTCATAGATAGTGAATGTTCAAGACACATGACCGGTGATCCATCACAATTCATCAAAACTCAAGCCAAAGTCTTGTGGCAAGTGACATTTGGAGATGACATGAAAACTAAAACAATTGGAATAGGAGATATTGGTAAAATTGATGAGATTCTTGTTCATAATGTTCTTTTGTAATTTTCTTTTGATGTTTCTAATGCTTTGAACTGAGTTTTCCTTGATGTTTTTGGATTTTACTGAATTTTTACGATGACAAAAAGGGAAAGAAAAGAATAATACTGATCTAATGATGGTTTGCTTTGATAATTATTTTGATTGTTATTTCTCTGTTTGGTATCAATTTTTGTTTTTGTTTTTTTTTTGCTGATGATTGCTGAATGTTGGTATGTTGATAATTGCTGAATTCTGGTATCATTTTTCTGTTTTTGTTTGGAATATTGGATTCTCTGTCATTGTTGCTGGATTATGGTTGCTGATTTTTTCTTTCATCTTATGATGACAAAAAGGGGGAGAAATGGATGCAATGTATAAGGGGAAGTTATTCTGAGATTATAAATTTGGTACTTAAAAATTTTAGATGTAATGAGTAAGGGAGAGCTTATGCTCAATCTTTTTTTTTCTTCCATCCATTGTTTTGTCATCATAAAAAAGGGAGAGAATGTTGATCTTGGTCCTTTGCTTTTGATGTTTACAAAACAAATGGATAATACTAATATCTCTTCAAGATATACTTTCAGTTATGAAGCAAATCAGATTCAAAGATCAAGTGCAATTAAAAGAAATAAAGGTTGCTGAAAGCTGTCGGACGCTTGTGAAGACAGGATCGGACGTCCGATAATCATTGCGCAACTTCGGACGTATGAAGAACTCCATCACCAGACGTCCGAAGGAAATAAGACATTTCATCTAACTCACTGATCTCAATCGGACGCAAGTATCGGACGTCCGATAGAATCCTTCAAACTCCTTGTTTGCTATCGGACGGAAGTACCGGACGTCCGATAGGATCTTTCAAATTCGACGAAATCTGTCGGACGCTCATAAAGACAATATCGGACGTCCGATAGAATTGAAATATTCCTTCTAACTCATTGTTTGCTTTTGGATGCAAGTACCGGACGTCCGATAGAATTGAAGAAAATTTCTCAAATTCACTGCCTGCTGTCGGACGTAAAAAACAGGAGTACCGGACGTCCGACACTCCCAACGGCTAGTTAATTCTTCAGCTACTTTCTATCTGTTGAAAGTATTAATGAAGTACTTTCTTGGTCTCCTATAAATAGAGTATGGTCAAAAACTTCAAATAACTTTGCACATTGAGATTACATCATATCAAGAGTGATTTTAGTAAGAAAATACTCTTCAAGGAAGATTTGTACTCTTAGTTGTGTAAATTTCATAGAAACTTTTCTTGTGTGAGAAAATTACTTTAATAGTGTAGTTTTGTGAGGGTTATCCGAGTGATAGTAAAACTTCCTAACTTGACCAAGTGTGACTTGGGGCAAGGAGGAAGTGATCCTTCCTTTGTACACAAAGATTGGTTGTAATTGATCAACTTGAAGAAACTTGTTCTATAAAGCGTATCCAAGCTCAAGAGGAGCTTGGAAGTGATTCTGGTTTGTTATCCTTTCTCTATTGCTTACTATATTGCAAATACAAACTGCCTTTCTCTTCTACTCACAAGCAATCTTGATCTCTCATTAATTGCTAAATTGTGTGGTCATCTAGAAAAGAGGGTAAGTTTCAAATTGAGAAAAAAGAGTCTTACAACTTGATTAGTTTTTAAATAACCTAATTCACTCCCCCTCTTAGATTGTCTTTGATCCTTACATGGTGAGGGAACGAAACGGCGGCTTGGCTCTTTTCTTTGTTTTGTCTTTTCTTTGCAAAATACTTATGCAAAGACTTTCAATGAATTTGTGCGGATTTTTCTCAATGACGCGCAACTAAATTTCTCTTTTCTAACCAAGGAATAACAAGGATTTGGTTCATCTACATCTGTGAGATCTAATTATTTTTATTAATTTATTTTATTCTTTAGTATTCATATGTTTTCTGATTTAATTTCTTATGCTTGTTTTGTTGTTTAAATATCAAGAGCGCCCGATATTTAATTCAACAGAACAAACTAATGCCAGTTAAGATAATTAAATCCGTAATTGTTTAATTATTTTAAATTAGTGGCGACTAGTGTGAGGACTCGCAAATTTTCTTATTTTAAACTCCTAATTATAGCTTATTTAATTATTTATTTGTTCAAATATTCCGAATATTATTTTCTAACCTTTTTAGACCTAATTAAATGGATCTATAGCTTAGTTATATTTTTAAAGTGACTCGTTTCAAAATTTAATTTTTGGAAACTCGTTAAGTGTGAATAGTGAATGCGCGTTTGGAAATAATAATCGATTTGAGAATGCAATAAATTTGGAAAATTGGAGACTTGTACATTAATTCTAAAGTGGTTAATTTTAAGTTTAAATATTCAAGTGATAGTTAGTTATACTATCGTTATAAGAATTTCTTAGAAATTTCGCGTTATCGCGCACAAGTTGGAAGTTCGCGTTTTCGCGCGCACGACTAATTGGAGGATTTTAGAAATTATTTCTAGACTATTAAGAGTGAATCATATTAGTATGAATATAAGTGCATTAGAGGTTTAGTGCACAAGTAAAATAAACTCGAGAGGAATCGAGCACGAAACGCGCGCGTGTGCGCGCGGGGAGAGAGTTGACTTTTGGAGCATTCTTAGCCACTCATTTTAGCTTCTTAAGGAAGCTTAATTACAACACAAATTCTCTCTCTCTAAGCTTCAAGAACAGCCGGCCAAGGAAGAAAGAAAAACCAGCCAAAGTTCATCAAATTCTCTCTTCATTTCACCTCCAAATCTTCACCATTTCACCTCAAAATTTAACCACACTTAGCTAGTCACTTGGAGATCACATTAAGCTAGGAAAAGTGCTCACTTTCCATGGTTTTGCTGAGCTTAAGGAGGCCAAAAATTTCGGCTAGAATCATCAACTAAGGTAAGCAACGATCAACCTTGAAAATCTTGGTTTATGGAAGTAGTCTTACACTTATAAGTTCATATGATCATGTGGGTAGCTTGATTTATATTGGAAATTTTTGTGTGGGCTCTATGAATTCTCACAAAGACTTGTTGGCCTGATTTGATGAGTTTTAATGTTGTTAATGTTGGATTAGAGGTTAAACTAGTGGAAATAGGTTGTATTGTTGAAGGAAAGTTCAAGGTAGTGAAGGAAGAAATTTTTCGATTCTGCCCTTGTGTTGTCCATGGCCCTTAGGGCAAAATTTTTGTGGATCTAATGGCTTAGTTATGATGTTTATATATTGTCTGAGATGTGTAGAAAGTTTCATCAAAAATTTCCATGATTTGGTTGGCCAAATGTTGAATTTTCGTAAGACAGCAAAACTGGAAAATTTCCCGTCACTGCCCTGGCAGTATTTTTGTTTCGGCTATATAATTTTGCTCCGACGTCAAAATCGAGTGACGTTTGCGGCACTGGAAACTATACATTCCCCGATTTCCAGCGGTAGAAAATGCATGTTCTGATTCCACCCAAGTGATCCGTACCAACCTTGTCAAGTTGACTGTTCTGTTTCTCGTTTGCACTGAATGCCTTGTTTTGAGCAGCGACTTGATGCTCAAATATGAGCTAGTTGTGGACCTATTTTGAAAATGATTGCTTCTAAGAAATTGTAACCTTATAAATATAGTTTTCAACGCCACTGACCATGCTCAATTCTGATTTGAATTGAGTGAGTTGTGGCCAAAATTCGAAACTGACTCAGAGTTTGAAAACCCTCATTTTGGACTGATTTGTAACCACTCTGATTTGGGACTTAATATTTCGAAATTTTTGGTGTTATTCACCTACCAAATGCATCTTGGATGTTTCTTAGACCTTGTCTTCATAAATGAATGATGTTTGAGGAATTTCATTGGCCAAATGTTGGAAAAGGGAAAAACAAGAGGGCAAGGCAGATTGCCTTGGAAATTTTAGAAAGTTTAGAGGCTTTGTTAACTAGCTTTCCGAATGAATTTTTCCATGAAATTTGATAGCAGGATAGCCCTCATATGGTAGTATAATACTACAAAATTTGGTACCATTCTGAGTCCGTTTTAATGCCCAACTAGAGTCACAAAGTTCCAGCTTTAAATATGGAAATTTGTCCAGTGAGCTTTGTCTTTGCACCAACTTTGAACTGCTATATCTTGGTGCTCAAAACTCCAATTCTTATTCCGTTTGTGGTGTTTTAAACCTTGTTTGCAACTCTAATTGATTACCAAATTTCAGATGGTAGATCGAATTCTGTGATATTTTTCGAATTTTCAAAGTTGGCCAAAAACCAACCCAAAACTGTTTTGCAAGTTTTAAAACAGCAACTTTGAGCTAAATTTTGAATATCGTCTGTTTGGAATCATGCAAAAGTGTCTTCTAGGAATTTTTATTACTTTAGAATAAGTTTCCAACGGTACCAAGTTTTCCAATTTTGGGCATACGGAGAGTGAGATACGACTTTTCAAAGATCGAACCTCAAATCTGAAATTTTTGAACTTGACGGGAATTGAGTTTTTGAGACTCTTCCCTATCCTTCAATACTAATTGACCATTTTGGACTTGTCTTCATGAAGTAAATCCATTTTTCCTTGTGTTAATAAACACTACTTTTGAACCTTGAATTTTGAGCAAGTAAAGCCCCATTCCATGGTATTTTCTAGATTGTACAAGTGTACAATCCCTCCCTTGATAAGAAAGGATTTTTTTTAGTGATAGTGTGTAATAGATAACTATTGTTTGCTCAGGTGTTCAAGGAGACCTTCACCGAGGATCTCGAGAGGAACACCTAAAGGCTTGTTTACGCACCCACTCTCTTATTTTGATTGGTGAGTATCAAGTGCATGAATTTGTTGCTAAGTGGTTATCTGTTTCTTATCCGTTATGTGAATTTGAAATTTTAGAGATGAGTGTGTACTTTACCGCACTCGTTTTCTTTCAAATGAAATTATATTCGTATTTTGCTATGTGAATTCATATTCGATTTATACATAATAATGTGGATGTGATTCGTATTTGTGATTCGTATATGTAATTCGTATTTGTGATTCCTATTTTGAATCGTCGATTTGAGCGTTGTTCATCGACTTATATTCGTATTCGTATTCGTATTCGTATTCATATTTGGGGGATACCCAAACTCGTTGGCTAACTTTGCGAATTGAGCCAGCATGGGCTTGGTCGATAAGCTTAGCAAACCATGAGATATTCGTAGAGCATGATCTATTGGAGAGATCTTGCTCGGCATTACTCGTGCAGTATTGCCATGATATACTCGAGTATTATCAAAACTTTGATGAGCGGGCCGGTAAGGGGGTGTAATGGTGACGGGTTTTGAAGAAAAGTGGTGTATCTACGGATTTGATACTAATGTGGTTGACGGAGTGTCAACATGAGATGTGATCAAGGCTCCGACTCAACTACGTGGAATTTAGCTCCTGAGAGCTACAGTATCCTTGAATTGTTTCTGTTTATTTTTATTTATTCGAAATGTGAATTATTCGAACTTATAGCTTTACTTACTATGTAATTTGTGACTATTTGGATTGCGTGTTTGCATGTGTATTTCTTGGCTCACTGAGTATTGGCTCATCCCATTAGTTTGTTTTCCTTAACAGGGACCCGATTGGAAGGAGTTAAGCAAATGCCGACTTGAGGCACTTTTGTATTAGTGTTTTAATTGTAAGCGACTAGACACTCTTGGATGTGGTATATTTTGGGAGAAAGTGATTGTAAATTTGAAATTGTGATGTAAGACTCAATATTTATGTATGAAAATGATTTCGTACCTTCATTTCGACTTTCGTTGCTAATACTAGACTAGGTTTGAATTGGATTTGTTTCGAGTCCTGGCGAGAGTTGGGCAGGCGTCCCGCGGATACCCTTTGGTTCGCCTTAGGGAGAAGTGGGGGCGTCACAACTAGTGTGATCGATTTCATGTTAGGGAAACATATGATCTAATTTAAATAAACCCTATTGGTATGGTCCCTTGCCTTTCCCCGACAAAACCCCGTTCGGTTAAACCTTTGGCCTGGCAAGCGCCACCATTCCTTTTCTAAAATTAATCGTGGATGGATCCTCATTGGGGAACCCTGTCCCTCTGGAAGGGGGAGGTATACTCCGGGATCATCTTAGTTTTGCAATTGTTGCGTTCTCTTCATTTTACGGCTCTTGCACCAATCTAGAGGCCAAGGCAAGAGCCTTGCTGGAGGGTCTCACCGTTTGCTCTTCACTTGGTCACACGAAAGTTTTCATCGAAATGGATTCCAAGGTTCTGCTTGATGTGAGTTCAGAGGCAAGCTGCATGTCCCTGGCACATTGATCAAGTTGTTTGTCAAATTTGGGCCATTTCTCAGAATCGATAGTTTCATTTTCTTCATGGTTATCGGGAGGTCAATTCTGCTGCGGATGCACTTGCTCGACTTGCCAGTACCACCACGTTTCCATCAGCTATTGTCCTCAAGGGCTACCACGAATTGTAAAGGGCAAAGTCGATTTAGATAGGGTGTGTTTCCCCTATTTATGAACCTCATAGACTTTGTTTTTATTAGTCAATTAATTAATAAAGTTTTTTTTAAAAAAATAATAATTTAAATAAACCCTGGTTTTTGTTTATTGATTAGAATATGACTTTTCTAGTTTCTAATGCAATCAAAAAATTAAATTCTATGGGTGTACCTAGGGTTGTCTTGGTTAGGAAAGTAGTTAACGGCCGTATCTTAATTATCGAGATAGTAAGGAAGAGTTGATTGTCATCGCGTGTTTGGCAACTATAACCTATTTATTAACGAATAGATGAAACAATTCTTGCATCGATGAACAGTTGTATGAACCATTTCTAGAGTTATATCCTTGGCTAGAGCTTGTCAATTCTTATTTAAATTTAATTTGCTTTAGTTTAATTGTTTTTATTTGCGTTGATTATTTATTTTAACTTCAATTTTCTAAAAACCCCCCCAATTAGCTTTTACTTAGAAAGAAACAGATTTTCCCTTTAATCCCTGTGGAGACGACTCTACTTATCATTATATTCTTTTATATCTTATTGTGAGTAGGAATTATTATTACACGGACTTGACTCCTGTCAAGTAGAATTAGTATATGAGAAATTATTAAATCCAAGACCACCTTGGTAAATTGTGAAAATAATTGATTAATTAATGTACGTGCATGTGTATGTAAGAGAGAGAGAGAGAAGAATGTGAGTGAGTTAGTCAGAAGAAACTTTAATTGGAGAGAGAAGAAGAGAAGTAATTAGTACTTAATAGATTTTAAAAATCAAGAGAAATATATGGAGTTGTCTGGTTGAGGGTAAGATTAGCATTTGAGGAAAATTTGCTCTGGTAGGAACATTATTGCTCTGAAAATATTGCTAGCCATTCAAATATCTAATTTTGCAATTTAAACTTACTTTTGACTTTTACAATACGGTTATACATGTCGATTGAATGTACTATCCCATGTCAAAGTTTTTTTAGAACTGGCTATCTACTTTGATAGAGAAAACAGGAAAATTTTCTAGTTCCTTTTGAGAACAATTCCCTTAATTTGTGTCTCTGAATGGTGATAATAGAGTGTATTCCACATATAAAAAATTGTTACCATCTCAGAGTGAAAATTATTTACTTCACCATCTAATGATAAATTTAACTTGAAGATTTGATATCCAAAGAGACGGTAGAATTTTTTAGAGAAATATGCTATATATATGATCAATGGAACTTGATGAGTATTCTGAACTTTATGGTTTACTAGAATCTCATATTTCACAAAATATAAGTGTTAAAAAGGTAAATTTGAGGTTTTATCTAATCTTTACTGGAATTCCAAACGTACAATATTTATTTCTTATACAAATGATGCAATCAAACTTATTGACCAACAACGTGCATATTGGGAACAAAAATTGGTTTACCATTTGACTCCATAAATAGTGTGAGGTTTTACTTAAACTACTAGGTTAATTAGTTTCCCCAAAACGAAAATAGATATCAGTTAAATCTCTACGCCCCCTTCCCCTAACTTTTTCTTCAAAAAATTATAGTTTTTTCCTCCAAAAAAAAGGTTGTAGTTGTTTCTCTTCTTTAAACGCATTTTGATTGATTTTTTGTAATTCTTTAAGTTAATACATTGTCCATTAAAAGATTTATAACTTGTTTTAACGAGTACCGTTGTATCATTGGTATAGTTTTTGTGCCTTTTCTTCTTTGTGCCTTAAAAACAAAAGCCACCATTTAATTCTGTAAGTTTAATCTGCAACCATCATTCATATAATACAAGCTAGTGTGATAAGTGTGCATTTACTTTTCATTGACATCCTCTCAAAAGAATTGTGACTAAAAAAATTTAAACGTTTTTAAGAAATCTAAGTAGGAAAATATTATCTCTATTTTGTTATGGAATTGACATTTTTATTACATGATTTCAGAAATTAATAAGATTGATATAAGTTTGTGTGACCTTTAACTTATTTCACGCGGGAGAAATTTGATTTACAAGCATCAAGTCCACTCACCTTCCAATACTCACTTGAACGATACTCCAATGGTAAGATCTGATGACAATTCGTTCTTCCCATTAGACCAAAGACTGAAACCAAAAAAAAATGATGCTCTGAAATCCCACAACCACCAGAATCAATCAAATTCTGTTTGTGTTTGGTAGGAAGTGGTACAGTTTAACCTTTCTTAGCCATTAGCCGTTCAAATTCAAAGTATATTTCTATGTCCAAAGGCTAAAATATTATCATTTCCAACTCGATATCTGGTTAGTGTCCTCCTTCTCCTTTGCTAATCTATGAGCTCGGTTGGTTGGGTTTTCAAATTTCATATACATGATCAATTAAGTTGTCAAGTATAATGTTAGTAGACTAAACTATCCCACATTAATTTTTCAAGCATTTCTGGCCATATATAAAATATTTTGGACCCACTCCATTCATTGTTAATTAGGCTTGACATGGAAGACCAAATTTTTTATTATAGTATTAGAGTTGGATGGGTTTGTTTGTTGCCAAGTCTATAATTTGAATTGGTTCTTTCTACTAGCAGAAATGTTAGGAAACTAAAATAACGTCCCCAATTGATATCCTAAGGAGTTTCAGCCATAGATACTAAAATAATGTCCCCAATTGATATTCTAAGGATTTCCAAACATGTATAAAAAATCTCAAGCCACTCTATTAATTGTCATTTGATTTTGAAATGAGGATTTCCATGCAACCGATCTTCTATCCCATTTCTTGTAGCATTCTATATCCCATTTTTTATTATATTACTATTTTTCCTTCATAAACATCGTATTTTTTGTTCTTTTTTTATTTCTTTAAAATCCAACAACTATTAATTGAGTAAAAAATAAATATAACAGTTTCAAAAAAGTAATATATTATAAAAATTTAAAAAGAAGATTCATAAAAAATCTCATTTTATATATTTTGATTTTAAGTTTATTAAATTTTGTGTATTACTCAGTTAATAGCTATTGGATCTTAAGAAAACAAAAAAGGAATTAAAATATGATGTTTATGAAAAAGAAATAGAAATATAATAAAAAGTAGGATAGACAGTGGTATAGGAAGTAGGACAGAACATCCATTACAGGATTTCAAGCCATATATAAAATGTCTTGCACCACTCCAATAATTTGCAATTGATTTTGAGATGGAAGTTCAAATTTTATATAAATCTTTGGCCACTTTATTCATTGCTAATTGGTTTTGAAATGAAAGAATTTGGAAGTCCAAGTTCTTTATTATATACTGATTCGCTGCCTACTGATTTTGAGATGATAGTCCAAATTCTTTATCATGTGTTGTACTGCCACAAGCAACTATCGTCCTTTTTAGAAATGTATCTTCTTCCTTAATCCTTCCTTTTTAGCTATGTATCTTACTTAATTCTAATTGTTCAAGGTAGTTTGGAGGGAAAATTGCAGATTGGAGGTAATTGAGAGGGACATTTTGCAATTAAACCATGATATGTTTATACTCATATTTTCCCTCGTTGAATTCGCTTTTACACCGTGTGTCAAAATTACGTTATAAGATAATCTAAATGAAATGTTAGCTTTGCATGTGTCTTCAATATATATAGAACTATGATCATAACAAAGGCTGAAATTTACTAGATGTAGATGCATTTTATAATAAATTTATCTTTGTGACGGCCCCGCCTCCCCCTAGGGCGAACCCAAAGGTTTGGCGGATCTCCTGCCCAACTCTCGTTAAGACTCACGCACTCACTCGAACCGAATCAAGATTTTCAAGCCCAACAATTTCTTAAAACCAAAAAAATACTTGAATAACAACAGCCACAATCCTTAGGCAATAGCGTAAACTATTACAATCACAATATTTCAAATACAAATGGAATTTACACTTCCAAATGTCCAAAAGTCGCTCAGGGAATTACACTAGCTCTACACAAAAGCTGGCTAGTTAGCACCTCCAATTCTTCACTTCAAATTCCTGTTAAGGAATAATAAACTAAAAGGGATGAGCGGATGCTCAATGAGGCCAAGAAAGCAAGCAAGCAAGTACTATAATTCAACTCGAGTAGCACATGTACAGAATAACAACAATATTTTCACGTAAAGCCACAAAAGGACTAAAACACGTTTATTAAGAGGATACAGGAGCTCTCAAGAGCCAATCCGCAAGCTTGCCATTCCACAATCTTGGATATCATTTCTTTTGTTGACACTCCGCCAACCACGCAAGTAACAAGTCCGTAGAATTCACTTGACACGAATCCTTATCCACCGTTTCACCCTCTATCGGGCTCAAACGTCCACAAGAGTTTTGGTAATACTCGAGTATACCCAAGTAACTAGAACTGTTAAACGAACCGAGCTGTTCGGTAGCTCGGTTCGTTTCGGCTCGTTCGTGTTCGTTAAAAGCTCGTTCGAAACCTTAAACGAACCGAGTTCGAACGATTTTTTTTGTCGATTAATAATCGAGCGAACATGAGCATGTTCGCGAGTTTTAACGAACGTTCGCGAACATGAACATAATTATCATTTGGCAAATTTTAGGATTAATTTTATGGCTGGACTTTTATATTTGGAGGGCAAATTACTTTGTTTTATTTGTTGTTTTTATGTTAATGTTAGTTATATAGTTAATGAATAATAGAATTTAGTCACTTAATGCTTTAATTGTTTTGAGAATGATTAATAATTTGCATGGCATATTTAAGGGTTAAAATAATTTGGATCGAGTATGTTCGCGAACGGCTCGTTTATGTTAAACGAGCCGAACACGAACTCGAACTCGAACACGAATTTTGCTTAACGAACCGAACACGAACACAGGTTTGGAGTTCGAAAATTAACGAACGAACACGAACGTTGTTCGAATCGCTTAACGAACAGAGCTCAACATGAGATACTCGGTTCGATTCGGTTCGCTTACAGCTCTACAAGTAACAACAAGTATAGTCAATGAGATAACTCTCCAATCGACTTAATCAAGATGAAGGTACTGAGACGGGAATGAGAGGCACCTCCCACTCGGATTGAGTGTGGTACATGCTGCCGCTCAGCACTAGGGTCGATGAGATAACTCTCCAATCGACTTAATCAAGATAAAAGTATTGAGACGGGAATGAGAGGCACCTCCCACTTGGATTGAGTGTGGTACATGCTGCTACTCAGCACTTACAAGTCAAGCACAAGCACAAGTATAAGTCAATCAAGTTCAAACAAGTACAAGATCATTCAAGAAGAGGAGGACGGGTGTGATAAAGTACACCCCACCTCATCAAGTTCAATATTCAAACACATAACACATGGTATCATTCAAATCAAGATATCAAGAAACATGCACTTGAAACTCACCAATAGTTCACGGCTTGTTAAAACCAAGCGCAGGTTTGGACCCTTGTCCACTCACAAGATCTGTGATCAATTCTAATGGCAAAATGCAAGTAAATAAGGTTTTCAAGATGCACTATCTTCGCTTAGTAATGCTAAAAGAAAATCAAGTAAATGAACTTATGCTCTTGGAGGAAGAAAATGATTAAAATGTCCAAGTTTTAAAACCACATATATACAACTCAAAAATCGATTTGGAAGAGGCCGTGACTTCCTCCTTAAAAACACGTAATTTGGCAAAAAATTTCAGCTTGTGCAACATCCCTAGATTTGCCCTAAGTACCCGCAAATACCCTAGGCCTAGGCCATCCAAAAATCACAGCCCTAATTGCACTTTCGCTCACTCAAACTACACGAAACCAAATGGGCAGCACCTCCCCTATTTTACCCATTATCCAGCCAATTCCAAGGCAACAACTTTACCACAAAACAGCCCCAAATCAAGCACATAATTGTAGGAAACAAAGGGCTCTTATTTTAGGCCTTAAAACCACCTAAATTAGGTGCATATCCAGCACATGATCACCATAATATCCAAGCTGGAAATCGAAACCCTAAGCTGGAAAATTCTACTTTAAAGCTAAAAATTCATACTCAAGCTAGAAATCTTCATATAAACACTCTCAAGTCCAAACCAAAGCTAGATACTATCATTCATGACTGAAAAATGCAAACCAAGGCTGGAAAATTCCTATGCTAAGCAGGAAATTCACCAAACAAGGCTAGAAATCCCTCAAGTAACGCCAAAATTGTATGTATAAGCTGGAAAATCTTTATGGCAGGTTTACAACTCATAGTAAAGCTGAAAATACTCAACAAAAGCTGGAAATAACCAAGAAAAGCTGGAAATAACAGCTCACAACTTAAAACCCACAAAATCAGCCACAAAACCTACTATAAACAAGCCAAAACTCCAACCAAATGCAAGATTAAGGAGATAAAGTAACTCTCAACCAAGAATACCTTCTATCCTTAAGATGAGCAGAAAAATACAGCCTGCTTTCTCACAAAAATAACTGCACTCCAGCCCACCTTCCTTCCTTGTAGCAACTCTCTATGGATTGGTTTAAGATTGGAGGTTGATTTGCCACAAGTTTTGGCTAGAAATCAAAGTGGAATTGAAGAAGGTTTTTCCCCCTTTCTCTCTTCTCTCTCTCGGCCCTCTTGAGCAAGAGAAATCTGGTGAGTTTTGGTTGGAAATGGAAGATAAGTAATGAAGAAAGTTTGGGTCAAAGTTGGCTTGGATGGTTGACACTTGTCACCTTCCATTTGTTTTCCTTTTCATTCTTTTCTTTCCTCTCTTTTTTGGTCAAAATTTTCAACCAACCCTGAGATAAAATTAGGAAAAGGAAAATGAAAGAAAAATAAGAAGATTAGGGAAAGAAAGTCTTGGTTAAATGGTGTCTTCGACCAGTAACAAATGGCGCAAGTCGGTTCAAGCCTAGTCCTTTGCCTCTTTTGTACTTTTGTTTAACTTAGGATTCACTAACTAACTCTCAGCACTTTTAATCACATAATTCCCCTTACTTAATACCCACTGTTATCCACCGAATTTAGTACACACCTCACCAATTAATCATACTACCACTAGGCACCATAAAACCTCTCGACTCTATTATAAAAGTAAAAAAAATAAAGCTCTCGACTCTATTATTTATTACAACTATTAAGGGGAGTAATTTAGTAATAAAGGGATTATAAATTAACTTATTCAAAATAAAAAAATATAAAAAATATAAACGAATTTTCAAATCCTCACAATCTTCATGCGTCCCAGATGGAACAACTTATTTCCTGCACAAGACTAGGCATTATAGTTGACTATTCATATGAGAATTCCACGCAACCAATCTATGTTGGCATTTACTATGAAAAAGTCAAAGAGTTTTATGAGTGATCACTTTTTCTTATCTAATTTCATTATAAATATTTGCCTTTATTTGTACTATAGAGGATTTTCAGTTTACATTTAAAAATTATTCAAAATTACAAGGAATAACTTTTTATTTTGTTTGTTTTTAAAAAAATTTTGGCTTTTAGAAAAACTAGAAATAAAATTGATTTTTTTTCAAAATGCTTTATATATTTTAACATTTTTTCTTTTGTTTATCCTCACCAAACATTATTATACAAGGTAATTCGTAAGAGACTGCCACGTGCCCCTCCTATATGCTCCCATGTTAATATTCAACTACTTTTGGCTATATTAAAACCACTGTATATAATTTGATATCAATATTCAAAGGTGAGAAAATCAAAACAAACAGTCAAAAATTGGTGATATTAGATAATGCGAAATTTTCACAAATTTGTTCAAAATCTTCGTTCAATAGGAAGATGTGCTTGTTATGACCAACAAACAATCGCGAATTTCCATTCTATTACTAGTAGTCACCATTAAAACTTCTTTTTTTAATACTCTTGCGAATCTTTTGGTCAAAATAAAACAAACTGATTTCTAGAAATATATCCCATAGCCAAGGGTCCATTTGTTTAGACTGAAATGGTTTTTTGAAAATAACTACTACAAAAATTGATATTTTGTAGTATTTTTACCGGTTAAAAACTTCTTTATTATGTACATCATTTTACCAATGCCTTCAAAATCAAATAACACATTTGTAAATATTGCTTAATCATACTTCTTTCATGGAGGACTTTCCAAGCTTGGCACCACCATTGGTTTTTCTTGTAAGAACATGTTTCTTTTCTATTTCTTTAGGATGCCTTAGTTTATATTGTTTTTACATGATATTAATATAAGCATATAATTTTTTGATACTAAACATGTCATTTTGTGAGAAATAATTAGAAACAAAATTGTTCCCCTTGTTTCTTTCTAATTGCCGACAAGTTATGTGGACTTTCTTGGTTGTGTTATCTATTAATTAGCCTTGCATATTTTATAGGATGAAAGAGAATGTTATGATGTATTAAGTTCTGCATTTGAGAAACTAAAGAGCCAAAATTTCATTTTTCAAGTAAAGGTCACCGAATACAATGTTTTGTATGATTATAAGAATTTACCGTAACAAAGGTTTTTTATTTGAACTTTGAGCTTGAAGAACAATTTCTACAGAAACAAGTTTTTATTTTTTAAAACTTGGAATCAACATAATGTTGGAGTTTGATATTGGAGAACGTGTCCATCAAGCCAAACAAGTAAGGATTTCTACAAATTAATATATTCTTAATATATCACTAGCAATTCGAATTAAAATGACAGTATTTAGAGTTCAAGTTATCATAGAAAAATTACCATAATGCTATATTTTCCTCAAATAATATGTTACAATTCTATTTGTTACATAGATATAGGTGATGACATATTGGTGAACCTTGTGATTCTATTTCTTTAAATTTCACGACAGTTTTTATTTGCCTCTAATCAATTCTTTACTTCAAATGTGAAGTTGACTAGACCTTAGCATGCCTTTAACTTTTGTAGACACCAAATTTTTCTATATCTCGATTCTATTGTTATTTTATTTACTTATTTTCAACAAAAATTTTGATTAAATAATCATTTTAATTGTATTTTTTTTTGTTTTGTAGGTTTGTGCAGGAAAGCAAAAGAGAAAAAAGAAAAGAGCAAAACAAAACAAAATCAAAAAAAATAAAGAAAAGCAACCCATTTCCTTCAAACCCTAAAACCCAATTCCTAAGCCCAAAAGAAATGGAAACAAACCTATCAATAAAACCCAAAAAAACCCCACACAAAGCCTAGCAAATAAGAAAAGAAAAGTCTAAAAGAAGTAAACCCATTGGCTAACATCGTTCCAAGAAAAAGTGGTCCTCTCATGCGCGCGTGCATACTTGTTCTTCACCTTCACAACGCAGAAACAGTATAAGAGGTAGCAAATTTTTGGAGATTTTTTTCTTTCTTTTTTTTTCATTGGATGTTCGTACCAATGCCAGCTACTCCTCCCACTCCACTCATGGTTCAAAATCTTATCAAGTATTTTGATCAAAGGACCAAAAAAATGACACATCTTTTTCTTGCCCTCCAAGAGTTAATCACCACACTTGTTTTAGGGTTTATTTCATGTCTACCCATATATATACGTTTTTTAGGAGTTTAGAGAGGAGAGGTCTGCTAGTTAATAACTGCAAGAGAGATTCAAAAAGAAGAGAGAGAGAGACAGAAGAACAAAATTTTTACTAGAAAACAAAGAAAACAGAGCTGCTAAACTAGCCCTGTTTGAACACATTTTTCTCACTCGTTTTAGCTCCATTTTGGTCTATTTCTCTTTCTACACACTCCAAAGTTGTAGTACTTTTCTATTCATAATTCCCAAAGAAAATCACTATAAGGCCATGAAATCTGTGCTTGAAATCATCACAATCCCAACCCTTATCAACTGGCGACAAAAGAAATAAGCGACTTGGACCATTGTGATTTTTGAATCTCCATTCCTTTCCATTGTTTAGTCTATCTTCACAGGCACTAGAGGTGATTCTTTTTAAACATTTTTCCATCTTTATGGATTGTTGATTTAACATGTGATGTCATTTTTTGTTTTTAGATGTGGTCTTGTTTTTTCTTTCTTTTGTTTCAATCTTTTTGGGTTGAAATCATGCTTAATAGTTGGTTAAAGGTTGTCCTATGAGTTGGATGAATTTATAGCATGTTTCAAAATAAATTTTAATGCACGTTTCATGTCTCTTGTATTTTGGGTTTTGGAAGTTTTGAGAGAATTTTGTTTCCATTCGTCATTAATGAACTGAGGTTGATATAGAGTGTGTGGTTGTTTTTTCTTATGTTATGGAATCTGTCCATGCGATTTTTGTTCTAAAAAATAAGTTGGGAATTTCGCCTTTTTGGTCCCTAAACATTTTCACTAAAACCAATTTCATCCTTTGTACTTTATTTTAGCCAATTGTACTCAAACTAATTTTTTTACTTCCACTATAGGACTTGTGTGGTGATGCCACCACATTTTACATACTCCGCACGGCCAGGGAGGGACATAATGGTCATATGAGAGTAAACTTCCTCAATTAACATATTAGAATTAGAATTATCCCAAATTAGATTAACTTCTGAAGACACATGCCTAATGGCAGAGGTTTTTAATGGTCACAACTTTCGGTTCCTCACTCCCCATCTTCTTCACAAACATTGGGCTCTACAATTTCTTCTCTTTTGATTAAAACGGCGTGGTTTCAGCAGTAGAGATGCAATTTTGTTGTGCCAGTACATAGGGCGATCAGCTTTCCTTGGAAACTGTGAGGACCCAAAATTTTTCTTATTTTTATTTTATTTTACTGGTTTATTTAATTATTTATTCACCCGTTTACCCCAAATAATTTATTTCATCCATTCCAAGTCCATTTGTATGCAAAAATGTCTCTTTTATAATTTTAAAACGTTTAGTTAGCAAATTTAATTTTTCTACGGCTCGTTTAGCGAGAAATAGCGAATACACGTTTTTTGAGATAATTTCGATCCGAGAGTACATTAGTCTTGGAGAATTAAGAATGATCAATAGTAGACTAAGAAAAGTTAATTGAGGTATTACATATGAGTGAGTTTAAATTTAAGCTTTTACCGCGCGCGCATCGAAAATTTCTCGAAAGTCACACCGTGCGACTAATTAGAGATTTGAGAATTTAATACTAGACTACTAAGAGTGAATAATTATAGTGTTAAAGGAGTTACATTGGAGGTTTAGTGCACAAGTGTATCAAATCCGAGAGAAAGTGGTAGTACAAAACTCCAATTGGGCACTATTAAGAGTTGACTTTTTGCCCAACACTTATGGCTACTATTTCATTCTTTCCCTCCAAGTTTCATCACACAAACAAACCCTCATCTCTCTCTCCTCACTCCCTCATTTTCGGCCAGACCAACAAGAAAGAAAAAGGGAAGGAAAAACTCCATTTGTTTAGCTTGATTTCAATCACCAAACTTCCACCAAATCGCAAATAACTTGGAGTAACACTTCATCTAGGAGTAAGGAGCAATCTTGAGGACTTTTCTTGGAGAGTTTCGGCTAAAAATTTCTGGTTTCATCTAAGGTTTCATCTTGAGTTTTGAAGGTATAAACACCTCCACCAAAGCTTTTACTTTCTTGTTTCATTTCTTGGTTTTGAAGCTTGTAGCTTCCTTTTTGTTGTTGTTGCTTGGATTTGGTTGGTTGAAGTGGGCTCTATGAACTCCCACCTTGGTTAAATGAGGGCTGCCATGATGTTTATGTGTGTGTTAGTGTGTTTGTGATGAGTTCTACTAGAAAAAACTAGAAGAGGAAAAAGAAAGAGAGAAAACCGTGAGAGGGAGTAAGCTGGCCGAATCTGTCCTGCTTTTATCTTGCTTGAATTTCGAATTTTTGTTGTTGTTTGGTTGTGAAATTGGTTGATATATTTTTTATATTGTGTGTAGAAATTGTCTACCAAAAATCATTTGATTTGGTTGAGCAAAACTAGAATTTTCGAAACTGCAAGAAATCTGGAAATGGTCATCCGAAGGCCTGAACAGTGTATCTTTGATTGAACATAACTCTTTGTACAAAGGTCGAAATCGAGTGCCATTTGTGGCATTTGAAACTAGACATTTGTAGATTTCCAACGGTATAAAAATCACTTAGAAGTTCGATCTGAGTGAACTGCAGTGAATTGATAAATCGGCTGTTCTGTTCTGCTCTGTTCAGCCTGTTCATTTGAATGGAGATGAGAAGCTGCAACTTGTGGCTTGAATTTGAACTACTTGTGAACTGATTTTGAAAACAATTTGTTCTGATGAAATGTAGCCTTATGATTCTAGTTTCCAACTCCACCAACCATTCACAATTCCAAGTTGTATTGAGTGAGATATGGTTCAATTGCCAAGCTACGACAAAACTGGAAAACCCTTCTTTTTGCTGGCCAACTGGTTTGGTTGTTTGTGAGATGTTTTATTTTGAAATTTTAATGTCAACCAACTATCAATTGCTTATGAAATGTTTCTTGGACCTTGGTTTTACAAATGAACCAAAATGGGACCGATTTCATGGTGCAAAGTGTTTGAAAAGGCAAAGAAAGCAAGAAGACAGATTTGTCTTGGAAATTTCTTGAACTTTGGTAGTTTTGTTAACTACCTTCCCGTACGCGTTTTTACGTGAAATCTGATAGAGGAGTAGTCCTCAAATGGAATTTGAATTGTACCAAATTTGGTGTTATTCTAAGACCATTTCGATACCCAAATGATGTGCCAAAGTTGTTCTTCAAATCTGGAAACTTTACCCAACTGTCTTCAATTTTGGCCAACTTTGAGCTGCTATATTTTGGCGCTCAAAACTCCAAATTTAGTTCTGCTTGTTGCGTTTGAAACCTTGATTGAAATTATTATTGTGTTACAAATTTCAGAGGCTAAT
Source organism: Coffea humblotiana (assembly GCA_023065735.1). NCBI lineage: Eukaryota > Viridiplantae > Streptophyta > Magnoliopsida > Gentianales > Rubiaceae > Coffea > Coffea humblotiana. The sequence continues at coordinate 17,856,857 of CM041216.1, forward strand.
TCACTTTTTGTGAATTTTTCCGAATTTCCAAAGTTTGCCGAAAAACATGACCGAAACTGTCTTGCTTGTTCAGATCAGCCAATTTGAGCTGAAATTTGAATGTCTTCCGTTTAGAATTTTGGAAAAGTTTCTTCTAGGAACTTTTAGTACTCTGAACCAAGATTCCAATGGTATAAATTTTTCCAATTTTGGACCTACTGAGTGCAAGTTCTGATTTTTCTAAATTTGATGTGCAAAACTAAAATTTTCTGACTCGATGGGAAATGAGTTTTTGGAAATTCTTCCCTATCCTTTAATATTGATTGACCATTTTAAAATTGATTTCATGGAGAAAATCAGTTTTTCTTGTGTTATTAAACCCCACTTTTGAGCCTTGATTTTCAAGTAATTAAGGCTCTCTTTCATGACATTTTCTTGGTATTGTACAAGTGTACAATCTTCCTGGTTGACAAGGGGTTTATAAGCGATAGTGTGTGATAGCCAATTATTATTTGCTCAGGCGCTCAAGGGGACCTTCAAGAGGATCTCGAAGCGGACGTCTAAACGCTTGTTTGAGCACTTACTCCCTATTTTGAATTGGTGAGTGTTCCTTATAGGTATACGTGACTTGAACAGTTTTGCTACATGTTTACTTCATAGTTATTGTGTACTTACGTGTTAAGTGCACCCTATAATTGCTCCTATGTAACTGTCCACCGTTTTAAGGCGAGTGTGTACTTTATCTCACTCGACCTACTAAAATGATAAATTTCTACCGTTTAACCGTAAATTTCTACCGTTAACCATGAACTACTACCGTTTACCGATTTACTTGATTACTTGCGCATGTTGTAAGCTCTAAACTGAACTGGATCCTGCCCTTGGTTACTAACCTGTTCGAGCCAGGACTTGGCTCGATCGGGTAAGTTGGAACCCTGGGCCACCGTTTCGGTATACTCGAGTATTACCACTGGAGGGATAAGGTGATGGCCAGACAAACCGAGGGGATCACTGGAGTTATAAGGTGAAGTGGACTAAAATTGTTCCAAGTGAACACTGTATCCTTTCAATGTGTGTTTATTTCTGTACAATGATAACTGTTTCATTCTAATGTGCCAATGTGCAACCTTGAACCGTATGTGCGTTATGCTCAATTTACTTGATTTATTAGAACTGCTAGTGTATTTTAGAACCTCACTGGGCTGTTTAGCTCATTCCACACTTTTGTTTTCCTTAACAGGGTTCAAGACCGAGAGTGCTCGCGAATAGTACTAAGTTATTTTCTTTTGGAGACTTTAAGTTGTATTATAACAGATGATTGTAGTACATATTCTTTTGAGTTGTATTAAACTTGAAGGTTAACTAATTGTGTTTTGGAGTTCGTTCAATGTATATTGAAATATTTGAAGTATTCTAGTTTTGAATTATGAATTGTAGTGAGTTCCGGCGAGAGTTGGGCAGGCGTTCCGCAGATACCCTAGGGAGAAGTGGAGGCGTCACAGAAACTCCTCCTCCAAGCTATGTGGGATGGGATCTTGGGAGGAACAACAAAAATGTAGGACGTGTTCTACGTGCTACATATAATAATTCAGATAGAGCTGTTGAAGACTTTTATTCTGTGGATACCTCTTGACTTCTTGGATTATGCGGCTCTCATGTGTTTCCTTGATGACAATGATTTGTTTCTTCATTTCAACTTAGTGCAAATGATATCTTCATCTTAACCTGCTATCTTTGTGCTGAAATGGTGGCTTTATTATGAAAAATGGTGATTGTGTGTACTTGACCCATTTTTTTGGCCTTGGGTTTGATCAAATTTGGTCAAATATTTTTGGCCTTGGAATTTATCAAATTAATGAGCTTATTGCTTTGTTTATTTCTCAAAATGTAATTGAGTTGGTGACAATTTATGGGAAGTTCTTTTCTTTTGAATGGCTGAAATATAATTGGTTTTGGTAAAATTTAATTTTCTACTTTTGTACTTGACCCTCTTTGTTCTGCAGCTCACAAGTCAAATTTATGTTGCTTATTGAGTGCTAATTGTTGAAAGTTAACCCAAATAACTGAAATTTAATTATTGAGTGCTAATTGTTGAAATTTAATTTGATATAGGGTGTCCCTGAAGCAATTGAAATCCCTTCTCCAGTCCAAGCTCTTGCAAGCGCGCAGTCAATGAATCCATCAGCCTAGGCTCCACAACCAGTAGTACCTTGCAATAGGAAGACTACTTTATTTGATGGAAGCAATGGTGGTGGTGCAAAATATAGGCCTGCCACTAGTGGTACAGAGGGGTTGGAAGGTTTGATAGGAAGGTGATCGAATTTGGGGATAATTTTAATTTTAATCTATTAATTGAAGAAGTTTACCATCGTATGACCATTATGCCTCTCTCCCGCCACACGAAATGTTTAAATTATGGTGGTGCATTGTATAAGTCCTACATTGGAAGCAACAAAATTAGTTTGAGAACTAAATTGGTTAAAATAAAGTATAAAGGATGAAATTGCTTTTAGTGTAAAAGTTTAAAAATTGAAAAGGCAAAATTGCCAATAAGTTGAAAAATTTTGCCGGCGGGGTTCCTATGACGACCCCATCTTCCCTTAAGGCGTACTCAAGGGTTTGGCGGACCGCCTGTTCAGCTCTCACCAGGACTCACTGACTTACATTTTGGAAATAGTCTTTCACGCCTCTAGATTAACATTGAAGGTCCTCAAATCAACCATAATTCAACTTCATTTACAAGCCAAAAATGAAACGTAGCTTTACATTGCCAAATATCCCAAATACATTCAATCCATAAAAGTACAAGTACAAGAAACTTATACACACTAGTTCACGCTTACTTGCTCCAGCCTCCACTCCTGTAAGGAAAACAAACTAATGGAATGAGCTAAAAGCCAAGTGAGATTCCCAAACAAGCATTCAAGCAAGCAAAACACGAAATCATTTACATTTAACACTTTGCACACTTGGCACAGCAATAAGCAGTCATTCAAGAATCAATCATTCATTCATTGAAAGGATACGTGCTCACTTGGAGCCATTCATTCAAGTCATTCATTCGCCAACCGTTTTCCTTATCCCTCCGACATTAGAAAACATTTCCAAGTGAAAACTCCTTCAGTGTTCATGTCATTCATTCATTGATTTCATTGCATTGAATTCACTGGCCAATTCTCCACAGACTTCGTGGTAATACTCGAGTATACCAAACATTATCTCAGGATCACCAGTCATCCGACCGAGTCTGCTTCTGGCTCGAGTCGACTGGCAACGAAGGGCAAAGGCCCAATTCAGTAAAAAGGCTTCCATTCATGCACAAGTAGCATTCAATCATTGAAAATTCACTTTTACTTGGGTCGAGTGCGATAAAGTACATACTCGCCCATCGAAAATCCATTTAGCAATCATTGGAAAGCATTTAACATTCTGACAACATTCACAACATTTCACATAGTCATTTAAAGCATACACATGCAAGGAACACTCACCAATCAATCACAATCCTTCACTTTAACCCTGGTTCGTCCTCTTGAACTCTCTCGATTCCTGTGGTCATATACTATATTAAAAGACTAGCAGTACAAAGCCAATTTACATGAAGAAATTGAGGTTTCAACTTCCATTTAGAAAATGCAGCAATTTACAAGTTTTATGCCCATATTACTTATCAAAAATATAACATTTCTGGTTCAAATCGAGAAGAGAACCTCATGTGAACACTAAATCAATATTTCAAGAGTCTTTTGGAGCACATGAGCATCGATTATAGTCAAACGTTTGAGGAAATTAGGTCAAGACTTTCAAAGTGAAAAGTTGGAAATTGTCCGACCTAAAATGATTGGAAGAAACTCATTTCCTTTCATTTTAAACCTCTTGTCTTGGCTCAAAACTAGCGCACATGCAAAGAAATAGATTGTAACAAGTGTTTTCAGTAAAATCATATGAAAAATACATGCTCTCTCTCTCTCTGTAGACACCAAATTTTTGTCAATTTTTAATATTTTCTTGAATTTTGTTCTATTTAATGAGTTATTTATTTTCTTACATTTTAATGTGTATTTTTCTCATTTTTACAGGTTTGTCTTAGGAAAAGAAAAAAAAACAAAACACAAAACAAAACAAAACAAAACAAAAAAGAAAATAAAAAATCATCCTAATCATTTTGTTTCACCAAAACCACTATTAACCCATTTTTACACTCCATTCTCATGGACCTCTCTTCTCATTTTGGTGAAAAATCCATCATGTTATCTCAAGGATCCTTCTTGTCATTTGGTAAGGATAATCATTTTTGGCAACCAAATTCCATTGACTTTTTGGACATCCCTCTCGGCTCTCTCTTGGCTTGGGACAGGAAGCACTCTCCACTCTCTTAATTTAACTCTCTCGGTCCTTTCTTTCTTTTCCTCTCCAGACAAGACAGAAAAGAAAACACTCCACTCATCCTCTCCCAATTCACTTTCTCGGCTCTCTCTCAAGGCTCCTTTTCATTTTCTTAAAAACAACACAAACAACTCAAACCCAAGACCCCAACTCTCGGTCCCTCTTTGCTTCTCTTGAGTTCGAACACCCATCCACAAATCAAACAAAAGGAGGGAACTAGCGGTCAGACCATTGAGGTTTAGGAATTTCACCACAAAGCTCAACCAAGTGACTGCAATATTCTAGAGGTATTTTTTTCTTTTTTTTTTTCAGTTTTGGTTTTCATATTAAATTCATATTTCGTTGCTTATTTTCTCCTATTTGCTGCCTTGCATTGTTATTGTTGTATTGTTAAAAATTTGGGAAATGGCATGAACTAGATTTAGGAAAAGGAAATGTTTCTTATGTATGCATATTAACTGTTTGAAAAAATGCCAAGATGGAAAATCGGATTAAAATGTTAATTTTGTACATGCATTGTTGTTAAAATGAATAATCATGACAAGCTACTGGCTTGGGGAGTTTGTTTAATTATGTTTTGTGTCAATTTTGTAGTCTAAAAGTCAACAAAAGAAAAATGAATTTTTAGGGACTGTTTTTGCCTTAATGTCGTCTTTTGTTGTTGTTTTCTTGTTAATTAAAATCATAGTTGTATTGTAGAAGTTTTACGGAGTGTTATAGTATAATTTTATGATTTTTAGTGGTAGTTATAGTGTTTTTTTAAAAAAATAAATTAAAATAAAAATTGGGCTGTTTTTTGACCATTTCGCCACTTTTCTTTCTTTTTTGTAAAAAATAACTCCGGAAATGGAATCTACGCGAAAAATCGAGTGGAGGGGTATATTTTGAGAAATTTTGGCAACCGGAAAATTTGTCCGTGGCCAGCGGCGGTCGGGCGGTGGCGCCGCCGGCAGTCGCCATGGCCACCAGGTGAAGCTTCTTCAGCTGGCCGAAGAAGAAGAAAAAGAAACGGATGGGAAGTGGAGGAAGAAGAAAGAAAAGAAAAGAAGGAAAGAAAAGAAAGAGAAGAAGAGGAAAATAGGTTGGGCTAATTTTTATTTTTGGGTGGGCTTGTTTTCTTATTTTTGGTTGGGCTAGAAGGTCAGACCCATGCTTTATTTTGATTGGGTTTGAGTGATAAAAGACGGGCTGGCCTATGTGTTTTGTCTTGGACTTTCGGCTGGGCTTGGGTAATGTTCGGCCCAAAGAAATAAATGATGGCCCGATGGCCTTTTTCTTGCCCAAATCAGAAATCGAAATTTACACTTTAGCCCCTGATCTTTGGCATAGTTTTATTTCGGCCAAGAACATTTTAAATTTCTTTCACTTAGGTCCTTAAAATAATTTTACTTTGGCCCCTGAACTTTATCTTTGATTTAAATTTGACCCCTAAACTTTGGAAAAATTATATTTTTGACCCCAAAAGTTTTTTTTCAATTTTTGCAATTCAGTCCCTGATGAATTTTGACTCTCTTTATTATAATTGTTTCTTTTCTTTAATAGCTAATTATGTTACTTTTGAATATATTTAACTTGTAATTTTAGATGTTCTTAAATTTCTTTGCATTTGACGTGTTAAGGTGAATTTAGAATTTTTTATCATTATTATTATTTCAATTAAATTGGTGACATAATTCTTTTGTTCATTTTGAGTATAAATAGGGTAATTTGACTTCCATTTAGTCACCACTTCAAAAGGGATGTACCCCTGTTATTATTTAAATATCAATTACGTACTTTTATGTACTCCTACGTGTTTCTATGTGTTTATATATTTTTATATGTTTTATTTATTTGACTTAAATGTTCATTCAAATTTTCTTATATGTGTTTAGTTAATTTTTATGATTATTTGAGGGGCTTTTTAATACCTCAAGATTGTAATAGATAGGATAACTAGATTTGTTTCATCATATTCCCCATTCTAGATTGTAGTTAAGTTCCCCATTGTAATAGGTAGGTTTTGTGTGTTTATATGGCTTATGTGTTATATGCTTTATCCGCTTTTCTTAGGATTTTTGCATCTAGATATTATGTTTACGTGTTATGTGCTACGTGCTCTTATGTGTTTATTTATTTTAATTTATGCTTTATTTGTTTTACTATGTATTATTAATGCATAATGTCACCACACTAGTCCAACGCTAGTTGTGGCTTCTCCCTCCATTTACTTGCTAGTCCAACGCTAGTAAGGATTTTTAGAAATGGGCTAGTCCAACGCTAGACCCTTAGATTGTCCGTGCGTTAGATTCATCTTTGTGTGATATTCATTACATTTTCATGCATATTTTTATTTTTATTTTTAGGATTTTTCTCATTTGCATGATATTTCTTAATATATTATCCTCTATCCCCTACATGTGTTAATCATATCATTTAAAATTGCATCTCATTTAAGAAATTGTAGAATAAGTTAGTTCATTTGCTTGTTCATATTAGGAGAATTATTCTTTGAACATGGATATGGGTGATTATAACTCTTTAGTTTAAATACCCCATTGATCCCTGTATAAGAAAATTATGTCATGGGTTTTTGTCTCCCGTACCCATTATGTTGCATTCCTATTCTTTGACCACTTATATCTAGATATATAATTTAAGTTTCTTTTCTTTTCTTTGAATTTTATTCATGCATGCTCGTGACCCCTTCAAGAAATTATTTTGGCCTTCGCAATTAATGCGATTGGTATCAATTAAACCCTTGAATGGATATTTTGTCCCTTTCGATATTTTATAAATTTAGATTTACATCCATGTAGGAAACATCCAAACGTGATAAAATTAAGGGTTAGATTAGGAAAATTTTGACTAAATCTGGCAACTAGCTTAGACTAGGTTGAAAGGGTGCCTTAGGTCTGAGTTAATCGAACCTTTGCCTTCCCTTTCTTCAACCGTGACTCGCGAATTCATTTTCTCTTGTTTTTCAAAGACTTGGAGTTGTCGAAAAGGGTTTTATTTTATTTTATTTTATTTTTGTTAAAAAAAACACTTTTGGGTGACTTGCTACACCAAAACTCAATACCAAGTGGCGACATCTATTTTTTCTTAAAAACCCTTTTTAGACTAAATTTTGGACCCAAACTGTTGCATTTTTTAAAGTCCCATTCTGGGTCCTTTTTCACTTATTTTTAAATAAAATGACATCTTTTGCAAATCCTTTTTCCATCGCGAAAAATGGGGCGCGACAACTTGGCGACTCCACTGGGGACGCTGGAGAGTCCAAGCACTTGGTTTAGTTGTCTTTTCCCTTTTTAACCCTTTTATTTTATCATATTTGGATGTTTTAGGTTGCATTTTTCTAGGATGTTTTGCATTTCACACTCGTATTCATTCATCGTTCCTCGTGTATGTGATGAATGGTTTATTTATTTACTTTTATTTATTTACTTGTTCATATTGCACTTTGCATTTGGGGTGGGGAATATTACCTTAGAGTCTTCACGTGCATTTAATGTTAATCCCTCCCCTCAAGGGTGCATTTCATACGTGCATACGCTATTTATTTACAACCCTACATCTTATTTTCTTTTTAGTGGTTGTCACACCACTCCTCCCTGTTAGGATTAGGATCGATTCACTTGGACATGTGGTCGTGGCATGACGTGCACGTAGCAATGTCTGAGAGATCACTCGAGCCACCGACCGAAGGCCTTGGGATTGATGAAAATTTGCCTCTTGGTCTGAAGGCTTGGGAGTCTGAACCTTATCGAGTATAGATGCATTAGTGAGCCCAACCTCATGCATTCATATTAGAAATTGCCTAGGATAGAGTCGACCTTGCCCAACTAGGAACACTAGACACGAGGGGAAGGATTCTACCCTCATTCTTTACTTTATATTTTTGTATCATTAATTGTTTCAACGTGTTATGTGTTATTTGTTGTACTAACCTCTTATTGTTTTTTTTGTGCATTCACCAACTTTAGATAATAAGAGTCATGACATGGTACTATTTTTAGAATCCACCTTAGTAGATAGATTCACACACGTTTAAATTATAAGTTTTTGCATTTCAATATTACATTTCATTTTTAGGCCTACCCTGGCATATAAAAGGGTTCCTTTAGGTTACGTTTAATTCCTATTATCATATATTTACTTGCTTTAATAAACTGGCATCATGCATCAACCTTAGAGGGAATGCCGCATATGAAACCCCACGTTAGGAATAAGTCACCTTGTGTCTCGGATATGTAATCCAATGAGACTTGCACGTTTATATTTTTGTACCATCCAAAGAGGTAGTGCACAAGGTAAGGTAGCATCTGATCCCTTCCACGATGACGACATTGAGAATGATAGAACGGATTTTGCGCATTAGAATATGAGCCTCTAATAATCATTTTTTGGCCATTTTGTCAAAGCTGGTAAAATCCCTTGCATAAAGGACATTAAATTGAAAAAATTCACAAATAATTCCTCATTGTTGAGATGATAAATATATCGAGGTCAAATCTTGATTTTAGAAGACTCATAGACTAATACATTGCAACAAATTTTGTGAGTTTTGAAACTACAAATGGGGGAGCAATCCTGTCGATTTTCGAATAAATCATTAATTCCATCCAATCCATTTAGACCAATTTATTCACTTTAGGTCAATCCAGTCAATTTTGAATAAATCGTCAATTTCATCCAATTCGTTTTACCAGTTTATTCTTTTTTAGGACAATCCAATCAATTGTGCATAAATCATCAATTCCATCCAATTTGTTATTCTTTTTTAGGACAATTCAGTCAATTTTTTAATAAATTCTCAATTTCATCCAATTCATTTGACCAGTTTTATTCACTTTTAGGATAATTCACTCAATTTTTGAACTAACCATCAATTCCATTCGATCCATTTAACCCGTTTATTCTCTTTTAAAGTTTTGATCTATGGTTCATCGAAGAAACTAGTCGAGACATTTCAATCCTTTCAAAAATATGTTTTTCACACTAAATTGATTTTTAATATCACTTTATGTGTCAATCAAACCAATTAATTCATTCGGACTTTGTCCTCATTTTGTTAGGACAAATTGTCTCTTATCACTCCAATTAGTCAAATTTTTCAAAATTGTCTTTTATTCGAATCTTAATAAGTCGATCGGATCCATCAAATATTGTATGGTGCCTACCCCAGAGGATTGCATTTTTCATATTAGGCCAACCCTTGGCATAAAAGGGCTCCTCCATAGGACATGCATACCGATTTCACAGTTTTGCTTACTAATTGTGGGTATTTTTCTTTTATTTTTTCCCTTCCTCCACATTTATAAAAGATGTTTCAATAGGGTAAAAATATATTTTTCCTATATCTGATAATATTTTTGGTCTATAAGTTTTGAAAATTACAAGTGTAACTTGATTCTTGGGCAGATCCTACAATGTAAAAAAAAAAAAAAAAACAGAACAAAACAAAAAAAAAAGAAAAATCCATCTGAAAATGCTAGTCTAAAGCATCTCAAAAATCTCTTGATTCATTGGTTCTAATACATTTTGTCTCAAAAGATAGAAAGAGAAAGTGTTTATATATTTGAAAGTATATTCTTTAGAGATTTTTATTTTCCCATATGTATTATATTTGAGTACAAAAAAAATTTCAAACATTTGAATAATAAATTTTTTTATTTAGATAATTATTGTTTGTATATATTCATTCTTTATTTGCTCCTTGGGAGATTTCATGATGAGTTCTAAGAAATAAGACAAAATTGAGATTTTTCGACCTCTTGTTTGAAAATTCATGAGTGTATGTCCAATTTCCAAAAATCTTTGTATACACTAAATTTGTAGTCTAAACTATTCAATGAGAGTAGTCGAAAACAAAAGGGGTCACTCAAATTTGATAGTTTGTCATAAAAGATCAACCGCAACACTTTTTTTTTTCATTTTTTGTCCACTTCTATTGAACCTCCAAGGTCAGTCGCATTGGTTGACTAGCTTCAAAGTGAGACAATTTTTACCGTGAAAATGTTCAGTGTGTCTAATCAGATTCAATCCACATCTGAGTAAAAACAAAAATGTACATCACTTCTTATTTGTTTTGAAAATTTGGAATGATACTTTAGGCTTTCATTTCTCTATCTATACAAATTTTATCATTTGTTCTCCCATTTGAGACTTTAAAAATAGAATTTCATTTCAAATAAAAGTCTCAATGATCATGACTTTACATGGAAAAATTTTCAAACGTCAAAAGGAAATGGATTTTCCCAACGGGCTATTCTTTACTTTGGTTGTCATGAGAAGTAAGAATGATGCTTTGGCCATCGTTTCTACCATCTAAACACTTTTTATCCTTTGCATCCTTATTTGAGCCTAAATTGGTGGTTCATTTCAAAAGCACTTATGATCGCACCCCCACACTGGGGAAGGAGATTTGAAAAAAAGAAAAGAAAAGAGAAAAACTACAAGTTGGGGGAATTGGACTCTACCATTGATATTTGGTCTTCAATATTGAAAAGAAAGAGAGGTCATCTATACTCCAAAATTAGGGAGTTTTCAATTCTATCATTGACATTTGGGATCTCAGTATTGGTAAAAAAAAAAAGAGAGAGAGAGAGAAACAAAGAAAAATGATGAAAAATGATGAAATGAAAAGAAAAATGCAAAGGCATCCGATGCTGAATTTCCCCTAGTGATTGATAAAAAAAAGGAGTCAAAATGGGGTCCCGGATTCTAAGTCCAAAACTGGGGCAATTTTTGGGAAGAAATGTGATTTTAAGTGCATTGTTCTTGAAAATTTTATTTCTTTTAACTATCATTGTCAAACCACATTACAAGCTCATAAAGTCCATTGTTGACTTATCTTTCATGACAATTTGAAGGGAAGATTTTGCCTCTAAGGAACCTATCAATCACGCGTGATCATCAGGCCATAACTTGTTTCCATATGTTTAGCTATCGTTTCTACCCATACATTACAAGCCTATAGAGCTTATATGTTGACTGAGTTTCTTAAGAAATAAGAGTGATAAATTATTTGCTTTCACCAAGATGTGATGTTGAATGTGTTAGATACAATTTGGGCATAAAAAAAAAAAAAGACAGATCCCGACCTATCATTTCTCCTAGAGCCACCTCAAAATCATGAATAATACTCGTTTGTTCGATCCTAAAGGATGAGCTAGCAAGAAGGGGACCCTTTTCCCTTCACACCGATCCCAAAATGAGGAAGATATGACGGCCCCACCTCCTCCTAAGGCGAACCAAAGGGTCGGCGAACCGCCTGCCCAGTTCTCGCCAGGACTACGGATCAAATCATTCATAAACCTTACCAAACAGTCCAAAGAAATTCGGGAAAACGAACCATCGGAAAGTGCAAAGGACCGCGGCCACGTCAGAATCTGACCAAATTTTTCTTCCTCGTTCAAGCTTCACACTTGCTCGATTTTCCCAATGGATACAAGAAAGTTCACATAACCCTAGAAACATACAATCTCAAACAAATACGCTTGAAACACTTGATTACACACTGATATACATATATACATCAGAGTTTCAATAAGTTAACTTGAAATACAAGCTATAGTTATGAGAACCCGAAAATTTTCACATTTTCCAAGTATTATTTTATTTCCTTGGCCATATATTATACTGTCCTTTGAAAATATTAAATGTTTTGTACATTTTACAAGTAAGTACAATTTTTAAATCATTTTGCTAGTACAAGTTAGTGTACATAACTTGAAGTGCATTTGTTGGATGTGGGGCCCGCTAGTACGATATAATTTTGCCGATTAGGTGATGAAATACTAAGTGATATTATTCTACATGGTGTTAGAAGATAATTAGAGGTTAGTTAGCTACTTGAATCATTGGAGGAGAATAGATAAGCTTAGAAACTTCAAGAGGCCATGTGTCATGATTTGATTGGAAGTTGGACTTTGACCAAGAAGATTAACTTTCTTCAAACCAAATTTTTGACCAATTTTCCTCTCATTTTCCCTTGCCTTGGCCGAACTTCATGAAGAGAAAAACAAGGAAAACCTCTTCCATTTCTAGCTTCAATCCTTGCCCAAATCTTGAGTTTTAACCAACCAAATTAAAAACTACACCATACAAGTGCTAGCTAAGGGAAATTGAAGGCATTGGTGGAGTTGTTTTGGGAGGAGGAAGTCTAAGCTACCAACTTTCTTTGAGGTTTCAAGGTAAGATTGCTAAGAACATCTTTTTGTTTCCAATAGTTGCAAATTAGTGGCCTATGGTGGCTTGCTAACATGATTAATGGATGATTTTGTGGATTAGTGGAGAGTTGGTTAGATTTCTGATTTATTGGGAATTTTTCTGCCCTAATCTGATCAGTGTTGTTCGGTCATGATGGAGACCGAATTGGACTTATCTCAAAACATGAAAGTTGTAGAGCATTGAGTGTAGATTATGCCTGTAAAATTTCAGCTCAATCGAAGCACTGTATCCTGTGAAATGACTATTTTACCCCTGCTGCCCTGTTTCTGTCCGAGAATGATAATCAGCATCTGTAATTGGCTCTTTTGGCTGGGAAGATGAATGAATTAGCTTTTTATGCCTTCTTAAGAATTGTAGCCTTGTATCTTAGCTTTCATATGGCTTTGGAATCAACGGAATTGGAGTTGTGTGTGCTGAGTTATGATGGAATATTTGGGCCTGGTTTTGGATGGTTGTAAAGCTTCAATTGGTTGCATTTTAAGGGTGTTTGATAGCTCATGATTTGTATATGAAATTGTGATTGAATGGTATGATTTGTGGTTGGTTGTAGGATGGAAAAGTAAGGAAAAACAAAGGGAAATGCTGTCCGTTTATTTTCTTGAACTTGAGTAAATGGAAATGAGATTGGAATGTGATTTTGTGATGCATTGGATTTGCTTGGCTTAGAGTAACTTAGTGCCACTTTAGTAGAGTTAAATGAGTCACTTTACTTGCACTTATACCATTTCGTTTAACCAGATGCATAGTTACAAAGGTTAGTTTGAACTTCAAATGTTTATTCAATTGTTTTCCAAAACAAACAAGAGTGGCTTAGGGTTTCCCGGCTTCGAAACCTATTTTAACGAACGAGAATTTGATGTGAATTTAAGGTGTTTTATCTTCCTCTTGCATATGATTTTACCCAAAACACTTGTTATACATTATATCCTTGTAGATGTGTTAGTTTTGAGCCAAACAAAGAAACTTACGAAAAGAGGAAAAAAAACTACTGTTCATTATCCGGCCGTGTAGCCGGCCAAGTTCTGGCCAGATTCTGACGTGGCACTGTTCCAAATTTTCCGATAAAATTTTATAAAACTCTTTTGAGGTTAATTCTATGGTTGGTTTGGGAAAACTTTTAGTTACTCAATTCCTTTGATCAAAATGTACCCTTTTCACTTTCAAAAAATCATACTTCCCCCTTGTACTTGTTTTATTCGAATTTTCTTTGATTCACTGGACATTTTGATGGTTGAGTCATAATATTCTCTCATGATTGTTATTAGGATTTCTTGGTGACCAAGGTTGATATCCGGAGGGATACTTTGGACGTAATTTTGCTTGTTTAGGTGAGTGTTCTATATACGTTATGTTTCATTGACTATGTGGCTAGTTGAAATACTTGATTAAATGTTAAATGTTCTCAATGATTGCAAAAATGATTTTTACTAGGCGAGTGTGTACTTTATCGCACTCGACCTAAATGAACGTGAAATTTTCAATGATTGAATGATTAAATGTTACTTGTGCATGAATGTAAGCCTTTGGGCTGAACTGGGCCCTTGCCCTTGGTTATTGGTCGACTCGAGCCAGAAGCGGACTCGGTCGGGCGATTAGTGACCCTGGGTGAATGTGAATGTTGGTATACTCGAGTATGACCATGAAGTTTGGGAAGGACTGGCCAGTGCGCTGGCCAGAAGGGGAAGAACGACATGAACGAATGAATGGCAAGAATGACGGAGGGATTTTCAATGACAAATGAAATTTTTCTAAATGATTGAAGGAATGGATGGTCGATGAACGAACGAACGAACGGCTTCACGTATCCTTTTAATGAATGTGTTACTCTTGCTTTATATTGTAAATGTTATCTGGATTACTTGTTGTTACGTGCTAATGTCCTTGTTTAATTGCTAGTTGAGTATATAGAACCTCGCTGGGCTTTTAGCTCATTCCACGTCTTTTGTTTTCCTTAACAGGGGTTGCGAGCAAGGGCGAGAGACCTGTATAGTATAGTTTAGCCTTTTGTATTGTTTTGGCTTTTGATCTCGTTCTAGTGCTTGATTAGGGTTGGAATGTACTAAGAATTTAAAGCTTATGTATACATTTGGGACTGTATATTTGGTTGAGCTTGGGATAAATGTAAGTATATGTTTCAAGTCTGGGTTTCGTTTCCGCTTATTCTTGAGACTTTATCTTATTATACTTGATGTGAGTGAACGAGTCCTGGCCAGAGCTGGGCAGGCGGTCCGCCGAACCCTTTGGTTTGCCTTAGGGGAAGGTGGGGCTGTGACAGGTGGTATCAGAGCAGCTTCGCGTGGTCTCTGCGCGGAGTGAGCTTGGGCCAAGTGGTGTATGGTCCTGATTCCGTGAATAAGTGTGAAGGACTAAGTGCTCTTTTGAGCATAAGTTATGAATCGTGTCTGTTATAAGCGTACATCCTTTTTAGGGTACTTGAGGACCATAGATATGTACGTCAGGTAGGAATCTCGATTGTAGATAATTTACACTTGGGACTGGCCAGCTCGAGTGGTGAATTATCTCGGATTCTTGTACCCGAGTACGCGGGTAGTACTAAGGATTTGCGATCTTTCGTGGGAAACAGGATTGGGCTAATGTTTGGTGAGAGTAAGTGTAAAGTGTTAACGGATGTATAGTTCGGATAGTAAGGGAAGTGAGAGATCGGATGGGGAAGTGTTTAGCCGAGTGTGGTATGGCACGTCGTGATTTTCCTTTGTTTTGCCCTATACTGCTACTGTATATATATTTGGTTACTACTGTGTGTATTTAACTTGTGACTTTTTAACTTGGCTTAATTTGTCTAACTTGATATGTTTCCTTGCATATTTGGTGTGTTATATCTTGCCATTTTAGTCAATTACTGGGTTTGCATACTAAATCCACTTTTGAAAAAAAAAAAAAAAGGGAGAGAGAGAAAAGGGAATGGAAGGGAGACGTAGTCGTGGACGCGGACGTGGAGCTGGTCGTGGCCGTGGGGCTAGGCAAGCTCGAGAACCCAGTAAAGAAAGAGCAACAGTAACTGAGCAAGAGCGTGGACCGAGGGTTGAGGCCGGAGACCAAGTAGCGACGGCTATAAAACAATGACTAGTATCCTCGCGCGATTGGTAGATCAACAAGGCCAATTGCCAGTAAATCAACCCCAGAACCCTGAGATGAGAGAGGTAGGAGAAGATAGGGCTTTGGAAAGGTTTCAAAAGTTTAATCCTCCCAAATTCCTTGGAGGATCTGATCCAGATATAGCTGAACAGTGGTTAGAAGTAATGATTAACATCTTCGCCGCCCTAAACTACACGGAGCAAAGACAAGTGAACTTTGCTGTGTTTCAATTTGAAGGACCGGCCCGAGCATGGTGGAATGTTATTAGGGCCAAATGGGAGAGAGAACAAACTGCGTGGACATGGGTGAACTTCACACGGGAATTTTACGAGAAGTACCTTCCACCTCTGGTCGAAGAAAGGAGGGAAGACGAATTTATTGGGTTGCGTCAAGGGACCCTGAGTGTGGCCGAATATGAGACGAAATTCACTAAACTATCCAAGTTCGCCTCTGAATTAGTGGTTACTGAGCGAAGAAGGATAAGGCGGTTCATCCAAGGCTTGAATTTGGAAATTCAAGAAGCTTTAGCGGCGGTTCAAATTAACACCTTTACGGAAGCTCTTGAGAAAGCACAAAGAATTGAGGATGCAAAAGCGCAAGTAAAAGCTTTTCAAGTGCGGAAAAGGGGCGCACCTAATAGCATACCGGAAGAATCTGGGGGAAAAGACAACGCCCTCCAAAGTGCAAAAAGTAAACCCTTTCCCTCATCCACCCTGGACATTTGGAGCACTGCATGAGGGATCTACAAAAGGAAGTCAAATAGGACCTGTGAAGACTTCTCGAGAAAGCCAAACAGTAACCCCTCGCTTGGTTTGTGGATATTGTGGAAGGCAAACCACACGAGAATGATTGCTGGAGGAAAGGGCGGAAGTGTTTGATCTGTGGGAGTAGCGATCATCAATTGAGCAATTGTCCGAAGAAGCAGCCACGAGAGGCTAGTACTCAACAAGTAAGTGGAGCCAAACCGAAACCGACTAACGAACGAGGGAACCGAACAAAAAACACCAGCTCAGGTATATGCCATAGAACCGCAACAAGCTCCGGGATTCCATGAGGAAACGGAAGGTAAAATTTCGAGGACGAAATTTCTTAAGGGGGAGAGAGTGTGAGAACCCGAAAATTTTCACATTTTCCAAGTATTATTTTATTTCCTTGGCCATATATTATACTGTCCTTTGAAAATATTAAATGTTTTGTACATTTTACAAGTAAGTACAATTTTTAAATCATTTTGCTAGTACAAGTTAGTGTACATAACTTGAAATGCATTTGTTGGATGTGGGGCCCGCTAGTGCGATATAATTTTGCCGATTAGGTGATGAAATACTAAGTGATATTATTCTACATGGTGTTAGAAGATAATTAGAGGTTAGTTAGCTACTTGAATCATTGGAGGAGAATAGATAAGCTTAGAAACTTCAAGAGGCCATGTGTCATGATTTGATTGGAAGTTGGACTTTGACCAAGAAGATTAACTTTCTTCAAACCAAATTTTTGACCAATTTTCCTCTCATTTCCCTTGCCTTGGCCGAACTTCATGAAGAGAAAAACAAGGAAACCTCTTCCATTTCTAGCTTCAATCCTTGCCCAAATCTTGAGTTTTAACCAACCAAATTGAAACTACACCATACAAGTGCTAGCTAAGGGAAATTGAAGGCATTGGTGGAGTTGTTTCGGGAGGAGGAAGTCTAAGCTACCAACTTTCTTTGAGGTTTCAAGGTAAGATTGCTAAGAACATCTTTTTTGTTTCCAATAGTTGCAAAATTAGTGGCCTATGGTGGCTTGCTAACATGATTAATGGATGATTTTGTGGATTAGTGGAGAGTTGGTTAGATTTCTGATTTATTGGGAATTTTTCTGCCCTAATCTGATCAGTGTTGTTCGGTCATGATGGAGGCCGAATTGGACTTAGCTCAAAACATGAAAGTTGTAGAGCATTGAGTGTAGATTATGCCTGTAAATTTTCAGCTCAATCGGAGCACTGTATCCTGTGAAATGACTATTTTACCCCTGCTGCCCTGTTTCTGTCCGAGAATGATAATCAGCATCTGTAATTGGCTTCTTTTGGCTGGGAAGATGAATGAATTAGCTTTTATGCCTTCTTAAGAATTGTAGCCTTGTATCTTAGCTTTCATATGGCTTTGGAATCAATGGAATTGGAGTTGTGTGTGCTGAGTTATGATGGAATATTTGGGCCTGGTTTTGGATGGTTGTAAAGCTTCAATTGGTTGCATTTTAAGGGTGTTTGATAGCTCATGATTTGTATATGAAATTGTGATTGAATGGTATGATTTGTGGTTGGTTGTAGGATGGAAAAGTAAGGAAAAACAAAGGGAAATGCTGTCCGTTTATTTTCTTGAACTTGAGTAAATGGAAATGAGATTGGAATGTGATTTTGTGATGCATTGGATTTGCTTGGCTTAGAGTAAACTTAGTGCCACTTTAGTAGAGTTAAATGAGTCACTTTACTTGCACTTATACCATTTCGTTTAACCAGATGCATAGTTACAAAGGTTAGTTTTGAACTTCAAATGTTTATTCAATTGTTTTCCAAAACAAACAAGAGTGGCTTAGGGTTTCCCGGCTTCGAAACCTATTTAACGAACGAGAATTTGATGTGAATTTAAGGTGTTTTATCTTCCTCTTGCATATGATTTTTACCCAAAACACTTGTTATACATTATATCCTTGTAGATGTGTTAGTTTTGAGCCAAACAAAGAAACTTACGAAAAGAGGAAAAAAAACTACTGTTCATTATCCGGCCGTGTAGCCGGCCAAGTTCTGGCCAGATTCTGACGTGGCACTGTTCCAAATTTTCCGATAAAATTTTATAAAACTCTTTTGAGGTTAATTCTATGGTTGGTTTGGGAAAACTTTTAGTTACTCAATTCCTTTGATCAAAATGTACCCTTTCACTTTCAAAAAAATCATACTTCCCCCTTGTACTTGTTTTATTCGAATTTTCTTTGATTCACTGGACATTTTGATGGTTGAGTCATAATATTCTCTCATGATTGTTATTAGGATTTCTTGGTGACCAAGGTTGATATCCGGAGGGATACTTTGGACGTAATTTTGCTTGTTTAGGTGAGTGTTCTATATACGTTATGTTTCATTGACTATGTGGCTAGTTGAAATACTTGATTAAATGTTAAATGTTCTCAATGATTGCAAAAATGATTTTTACTAGGCGAGTGTGTACTTTATCGCACTCGACCTAAATGAACGTGAAATTTTCAATGATTGAATGATTAAATGTTACTTGTGCATGAATGTAAGCCTTTGGGCTGAACTGGGCCCTTGCCCTTGGTTATTGGTCGACTCGAGCCAGAAGCGGACTCGGTCGGGCGATTAGTGACCCTGGGTGAATGTGAATGTTGGTATACTCGAGTATGACCATGAAGTTTGGGAAGGACTGGCCAGTGCGCTGGCCAGAAGGGGAAGAACGACATGAACGAATGAATGGCAAGAATGACGGAGGGATTTTCAATGACAAATGAAATTTTTCTAAATGATTGAAGGAATGGATGGTCGATGAACGAACGAACGAACGGCTTCACGTATCCTTTTAATGAATGTGTTACTCTTGCTTTATATTGTAAATGTTATCTGGATTACTTGTTGTTACGTGCTAATGTCCTTGTTTAATTGCTAGTTGAGTATATAGAACCTCGCTGGGCTTTTAGCTCATTCCACGTCTTTTGTTTTCCTTAACAGGGGTTGCGAGCAAGGGCGAGAGACCTGTATAGTATAGTTTAGCCTTTTGTATTGTTTTGGCTTTTGATCTCGTTCTAGTGCTTGATTAGGGTTGGAATGTACTAAGAATTTAAAGCTTATGTATACATTTGGGACTGTATATTTGGTTGAGCTTGGGATAAATGTAAGTATATGTTTCAAGTCTGGGTTTCGTTTCCGCTTATTCTTGAGACTTTATCTTATTATACTTGATGTGAGTGAACGAGTCCTGGCCAGAGCTGGGCAGGCGGTCCGCCGAACCCTTTGGTTCGCCTTAGGGGAAGGTGGGGCTGTCACAATAGTAACCATACGTATTCAAAATACAATTAGGGTTTCCGTTACAGAGGAGCATGATCAAAGAATGTCTACACTAACTCGACTCTTTCTTCAAAAATCATAGCTCTCAAAATATTGAACCCTGTAAGGAAAACAAAGATAACGGGAACGGGGTGAGCTTACGCTCAATGAGGTACCACAAGTACAAGTAGTCAAGAATCATGGCATTTCACTTTTAAGGCACATATACACATCATATAAGGAAATGAACAAATACTTCAGATAGAAAGGATATAGGTGGCTCTCAAGAGCCAAATTCCCGTTGCAATACTTGATCCCAACTCGTTGACGCTCCGTCAACGTTCGAGGAAGCAAGCATGACTGTAGACCCCACTTGACATCAAATTCCGTCCACTGAACATACCTCTTGCAGGGCCCGAACACCACACACAGAACAGAGGTGGTAATACTCGAGTATACAGGAAATCCAGAGTCTCCAATACCCAAAGATTTCCCAGAAACAGACTACCGTGACTCGTTATCTAATCGACCAAGCCCTTGCCGGCTCGACTCGAGTAACTAGCCATAGGATTTGAGCTCAGAGGTCACAGAACAAACGACGTCAGAACAGACACGCACAGTAAACGATCACACAGGCAAGAGGACGAGTGTGATAAAGTACACTCTCGTCTCATTCAGAATAAACAGAGTTCATAGTCATTCATGTCACAGATTTCAAGTACAAATAAACCAATTAAGCAACAAATCAGGGGAGTGGTACACTCACCAGTTCAAGCAAAAATAACTTCAAACGTTTCCTCCCAAAGGATGGCTTTGGTCACCGTCACGTCCTAATAACAACCAAGGTAAAACAATTATGGTTTCTCCATCCACAAACCCAGGAAACGGAATGCACAAATGAGCCTCGACTACAAGTCAGTGGCCGAGTCAAGTTAACTACTAGGGTAAAGAAATAACAATGTGGCTTTGGAGTAAAAAGGTAGCGGTTGGTCTTAAAACATGAACAACCCTAGACCACTTTATTTCTAGTCAAAATCAACCCAACCTCAAAGGAGTCAAGTAGCCCTAAAATTTTGGATAGCATGCCCCTTGTATTTCGCTATTTTCCAGCCATTTATGGCTTCATTATTTTTCTCAATTCAGCCCCAAAATCACACACAAATAATCTTACCACAATAGCCTTTCATT
Organism: Coffea humblotiana; assembly: GCA_023065735.1. Lineage (NCBI taxonomy): Eukaryota > Viridiplantae > Streptophyta > Magnoliopsida > Gentianales > Rubiaceae > Coffea > Coffea humblotiana. The sequence goes on from CM041216.1 coordinate 17,877,753, forward strand.
AGACTCAATGTCATTCAATTACAAAATAATGCTAGCAATGCGACCGGAACTAATGTTCAAGACAAATAACAAAATAATAGGTTTGACATCTCTTGGCGTTTCGGTCATAACAAAAGCTATGCTTATCGGATTGGGGTACACTTTATACCATTTAGAAGCTAAGACAGAGAACTACATTTCCTATGAAGACATCAACACCCAATTCGTTCATTTTCAAGGTCAAAATATGCAATCTCAGAGAAAACAGAACACTGTCCACAAAACAGTACATTTGGCAGTCAAGGGTATTTTTATCATTTCACATTCTACTGTACTCCGATTGAGCTGAAATTTTGGAGGAAGCTAGTTAACACCATTTCCTACAATTGTCATGTTTTGACCTAAGCCTGATTCGGCCTCTAACATGGACGAATTAAACAAGTCAGAACAAGACAGTTTCAACCTTAAAGCTGGAAATTTTCTTTAGGCAAGTCCATCTAGCACATAATACACTAATTTATCACATAACAAAACTATCAAACCATGGCCAATCATTAATCATCACATGAGGGCAGACAATTCAGCATAAAAACTGAAATTTATCATAACACTACTTCAACCCATGAAATTTCTCACAAAACTACATATTTAACAACTCTAATCCACCAATTTACAATTATTAAGAGCAAAGAGGGATTTCTAGACAAGTTACCTTGGAACCTTAAGAAAGATGGTAGTTTAGGGTTTCCTCTTCCAAAATCACTCCACCAAAAGCTCTAAACCTTCTTAGTGAGTAACTTTTATGGAGTAGTTTGCAATTTTAACGGTTGGAACTCAAGATTTGAGGAAGAAATTGAAGATGCAAGATGAAGTTTTCTCTCTTTTTTCCTCTCCCTATTTTCGGCCAAGAAGACAAGAAAGTGAAGGAAATATTGGTCAAATTTTGAGTTTTAGTAAAGGTAAGAAACTTGGGTCAAAGTTGGGTAGATTTCCGACAAGTGTCGCCGTAGGATTAAAGCTCAATTTTTTCTTTCTTTCTTTTTTTCCTTTTTCTTTGGTCAAACATTGTGGCTGGTTTAAGAGATATTTTAGGGTTAATTAGCTAAAATAAAAGCAAGGATATTAAGGTAATAAAGTAGTGTTCAAGTGGTGTACTCACTCGGTAACAAACGGTATACGTCGGTTCACACCGTTTTTCCTTATCTCGCGCGTACTAGGGTTTTCACTTATAATTCACTAATTTATTATTCTTACTTCTAATCACATACTTTTTCTTATCTAAAACTCACTCTTAACCACCAAATTTAGTACACACACCTCCACAAATAATCACATTACCAAAATACGCGAAAATCCTAATTTACCCGAACTATAAGACTAAGGGTAAAACTCTTAAATCTCTTATTCATTACAACTATTGAGGGAGTAAATGAGTAGTAAAACTATCATAAGGTAATTGAGTCAAAATAAAAGGGAATTTTAGTCAAATTTTTGTATTTAGTAGAAGTAAGAAAGTCTTGGTCAAAATCGACCATCCATTGGTTTCACGACAAATGGCGTACTAGGGTTTATTCTCATCCTTTGGCTACCAATGGTTAATTTACCTAGCTAACCTCTAATTATCCCCGGACACCTTGAAAAAAAATAATATTCCCTAATACAACGTCACCTAGTCGTCAAAAATTTTATCGCACTAGCGGGTCCTACGTCCAATATACACTACTAACGTCACATAGACTAACTTGTACCAGAAAAATGTCTTAAAAACTTAATTCCCTTATAAAATCGATCAAAAATTAATATAACAAAGCAAGGTATAGAAATTGTATGCAAGAAAATAACATAATGACTAGAAAATAAAGAAATTTCGGGTTCTCACAGAAGAGATCTTTTGCAATTTAGTTTTATTTTGAGAGATTTATCATGGAGTCTTCTACATGATATTTTTTTTTTAGTGGAAAACGCATTTTCTATTGTGCATCAACTCATATTGCATGTTACTTTTTTTAAATTTTTGGAAAACACAGTTTTCTTGTTTTGTCCAAATAAATGGAGAATCACACGAATAAAATTTTATAATAGGCCCAAATTGGGGCAAATGTTTTTGTAATATATTTGCGAGATTTTGTCAAATAGGTTCAAATTGAGGCAAAATTTTATAATACATTTGTAGGGTATGTCCAAGGTTAAGTATATTTTTCAAATTTTTGATAAGTCAACACTTTGCATGAACCTTAATTGTTACATCATTGCTCAAAAAAAAAAGGAAAAAAAAAGAAGAATTTTGAAAAATTCAAGTGCTTTGAAAAAATCCCCCTTGTGCAGGTGTTTATGGTTAAAACCGATGAAAAGACGCAAGTCAAAATCTTGCAAATTTGGAGGGTAATCACGAATAAAAAAAAGGGGCAATAATGCTACATTGCAAAGTGGAGGATCGGCTATTTATTCAGAAGGAGTACATACTTCAGCAGCCAGCTTGAAAAAAAAAGAGAAAAAGAAAAAAAAGGAAGTGAAAAAAAAAAGAAAAAGAGAATTTTCCTTCAATTTTGTAAAATTTGCTATTGAACTTTGGGAGCATTTCATTTGGAGATTACATTTTTAAGTTGGGACAACACCTTATCCTCTTATGTTTCAAATGGAAGTGGTAATACCTGCCAAAATTGAGATCCCGTCCTTGCGCATTTTGACGAAGGCTCATGTAGAAGAAATCAAATGGATCGAGGGCACAATGAGTTGCTGTCTCCAATTGATGAAAAAGAGGTTGAATGTTATTTGTCATGGACAATGCTATCAACAAAGGATGATTCATTGTTTATGACAAGAAAGACAAATCTCGCCTATTTGAAGTAAGGGATAAGGTTTTGAAGTGAATTCTTCCGATTCAAGAGGAGGTTAAAGGAAAGTTTGATCCAACTTGGTAAGGACCATTTATTGTTCAAAGAGTGCTATTCAGAGGTGCTTATTCTCATGGAAATGGACGGACAAATTCTTTCTCAACCAATCAATGTAGATATGTGTAAAAAGTTTTTCATTTTGATTATAAAAAATTTTCTTTAAAAATTACTGCAAGAGACGGATTTAAAACAGCCTTTCTCTCCTTTTTCCATTTCGATATCCTATCCCTAATTTTTCCCTTTTGACTTTTCAGAACCACCTTCCTTTTTCGCTTGGCAATCGTTTAAGATCACTAACCCTATACTGGGGCAATTTGTTTTTTAAAAAAAAAAAAGAAAAAAAGAAAAAAAAGAGAGCAAAAAGAAAAGAAAAGAAAATAGAGAAATTCGGTTAGAATTAAATTGGGGCAAAATTTGATCTCTTTCCAATCTTAGACCGGAGCAAGTTTTTGAACGAATGTTATCTTAAATAATTGCAAACCCATCATATGATCCACGTTCAAGCCTCAATCTTTCCTTCACTACTTCATCCGATTCTAGTTACAAGAGCCCAAAGTTGCCGACTTTCATCTTTTGCAGTACTTTGAGGAAAATTTTTCTTAATCAATTGGCAAATGATGCAAATACAACTTTTCTAAAATATGCCAAAGAGGATTGTCTCAGTGATGCCACTAATTGTCAAAATATGACTGGATTGATACAGTTGGGTTTAAAATTGTCTTGTTTATGTCTCAAGGTGAAAACCTGAAAGGGCACCTAAAAAAAAAGGAGAGAGAGAAAAAGAAAAAAATAAAAAGAAACAAAAGGAAACAAAAAAGAGGAAAAACAAAAAAACAAAAAAGGAGAAAAAAAGAAAAAAGAAAAAAGAAAAAGAGAAAAAAAAACAAAAAAGAAGGAAAGAAGAAGGGGGGATAACTTCAGTGAAAATTCGAAAGGTTAAGATCATCAAGATGGACGATATCAAATACGACATCTTTGTTTTTCAAAGGCCATTCATTCAAATCTGGTCATTAGAAAAGGTTGATTTGTGATACAAAGTGAAATATGGCTGACTGATGCTAGAAAATTGAGAAGATTCAGGACAAGTTGCAGCACAACTCTTGGGGAGCAGTTTTGATATCGAAAGATCATACTTGCATGGTTCTCAAGGCCAAAGGGATCACACAGTGGTGGTATTATGTGATCACTCTTTCTGCCTTTTCAAAAAACATGAAAAATGTGGCTTTTGTTAAACATGATTTACATTGGGGCAAATATAAAAAAGAGTGAGCTCCAATTTTGGAAATACATTTCAAATTTGCTTTGAAAAAAAAAGAGGTAAAAAAAAAAGGAGGTTCTACACTGGGGCAAATTTTGAAAAAATTGCGATTTCAAAAGTTATTTCAAGACCGTTTTATCTTGTTGGGCTCGGGTTTTATCCCACCAATCTGTTATTTCTTGACGATCAAAAGATCAAATTTAATTTCTGTTGGTGAGTCTCAGCGTTCACCGTGCACCCTTCTACCCCCCTTCTTGACAATCAAATTTAATTTTCTGTTGGTGAGTCTCAGCGTCCAACGCGTACCCTTCTACCTCTCTTCTTGACAGATCAGAAGATCAAATTTAATTTCCTGTTGGTGAGTCTTAGCATCCACCGCGCACCCTTCTATCTCCCTTCTTGACAATTTAATTTTTTGTTGGTGAGTCTCAGTGTCCACCGCGCACCCTTCAATCCCCCTTCTTGATAATTTAATTTCCTGTTGGTGAGTCTCAGCGTCCACCGCGCAGCCTTCTATCCCCCTTCTTGATTATTTAATTTTCTGTTGGTGAGTCTCAACATCCACCGCACACCTTTCTATCTCCCTTCTTGACAATTTAATTTTTTGTTGGTGAGTCCAACGTTCACCGGGCACCCTTCTACCCCCTTTCTTGACAGATAAAAAAAATCTAATTTAATTCCCTATTGGTGAGTCTCAGCATCCGCCGCGCACCCTTCTACCCCCATTCTTAACAGATAAAAAAAATCAAATTTAATTTCCTGTTGGCGAGTCTCAGTGTCTGCCGCGCATTCTTCTATCCCCTTCTTGTAGCGTAACCGCGTCACTCCGCGCATATTTTTCTAGTTATGACAAGTTATTTTTCTTGACTGTTTTGATTAATAATTGCGCTTTCTCATTCATTTTGTGTTTCATGCTTAGAAGTTCTGAGAGCTCAGACTTCTTCAACTTTGCGAAGATCACAGATGGTCAATGCACTTGTTTCATTGTGGTTCGCTTGTATTCGAACTACGTTTGACCTGATTCCCATGGCGGGATACGTAGGCAACTCTACATGAGTTCGGTCACGTGCTTTGTAATTTCATTACATCTTTTGTTCAATAATTTCAACCAAGCGTTGGCTTGTTTATTTTAACTCAGGTGCAGTTAGAAGAGACAAGTAAGTAATTTGGTATCTGCGTCTTTGTCTTGAATTTGTTTGAAACTCTAGACAAAGAGGGGCAAGTTGTAGACACCAAATTTTTGTCAATTTTTAATATTTTCTTGAATTTTTTTCTATTTAATGAGTTATTTATTTTCTTACATTTTAATGTGTATTTTTCTCATTTTTACAGGTTTGTCTTAGGAAAAGAAAAAAAAAACAAAACACAAAACAAAACAAAACAAAACAAAAAAGAAAATAAAAAATCATCCTAATCATTTTGTTTCACCAAAACCACTATTAACCCATTTTTACACTCCATTCTCATGGACCTTTCTTCTCATTTTGGTGAAAAATCCATCATGTTATCTCAAGGATTCTTCTTGTCATTTGGTAAGGATAATCATTTTTGGCAACCAAATTCCATTGACTTTTTGGACATCCCTCTCGGCTCTCTCTTGGCTTGGGACAGGAAGCACTCTCCACTCTCTTAATTTAACTCTCTCGGTCCTTTCTTTCTTTCCTTTCCAGACAAGACAGAAAAGAAAACACTCCACTCATCCTCTCTCAATTCACTCTCTCGGCTCTCTCTCAAGGCTCCCTTTCATTTTCTTAAAAACAACACAAACAACTCAAACCCAAGACCCCAACTCTCGGTCCCTCTTTGCTTCTCTTGAGTTCACACACCCATCCATAAATCAAACAAAAGGAGGGAACTAGCGGTCAGACCATTGAGGTTTAGGAATTTCACCACAAAGCTCAACCAAGTGACTGCAATATTCTAGAGGTATTTTTTTTCTTCTTTTTTTTCAGTTTTGGTTTTCACATTAAATTCATATTTCGTTGCTTATTTTCTCCTGTTTGCTGCCTTGCATTGTTATAGTTGTATTGTTAAAAATTTGGGAAATGGCATGAACCAGATTTAGGAAAAGGAAATGTTTCTTATGTATGCATATTAACTGTTTGAAAAAATGCCAAGATGGAAAATCGGATTAAAATGTTAATTTTGTACATGCATTGTTATTAAAATGAATAATCATGACAAGCTACTGGCTTGGGGAGTTTGTTTAATTAAGTTTTGTGTCAATTTTGTAGTCTAAAAGGCAACAAAAAAAATGAATTTTTAAGGACTGTTTTTGCCTTAATGTCGTCTTTTGTTGTTGTTTTCTTGTTAATTAAATTCATAGTTGTATTGTAGAAGTTGTACGGTGTGTTATAGTATAATTTTATGATTTTTAGTGGTAGTTATAGTGTTTTTTTTTAAAAAATAAATTAAAATAAAAATTGGGCTGTTTTTTGACCATTTCGCCACTTTTCTTTCTTTTTTGTAAAAAATAACTCCGGAAATGGAATCTACGCGAAAAATCGAGTGGAGGGGTATATTTTGAGAAATTTTGGCAACCGGAAAATTTGTCTGTGGCCAGCGGTGGTCGGGCGGTGGCGCCGCCGGCAGTCGCCATGGCCACCAGGTGAAGCTTCTTCAGCTGGCCGAAGAAGAAGAAAAGAAACGGATGGGAAGTGGAGGAAGAAGAAAGAAAAGAAAAGAAGGAAAGAAAAGAAAAAGAAGAAGAGGAAAATAGGTTGGGCTAATTTTTATTTCTTGGGTGGGCTTGTTTTCTTATTTTCGGTTGGGCTAGAAGGTCAGACCCATGCTTTATTTTGATTGGGTTTGAGTGATAAAAGACGGGTTGGCCTGTGTGTTTTGTCTTGGACTTTCGGCTGGGCTTGGGTAATGTTCAGCCTGAAGAAATAATTGATGGCCTGATGGCCTTTTTCTTGCCCAGATCAGAAACCGAAATTTGCACTTTAGCCCCTGATCTTTGGCATAGTTTTACTTCAGCCCAGAACATTTTAAATTTCTTTCACTTAGGTCCTTAAAATAATTGCACTTGGGCCCCTGAAATTTATCTTTGATTTAATTTTGACTCCTAAACTTTGGAAAAATTATATTTTTGACCCCAAAAGTTTTTTTTCAATTTTTGCAATTCAGTCCCTGATGAATGTTGGCTCTCTTTATTATAATTGTTTCTTTTCTTTAATAGCTAATTATGTTACTTTTGAGTATATTTAACTTGTAATTTTAGATGTTCTTAAATTTCTTTGCATTTGACGTGTTAAGGTGAATTTAGAATTTTTTGTCATTATTATTATTTCAATTAAATTGGTGCCATGATTCTTTTGTTCATTTTGAGTATAAATAGGGTAATTTGACTTCCATTTAGTCACCATTTCAAAAGGGAGGTACCTCTGTTATTATTTAAATATCAATTACGTGCTTTTATATGCTCCTACGTGTTCCTAAGTGTTTATATATTTTTATATGCTTTATTTATTTGACTTAAATGTTCATTCAAATTTTCTTATATTTGTTTTAGTTAATTTTTATGATTATTTGAGGGGCATTTAAATACCTCAAGATTGTAATAGATAGGATAACTAGATTTGTTTCATCATATTCCCCATTCTAGATTGTAATTAAGTTCCCCGTTGTAATAGGTAGGTTTTGTGTGTTTATGTGGCTTATGTGTTATATGCTTTATCCACTTTCCTTAGGATTTTTGCATCTAGATATTATGTTTACGTGTTATGTGCTACGTGCTCTTATGTGATTATTTATTTTAATTTATACTTTATTTGTTTTACTATGTATTATTAATGCATGACGTCACCACACTAGTCCAACGCTAGTTGTGGCTTCTCCCTCCGTTTACTTGCTAGTCCAACGCTAATAAGGATTTTTAGAAATGGGCTAGTCCAACGCTAGACCCTTAGATCGTCCGTGCGTTAGATTCATCTTTGTGTGATATTCATTACATTTTCATGCATATTTTTATTTTTATTTTTAGGATTTTTCTCATTTGTATGATATTTCTTATTATATTATCCTCTATCCCCTATATGTGTTAATCATATCATTTAGAATTGCATCTCATTTAAGAAATTGTAGAATAAGTTAGTTCATTTGCTTGTTCATATTAGGAGAATTATTCTTTGAACATGGATATGGGTGATTATAACTCTTTAGTTTAAATACCCCATTGATCCCTGTATAAGAAAATTATGTCATGGATTTTTGTCTTCCGTACCCATTATGTTGCATTCCTATTCTTTGACCACTTATATCTAGATATATAATTTAAGTTTCTTTTCTTTTCTTTGAATTTCATTCATGCATGCTCGTGACCCCTTCAAGAAATTATTTTGGCCTTCGCAATTAATGCGATTGGTATCAATTAATCCTTTAAATGGATATTTTGTCCCTTTCGATATTTTATAAATTTAGATTTGCATCCATGTAGGAAACATCCAAACGTGATAAAATTCAGGGTTAGATTAGGAAAATTTTGACTAAATCTCGCAATTAGCTTAGACTAGGTTGAAAGGGTGCCTTAGGTCTGAATTAATCGAACCTTTGCCTTCCCTTTCTTCAACCGTGACTCCCGAATTCATTTTCTTTTGTTTTTCAAAGACCTGGAGTTGTCGAAAAGGGTTTTATTTTATTTTATTTTATTTTTGCTAAAAAAACACTTTTGGGTGACTTGCTACACCAAAACTCAATACCAAGTGGCGACTCCTATTTTTTTCTTAAAAACCCTTTTTAGACTAAATTTTGAACCCAAACTGTCGCATTTTTTAAAGTCCCATTCTAGGTCCTTTTTCACTTATTTTTAAATAAAATCACATCTTTTGTAAATCCTTTTTTCCATCGCGAAAAATGGGGCGACACACTCTTCTTTTGTTTTTGGGAAGAAAATGGGTAAAAAATTTTAAGTTTAAAACCTAACATACGCAACTAAACATCACGTTCACCATGCAAAGTGTATGGATTTTGACAAAATGTCAGTTCATATACCACCACTAGAGTGGACTTAAGCATCCCTATGCAATCTAAGTCCAAACCATTCAAAAATCACATTCCCACTTTCACTTTCACTCACTTATACTTCAAGAAAATAAACGGACAGCATTTCCCCTGTTTTTCCTTCAATTTTCCTCCAATTCCAAGGCTAACTTTCATGGCAAAACAACCCAAATCAAGTCCACAAGTTATAAAGAAAAAGGGGTTCTTATACTAGGCTACAAAACCAACTAATTTAAACTCATCTCTAATATATAAACATCACATATCAAGGCTGGAAAATTCACTACTAAAGCTGGAATTTTAGAACTAAAGTTGAAAATTCCTATTTGGAAGCTAAAAATTCACAATAAAGCTACAAATCTTCACTCAAGTCCATAACCAAGCTAGATACCATCATATCATGGATGAACAATATAAAACAAGGTTGAAAAACATAAAACCCTAGGCTGAAATTTCACCAATCTAAGTTATCATCCATAAAACTTCCAATTTCAAGTCATCTTCTCCATAAATTGCAAGATAAGAAAGAGAAAGGAAGTTTTCCAACTTAGTACCTTCGAAACCCCAGGAGAAAGTGAAGAACCAAGGCTTTCCTCTCCAAACAACTCCACTACATGCTTCCTTAGCTCCTTGTCGCAACTTTGTTCGGAGTAAACTAGTGATTCTTGTTGATTTCTCACTCAAGCAAGGCAAAATCAAGATGGAACTTAAAGCTCTCTTCTCTCTTTTTTTTCTCTCTTTGGTAACAAGGAAGAAATATGAAGGGAAGTTTTGTGATAGGAAAGATAAAGATGGAAGGAAAGCTTTGGTCAAAGAAAGCCTTGATTGCCAACACTTGGCAAGCATCCCTTTTTTCCTTCTTTTTTTTTCTTTTCCTCCTCTCTCTTGGTCAAGAATTTCGACCAGCCCTAGGAAAAATTAGGGAATGAAAAATGAAAAGGAAAATAAGAAGATTAGGGAAAGAAAGTATTTGTCAAGTGGTGTTCTTAATCGGTAACAAACGGCGCGCGTCGGTTCAAGCCTATTTCCTTAACTCTCTTGTACTTTTGTTTTAACTTATGATTCACTAATGTACTCTTAGCACTTTTAATCACATACTTCCTCTAGCACCACACCGTTTTCATCCACCAAATATAATGCGTACAACTCACTAGTCGGTCAACTACCTTAATGTACTATGAAACTTAACATGCACTAGAATATAAAAGGAAGAGAGAAAACTCTTAACTTACCCTTTAAAATCACTCTCAATTAGGGCTAGCAAATAAGCAAGTAAAGTAAAATGAAAAGGAAATATAAATTAATTTTTCACAAATAGGAGAAAATGTAAAATAATTTCCATGTCCTCACAGTTCCGATCATCATGGCTAGAATATTTCTAGAAATTGATGAATGTGACAGCTCCACCTTACCCTAAGGCGAACCAAAGGGTTCGGCGGACCGCCTGCCCAACTCTCGCCAGGACTCGTTCACTCTCTCCGAACAAAATAAGATAAACCTCGAGGAGAAAGAAATTTTAAATCCCAAAATGGAAACATGTATTTACATTCATTCCAATCTTACACAAAATATACAGTCCCAAATAACAGAAGCTATACATTCTCAAAACAATCCACCCCTAACCAAGCACTAGAGCGAGAACAAAAGCCAAACAATGCATAAGAACTAAATTATACTATACAGGTCTCTCGCCCTTGATCACAACCCCTGTAAGGAAAACAAATGGCGTGGAATGAGCTAAAAGCCCAGCGAGGTTCTATATACACAATTAAGCAATTAAACAAGGACATAAAGCCGGTAATAACAAGTAATCCAGATAACATTCACCCACATAAAGCAATAGTAACACATACAATAAAAGGATACATGCTCACGAAGAGCTATTCGTTCATTCATTCATTCATTCGCCTAACATTTTCCTTATTTCTCCGATCATTAAAACATGTTTGTAAGTGAAAACTCCTTCATTTTCTTGTCATTCGTTCATTCATTTCATTCCCCAGTCTCCGCCAACTTCGTGGTCATACTCGAGTATACCAAACATTCACCCAGGGTCACTAATCGCCCGACCGAGTCCGCTTCTGGCTCGAGTCGACCAGTAACAAAGGGCAGGGGCCCAGTTCAGCCAGAAGGCTTACATTCATGCACAAGTAACATTTGATCATTCAATCATTGAAAATTTCACGTTCATTTAGGTCGAGTGCCGATAAAGTACACACTCGCCTAGAAAAGTCGTTTTGAGTATTCATTGAAACATTTAAGAGTTCAAACAACTATAACAAGCCACGTAGTCAATGGAAATATAGCGTACCTCAATCACATAACAAAGCAACAATCCAAATAGTCACAACAATTCACATAGTCATTAGAAACAAATCGTATATAGAACACTCACCTAAACAAGCAAAATAACGTCCAAAGTATGCCTTCCGGATAACACCTTAGTCACCAAGGAACCCTAAGAGTAATCAAGAAAACACATTACGGTTCAACCATCAAAAATGTTTGGTGAATCAAAGAAAATCCGAATAACTAATAGTACAATGTATAAGTATGATTTGGAAGTAAAAAGAGTGCATTTAGTCCAAAATACATGAGTAAAATAGTTGTAAAACTTATGTCTGCTCTTAAAATTTGAAATCGCCATTTGAATGCAAATTTGGGCAGCACGCCCTCTGTATTTATCTATTTTCCAGCCATTTATGGCTTCATTATTTTCCTCAATCAGCCCCCAAAATCACATACAAATAATCTCATTACAATAGCCGTTAAAAAGGCTAAAAGTCATTCAATTACAAAACCAAACTAGAAAAGGGATCGGGATTAAGGTTTAAGTCAAGGAACAAAATGACAGGTTTGACATCTTTTAGCGTATTGGTCACAACCGAAGCTACACCTATCGGATTGAGGTAAACTTTATACCGTTTCGAAGCTAAGACATAGCTCTACAATTCTTATGAAGACACCACAATCCAGTTCTCAACGTAACCTAGTCAAATGTACCCAAACAGACCCAGATATTCCAGTTCAAAGCTCACTGTGAAATTCAACTAGCAGTCCTGATTTATTCAGTCATATCTCAGCACACACAACTCCAATTCAGTTGATTCCAAAGCCATTCGAAAGGTAAGGATACAAGGCTACAATTCTTAAGAAGGCATCAAAAGCTAATTCATTCATCCTCCCAGCCAAAAGAGCCAATTACAGATGCTGATTTCCAGTTTTGGCAGAAACAGGGCAGCAGGGGTACAATAGTCATTTCACAGGCTACAGTGCTCCGATTGAGCTGAAATTTACAGACATAATCTACACTCAATTCTCTACAACTTTTCATGTTTTGATCTAAGCCCAATTCGGCCTCCATCATGGCCGGATAACACTAGCCAGAACAGGGCAACTTCAATCCCCAAAGCTGGAATTCAACCACACAAGCTGAAATTCTTGTAAGCAACCAAAACCAACATATAAAGGTTTCAATTTTACACATAACAAGGCTATCATAACATGAACAACCCTCAAGCATCACATGTGACCAGAATTTTCACCTTAAAACTGAAATTTACCATAAAACTACTTCAAACCAAGAAATATTCTCATAAAGCTACACATATGGCAACTATAAACTCACTAATTCACACATATATGAAAGAAAGAAAGTTTCTTGTCCAAAGTACCTTGTATCCTCAACAAAGATGATAGCTTAGGTTTCTTCCTCCCAAATTAACTCCACAAATGTGAGGACCCGTAAAATTTTCCTATTTCATATCATTTAATTCTATTTCTTTTCATGCATTTTCTTTATTTTATTCTACTACTTAATATTCTAGACATTTATAAGTGAATATGGTTTTCTAAAACATTTTTCTAGTATAAGTTAGTTCGGGTTAGTTTGGGAAGCATATTAAGGACGTGGGGCCCGCTCGTGCGATATCAATTTTGCCGATTAGGTGGTGAAATATTAAGTGATATTATTTTACAAGGTGCTAGGAGACAATTAGAGGTCAGCTAGATAGATTAACCCATTGGAGGAAAGAAGATAAGCTTGAAACCCTAAAAGGTGCCACATGTCGCAAACCCGGTTGGATGAAGACTTGCCTAACTTTCTTGCCTTTACCAAAAGCTAAAGTTGACCAAAAATCATCTTCATCCTTTAAGCTCTCTTGGCCGAAATTTTGAGAAGAAAAGAGAGAGAAAGTTCAATCTTGCACTTCAATTTCCAACTCAATCTTGAGTTCCAACCATAGCTTTTGCAAATCACACCATAAAAGTGCTAGTCCAAGGAGTTCTAAGGTGGTTGTGGAGCAATTTTGGGAGGAAGAAGCCTAGGTCATCATTTTTCTTGAGGATCCAAGGTAACTTGCTAAGGAAATCCCTCTTTGTTCTCAATAATTCCCAATTTGTGGCTTAAAGTTTGTAGTTGTGGTAGTTTTTATGAGCATATTTTGTGGTTTGAAGTAGTTTAGTGGTAATTTTCGGTTATAGTGAATATTTCTGTCCTGTTCTGCCCAGATATATTCGGCCCATCAAGGAGGCCGAATTGGACTTAGCTCAAAACATGAAAGTTGTAGAGAATAGAGTGTAGATTATGCCTGTAAATTTTCAGCTCAATCGGAGCAGGATATCTTGTGAAATGACTAATTTGCCCCTGCTTCCCTGTTTCTGTCCGAAAATGATTATCAGCCTCTGTAATTGGCTCGTTTGGCTGGGAAGATGAATGAATTAGCTTTTAGTGCCTTCTTAAGAATTGTAGACTTGTATCTTAGCTTTCATATGGATTTGGAATCAACTGAATCGGAGTTGTGTGTGCTGAGATATGATTGAATAAATCAGGAATGCTAGTTGACTTTCACAGTGAGTTTCAAACTGGGAAAATCTAGGGCTGTTTGGGTAAATTTGACTAGGTTAGATTGAAAACTGGGTTGAGGTATCTTCATAAGAATTGTAGCCCCTATGTGTTAGCTTTCCAACGCCTCTAAAAACACCCAAAACGGAATTGGTGTAGCCTGAGTTATTGTTGGTTAAAGTCAGTGCTGATAACTAGACTGATCTTGAACTTTTGGATCTGTGATTGGGACATTTGGACTTAGATAAACTCTAAATTAGGTTAAGTGGCCTTCATAAAGTTGTTCCCCTCTGTCTTAGCTTCGATATGGTATAAGTTTCACCCCCGATTCGATAACCATAGCTCCGGGTATGACTAAAATGCTACGAGATGTCAAATCTGCCATTTAGGCTTTTGTTTTCAAAATTGATATTTGCTTGTACTTTTGCACTTGTGTTATTCTTGGATGGTTTTGGAGCCTATTGAACGGCTATTGTAATGATAATATTTGTATGTGATTGTGGGGGCTGATTAAGGAAAATAGGAAGCCATATATGGCTGGAAATTTGGTAAAAACAAAGGGCATGCTGCCCAATTTTCTAGGCCGCGTAGTTCCTTCAAGTTTGAGTTGATTCTTAGTAGATGAACGGCTTTTAGGTCATTCAAGCCCCTAGGTCCTCCCGTTACCTTTTCGTTCCGAAATCACGCTTTGCAGCCTTGCCATTAGTGGCTCATTTGGATAGGCATACGACTTGTAGTCGAGCCTCACTTGTGCACTTCATTTACTAGAATTTGGACGTGAAAACTTCAATGGTCTACTTGGTTATTTTAGGGTTTCTGGACGATTAAAGTCATTTTGGGGAAAACTTTTGAAGTATCTGCGCTTGAACTGGTGAGTGTACCACTCCCCTCCTTTGTTGCTTACTTGGCTTCTGTTCATGCAAAAATCTGAAAATTTGAATGACTGTACTATCTGTTTATTCCATGGAGACAAGGGTGTACTTTATCACTCTCGTTCTCTGTCCGCATGCCTATTTACTGTGAAAAATTTTGAATCTGTTATCTGTGCTCAATTTACTGCCATTTGGACATTGCATCCAACGACTGTTCGGTTACCTCTGAGCTCAAATCCTGTGGCTAGTTACTCGAGTCGAGCCGGCCAGGGCCTGGTCGATTAGATAACGAACCACAGTAGTCGATTTCTAAGAAATCCTTGGGTATTGAGACTCTGGATTTCTGGTATACTCGAGTATTACCACCCACTGTTACTGTTGAGGTGTTCGGGCCCGGTAGGGGTATGTTTGGTGGACGGAATTCGGTGTAAAGTGGGGTCTACGGACATGTTGGTTCTATATACGTTGACGGAGAGTCAACGGGTTTGGATCAAGTACCGCAATCGAGTATTTTAGCTCCTGAGAGCTACCTGTATCCTTTCCAGTTGAAATAATTGTTCATTTCCTCATATGTGCATATGTGCCTTAAAGTGAATTGCCCTGATTTGTGTCTACTTGTATTCTTGGTACCTCATTGAGCGCAAGCTCACCCCGTTCCCGTTATCTTTGTTTTTCTTACAGGGGGCAAACTTAGAAATCATGATTTTTGAAGAAAAGGGGCGAGCTATTGTATATGTATTTTGTTAAGCTCTTTTGCGACTGAAACCCTAATTGTATTTTGACCGATATGAATACTTTGGCTTGTACTTTAGTTACTTTGTTCAAGACTTCGATGTAAAAATATGCATAAATGTTTAACCTTGTCTAATAAGTGTATTCATTTGAGATGTTGTGATTCTATGGCTTTGGATTCTATCGCGCGTAGTCTAGGGTTTTGTGTGATTCGACTCCGTAGTCCTGGCGAGAGCTGGGCAGGCAGTCCGCCAAACCCTTTGGTTCGCCTTAGGGGAAGGTGGGGCTGTCACAGTTGGTATCAGAGCCACGTCGCGTGGTCTCTGCGCGAAGTAAGCTTGGGCCGAGTGGTGTTATGGCCCTGATCTTGTGAATGTGTTTAAAGGATTAAGTGCCCATCTTGGGCGTAAGCCATGAACCGTGCATTTTATAAGTGTAAGGATCTTTATTATGGGACTTGAGAAAGATAGGTACGTAGGTCGGGTAGGAATCTTTAATATGGATGATTTACTCTTGGGACCGGCCGGCTCGAGTGTGAATTATCTTATTCGGAATTCTTGTTCCCGGCTACTAAATGGAAGCGAGCCTAGGTTAGAAATGACTTGGGCGAACTAGAAATTGGATTCCACGGAATTTCCTGCGATGTATTAGGGTATCACTGAGGATGATTAATTCTTTCTAAGGTATAAATTGTGTTATTCTTGTAGATTGTGGACCGAGCCTATAGGGGAAAAGTTTTCATTCATTGCTTTTGTATTTTTGGCCTCGTTTGTCTATAGTACTTTTGGATGACCCCGTCACTTTCAGGGACCTCTTTTGTTTGTATTTAACTGACTGCTATTGTGTGACTTGTTCGGTACCGTTGTGTATGAATACATACTTTTGATCTGTGTGTACTTCTTGTTACTTGCTTATGTATATAACTACCTTTACTGTTATATTCACGCTTCGACCCTAGATTGGTTAGACCTATGGAGGGTACTCGTAGTGGAAGAGGTCGTGGGCGCGGACGTAAGCAATCCTCGAATGAAAAGGGTAACTGGGAACCAAGCCTTGAACCAAATCCTGAACCTAGGATTGACCCAAATGCTCAAGTAGCCGCTGCTATCCAGCGTATGACCGATCTGTTAGCCCATGTAGTAGAACACCAGGGTCACAACCCTAACCCTTAACCTGGAAACCCTGGTAACAATGTAGAGGGCGAGGATAGAGCCCTTGAAAGAGTTCAAAAATTTTCCCCACCAAAATTCCTTGGAGGGCCAGATCCTGACGTAGCCGAAAGATGGTTGGAGAAGATGATCGATATTTGCCGCGTTACATTATACCGAGGAGAGTACTCGAATAAGGGTCTGCATCTTGATTGCACTTGAGATGAGTTTTGATGGCAAAGGCCGAGGTGCAGAAAATTCTAACATTTGACCTAGTAAATTGGACCGATCGGAGAGATTGGATATAGGAGGGTTATCATGGGTTAATCTAGTAATAGCCTGATCAGGGTTTCTATAGGCCGTGAATAGACTATAGTGTACGTCGAGGAAATGGCACCGAAGACCTGTTTCCTTCCTCTTATGATATTTGATACTTGTAGTTTGGTCCTTGATGAACTACCCTTGTCTATACTCCCTTGCTCTTGATCCCTTAATGTCAAAGTATGGACCTGACTTGATTATTATCGTGCCGAGACTGAGAGTCTGGAATTAGGTATGGAGATTTTAGAAAGAGATTTGGTTTCTATACCTGTATGAACAAATTTGAGGCAGGGTGTGGAACTGTTGATATATGAAGCATGTTTTAGGGTTTCGTTATGCACATAAATGATAAGTGGCATGGTATAGCAAGATATTGCCCTAGTTATGTTCTCCTTTCTTGTCTACCTCATCTGGACATACCAAAGTTTAATTTTCCGTGGTTGGCTTGGGAGTGAGGGGACCTAACAGTTAGATGGGTAAAGTTCCAAGTGTACTTAGTTACTTATTTGATTCTTTGATTTGCCTGGCAGGTTAGCATCTGATTTGAGCGAATAGTTGAGATGGCACATTTGGCTGATGTGTATAAAGAAATAGAGATTCTTCGAAAGGAAGTAGAGTTCCAAAAGAGATTAGCTGAGCACTGGGAAGAGCGATGGAAACAGGAGTACTCGGAGAAAATTGAGCTACTACACAAGAATATAGAACTGAAAAAGAAATACGAAGGAATCCCGGAAGAGGTACGGAATAAGCCTAAGTTAGAGTCTCCGTCCAGTTTAACAGCATCTCTAGACATTCCTAGTAATAAAGAAAAAACAGGTGAAGGAAGTTCTCGCGATATTAAAGGGAAACGTAAAGAGATGTATGGAGACGGATCCGCTATGAAGGATAAGGGGAAGAAGAAGAAAAAGAATGGACACTTCGAGAAAGAAAGCGTAGCTGCTAAATGTGAATCATGTAACAAACTTCATACAGGAATATGTTATTCGAAAATTGGTGCATGTTTCAGATGCGGCCAACTGGGACACCAAGTGAGAAACTGCCCAAGACAGATGAATTTTGGAGGGTGAAGTTACTGAAATAGTTAAAGTCAGCAATTAGTGATGTGTTGGCTGAACATTGTATTTTGGAGCTAGGTGTATGTAAATTTTATATAGTGATGGTGTGGCCAATAGAAGTAATAGACCTATTATCTGATCTTTTGATGAGTAATGTGAAATATTGGTGATTGAATAGTGTTGGAACCTAATTCATGAATCTTTTATTATGGATGAGTTTTGAAGTTAAGTGAAATTTTCTTTGGTGGTTCAAAAAGGGGAGAAACTATCCATGATGGATGAGGAATGCTATCTTAGACTTGTCCAATAAAAGTTTAGCTAGGGTTTTAATAGATTATGGTTAGAATTGGACTGTAATAGTTGCTGTGGATGTTTGACGTGTTAGCTTTGAAAATCTATTCTTTGTTTCCCTTATGAATGTGCAAATTGTTATGTGTTCACTTGCTTTTATTATGGACTACTTTAAACTATACATGTAATTATTTTGTGATATATCAGATAAATATATTTTGGATTCTTGATTGATTACCTGTGTCTATGTGCCCAACTGAACCCTATCCTCTGAGATATATATAGATAATGGAAAAGAAAGATAAGAAATGATATTTTGGCATCTATGTAGATTTAGACAACCTTGGGATTAAGGAAGGGTCATTGGAAATCTGTGACTGACTAAATCGAGAACCTAGGGCCGAGATAAGGGACTAAGTAGTGTAGACCTATGTCTTAGATTCGAAACGCCATAAAATTTATTTCAATTCGAGAGGTGTTGTGATACCCCAACTTTTAGGATAATATTTTTATTTAGTCTCAACGAGGATATTACGGTTTCTTTATTTTATTTTTGTTTTAAGAAATTGTTTTATTTTAAAGCCTAGAAACCCTACTTGTACTCAAAATTCTAGTTTTACTTGTGACTAACCGATTTTTATTAAATCTCTCACATTTTAATCGAAACCCTAATTTTAATTTATGGAGTTGTAAAATTCCTTTTATTTTTCTTAAAATTCCTTTTTATTTGGCATTTATTCCTTTAGAATAGCTTTACTACTCATTTACGCCCTCAGTAGTTACAATCAACCATAGAATCAAGGGTTTTTCCTTTTAGGTTCCTAGTTCGGGTAAATTAGGGTTTTTGAATATTTTGGCCTCGTGATCACTTGGTGAGGTGTGTGTGCTAAATTTGGTGATTAAGAATGAGTTTTAAATAAGAAAATGTGTGTGATTAGAAGTAATAATAATAAGTTAGTGAATTATAAGTTAAAACCCTAGTACGTGCGAAATAAGGAAAAACGGGTTGAACCGATGTGTACCGTTCGTTACCGATTGAGTGCACCACTTGAACATTACTTTATTACCTTAATCTCCTTGTTATTAATTGATTAAAATCAGCCCCAAAATATCTTCAAGACAGCTGAAATGTTTGACCAAGAAAAAGAGAGAAAAGAAAGCAAAAATGAGAATTATTCTTGTGGTGCCACTAGTCGGATGCATAGGAAATTTTGACTAAGCATTTGTCTTTCCTTTTTATCTTCTTCTTGGCTCCATTTTCTTCCATTTTCTTGAGCTTGGCCGAAATTTTAGGGGAGGGAAAACACAAGAGAGAAACCTTCAACTCCAACTTCAACTTGTGCTTGAATCTTGAGTTCTAATCAAAGTTTGTGCAAACTACTCCATAAAACTTGCTCACTAAGGAGTTTTAAAGGCTTTGGTGGAGTGATTTTGGAGAGGAAAGCTCTAAGCTACCATCTTTATTGAGGTTACAAGGTACTTTGGTAAGAAACTTCCCTCCACTTCATATATGTGTAAGCTAGTAGCTTAAAGTTGTAGTTTTGGTAGCTTTGTGAGGAAATTTCATGGGTTGAAGTAGTATTATGGTAAATTTCAGTTTTATGATGAATTCTCTGCTCTTATATGATACTTAGTGATTAGTCATGGTTTGATAGCTCAGCCATGTGTAATATTGAGGAATTATATGCTAGTTTGACTTACCTAAAGAAATTTCCAGCTTTAGCTTCAAATTCCCAGCATTGGTAGTGATGAATCTGCTCTGTTCTGACCAGTTCTATTCGTGTATGATGGAGGCCGAATTAGGCTTAGACTAAAACATAACAGTTGTAGGGAATGGTGTTTTATAGCTTTCTGTAAAATTTCAGCTCAATCGGAGCACTGTATCATGTGAAATGACCGAAATACCCTTGACTGCCATAGGTAGAGTTCTGTGGACAGTTTTGACATTTCATCATTCTGGCCTCGTTTTTCCACCTTGATCCGTATGAAACTAGCTTTTGGCCAAAACACAAAAGTTGTAGTACTATGTTTTATCTTTCCAACGCATCTAAAAACGTCTCAATCGGACTTTGGTAGCCCGAGTTATTGCCATTTGAACACAGTTCTGTTAACCAGCCCGATGGTGAAATTCTGGTTCTGTAATTGGTAAATTTGACCTATCTATACTATGAACGGGGCTGCGTTGTCTTCATCAAAGTTGTAGCCCTTTGGCTCAGCTTCAAAACGGTATAAATTTTACTCCAAACAGATAGGTGTAGCTTAAGTTGTGACCGAAACGCCAAGAGACATCAAATCTGCCATTTAGCTATTTGCCTTTAAACTTGATTTCCGATTGCCTTGTTACGATTTGTGTTGTAATTGGATTATTTTGAGCCCAGTTGAAGGGCTATTGTGGTACCCTTGCTTATGTGTGACATTGGAGCTGATTTGAGGAAAATAATGAAGCCAAAAATGGCTGAAAAATAGGTAAACACAAGGGGCATGCCGCCCAAATTTTCACTCAAGGTACAAACCAGCCTTTGGAGTTCTGGTTCGGTAATCAGCAAATTTGACCTAGATCCACTGAAAACTGGGTTGAGTTGTCTTCATGAAAGTTGTAACCCTTTGTCTTAGCTTCGAGACACTACCTAGTACACCTTGATCCGATAACCACAGTTCGGGTTTCGGGTTATGGTCGAAACCTTGCAACCCGTTTTCATACCATTTTCATTTCTGCGCACGCGCACATGCATTTCTTGGCCGTTTTTGCCGTTTTGGCCGTTTTAGACCATATTTCCATTTGTGATGGTTTTTTTGACTGATGGTTGCGTATAATCTTCTGTCACAGGCAGTGACGAACCGGACGGAGTCGGTGGACTCATATAAAGTGCCTTGATTTGCGTGCTAACTATTTTGAGTGAGTAATTGGGTTGGTTTATATGATAAATTGTCAAAGTGCCTTGTATATGTTACATGGGTACTTAGGCGAGGGTGTACTTTATCTCACTCGACCTAAACCCAACCTTATTGTTGATTTAATATGTGAGAATACAGCTTTGTATTGAGAATCACCCTTTTGCTGTGTGCTGTTGGGGGTGAACATGATTTGAATTGAACCCCTTGTGCTGTGTGCTGTTGGGGTGAGTACTTTGTTGCGTACTTTATTGAGAGATATCATCTAATGAGAGATTGGATATCTCAGGGCTTGGTTCCAACCCGGTTCCAAGGCTAGACGAACTGTTCGAGCCAGTCAGGGGTTGGTCGAAGTTAGTTCCATGCTAACCTTGGGATTTCGTTCTTTGTTAAAGCTTTGATTAAAGCTAAGTGATTTTGTTTTGCTCGAGCTGCTGTGTGCTGTTGACTGGCCAGCGGGGGTTGATAAGGTGAACGGCGAAGTAAGTGGAGTCTACGGACTATGAGTTTTGGTTGACGGAGTGTCAACAGGTGAACAAGCTCGGGGAATTGAATTGGCTTTGAAGCTGTGACAGCCCCACCTTCCCCTAAGGCAAACCAAAGGGGTTGGCGGACTGCCTGCCTAGCTCTCGCCAGGACTACGGAATCGAATCCCACAAAACCCTAGACTACGCGCGATAGAATCCAAAACCATAGAATCACAACATCTCAAATGATTACACTTATACATATTGTTACATCAAAGTCTTGAACAAAGTAACTAAAATACAAGTCAGGGTATCCATATCGGTCAAAATACAATTAGGGTTTCAGTTGCAAAAGAGCTTAACAAAATACATATACAATAGCTCGCCCCTTTTCTTCAAAAATCATGATTTCCAAGAAGTTAAACCCTGTAAGGAAAACAAAAGTAACGGAACGGGGTGAGCTTACGCTCAATGAGGTACCATAAGTACAAGTAGTCATGAATCATGGCATTTCACGTATCAATCATGCAGTTATACACACCAGATAGGGAAATAATTAATCATTTCCAAGAGAAAGGATACAGGTGGCTCTCAGGAGCCAAAGTTCCCATTGCTTCATCGGAGCTTGATCAAATAGTAGTTGACACTCCGTCAACTTTCAAATAAAGTAACCCGTCCAGTAGAGCACCACTTTAACGCCGATTCCGTCCACCAAACATACCCCTCACCGGGCCCGAACACCTCAGCAGTACAGTGGGTGGTAATACTCGAGTATACCGGAAGGTCGAGGAGATACACTCCACTCGACAAACAGTGACCCGAGGGTCGTTACCTCGTCTACCAGCCCTTGCTGGCTCGACTCGAGTAACTTCCACTAGGGCTTTGAGCTCAGTGATTACAGTACAGTGGTGGGGCTCATGCCCAATATTCAAGTCAATCGCAGTGCAGTTTCACAGTTTCCAGTCAAACACATTGCAGTACAATGGTAAACAGTTACACAGTAAGAGGACGAGAGCGGTAAAGTACACCCTCGCCTCGTTCCCGCAGTTCACAGTTGAGCACTTTACAGTTTCAAAGACATATAGTCACTTAAGCACTTAAATCATGCCATAGTACACTCACGTTCCATACGAACCTTACAAAAGTCACAGATAATCAAGTTGCAAGTTGCAAGTACAGATGAATCAGATAAGCACCAATTTAAGGGGTGGTACACTCACCAGTTCAAGTGCAGATACTTCAAAAGTTTTTTCCCCCAAAATGACTTTAATCGCCAAGAAACCCTAAAATAACCAAAGTAGCAATTAAGGTTTTCACATCCCAAATTCTAGTAAATGAAACGCACAAGTGAGGCTCGACTATGAGTCGTATGCCTACCCCAAATGAACTATGAAGGCAAAGTTGCAAAAGCGTGATTTCGGAACGAAAAGGTAACAGGAGGACCTAGGGGCTTGAATGACCTAAAAGCCGTTCATCTACTAAGAATCAACTCAAACTTGAAGGAACCAAGCGGCCTAGAAAGTTGGGCGGCGTGCCCTTTGTGTTTACCAAATTTCCAGCCATATATGGCTTCATTATTTTCCTCAATCAGCCCCAGAAACACACACAAATAAGGTTACCACAATAGCCCTTCCATAGGCTCCAAAATCATCCCAGTATAACACAAGTGCAATAGTGCAAGCAAATATCAATTTTGGAGACAAAAGCTAAATGGCAGATTTGGTATCTCGTAGCATTTTAGTCATAACCGAAGCTATGGTTATCAAATCGGGGTGAACCTTATACTATTTCGAAGCTAAGACAGAGGGGAACAACTTTTATGAAGGCCACTTAACCTAATTTATAGTTTATCTAAGTCGAATTTACCAAACACAGATCCAAAAGTTTAAGATCAGTCTAGTTATCAGCACTGACTTTAACCAGCAATAACTCAGGCTACACAACTCCGATTCAGTTGATTCCAAAGCCATTAGAAAGCTAAGATACAAGGCTACAATTCTTAAGAAGGCATAAAAAGTTAATTCATTCATCTTCCCAGTCAAATGAGCCAATTACAGAGGCTGATTATCATTTCCGGACAGAAACAGGGAAGCAGGGGTAAAATAGTCATTTCACAGGCTACCGTGCTCCGATTGAGCTGAAATTTTACAGGCATAATCGACACATAATTCTCTACAACTTTCATGTTTTGAGCTAAGGCCAATTCGGCCTCCATCCTGGACGAACAGAACTGGTCAGAACAGGGCAATATAAGAACCCTAATCCGGAATTTTCCCACATAAAGCTGAAATTTCCGCAATTAACCACAATTAATGCACAATAACTTCAATTCCATACCATACTAAGCCACCAATCCAAGCCAACCTTAGTCATCATATGAAAACAGAAAAATTCCCAAGAAAATGATAAATTCACCAAACTTCACTTTAAACCACAAATTCATCCATAAACTAAGCTCCTTAACCGATATAAGCCACTACTTTGCAATTATTATGGACAAAATTGAAGTTCTAAGCAATATACCTCAATCACCAAGAAAGGTAGCAACTTAGGGCTTCTCTTTGCAAAATCACTCCACAAGCACCTTTGATCTTCCTTAATAAGCAATTCCTACGGAGGAAATCGGATTTTTATCGGTTGATTTGCAAGATTTGGACAAGGAATTGAAGTAGAAGTTGAAGCTTTCTTTCCTTTTCTCTCTAGAGGAATTTCAGCCAAGAAGCTTGCAAAATGAAGATGATTTGGTCAAATTTTGCTTTTGGTAAAGTTGTAGAAAGTTAGGCCAAGTGTTGGCCCAATAGGATCGCGCCACGTGTCGCCTTTTTGGATTTCTCCTTATCCTTTAGCTTCCAATGATTAAATACCTAACTAACCTCCAGTTATCTCTTAACACTCAGTAATTTAATGCCTTACTGCACAACTTAACCTAATTGGCCGAATTTCTCTCACTTAACGCCTTAGCGGGTCCCACATCCGCTATTTGCTCCAAATCTCTCGTGAACTCACTTATACTAGAAAAATGACTTAAATACTATATTTACTTATAAAACATGTATAAAATGAATATAATAAAGAAAATAGAAAATGTGTGCACGGAAACCGATAAAACCCTAAAACCCTAAAACCGGATTTTTTTTGTCTTCCTCGGGTTCTCACAGAAGCCATCCGTATCCTACTATTGTGATGTTACATTTCTGTCTATTGATGTGAAATATCTTGATTTACATGTTTATTTGGATGTGATTTTACGTTTTTACCCCCGATTATTCACTAAGCATATAGCTTACCCCATTCCATTTGTTTTCCTTAGTAGGGGCCGATGCGGGGAAAGCTCGGGAAAGTGTATAGACTTTTGGTTTATAGAATAATGAGTTTTGCCCTAGTACGTGTTATAAGTTGACCAGTAAGATGTATATATTTGTTGTGGTGGTTATAGTTAGCAATTTTTCCAGGGTTTACTTTTTGTACTAATGGTTTGTATAGCTTGATGTAATAGTGATACAACTTTTGAAGGTGTAATAGTGTATGTAGAACTTTCTTGTAGCGTGAAATCTATTTTCTCGTTTTAGAGTATCGAGTCCTGGCGCGAGCTAGGCAGGCGATCTGCTAAACCCTTTGGTACGCCTCTGGGTACGGTGGGGTCGTCACAGGTGGTATCAGAGCGCCTAGGTTAGAGGACTTGAGCAGTTGGGAAATGTGTTATAGAACATATAAGTATTCGATTGCCTTTAAGTTGAATCGTCTCTATTAAGATGAATTGCCGGAGAACTGATTAAGTGATGTTTTGTTGTTTAGGTATGGAGACTGGTAGACCTAACGGTGCCGGAGCACGAGCTACGAATGTAGGTGGGCCGGTGAATCGGATGGTGCGCCGACGAGTTCTTAGATAAAAGAGATGGGTCGGGGAACCCTATAGATTGTATTCTCCCTTCGGTCAGATGAGTCGATCGTGTGAGTGTCGACATACGTATGGATACCCTGATGAGGTAGTTATGACTCTAGATGACGAGCGTCGTCGCCTAGGTAAGGTGATTGACACTCTTAGGGCACAGTTAGAAGAGGCTAGAGAAGTAAGTCATGGACAGGCCATGTGCCTGCGTGACCTTGAGGCGGGGCTACGACTTGAGGAGGAGCGAACACATACACTTGGTCATCAGTTTGAGGAGACCCACCGCCACCTCTTCGCTTTGAAGGGGCAGATGAGAGAGAGAGCCTGTGCTATTATGCGAGACTGTGAGGTTCTCTTGAATGTGGCTGCAGAAGCGCCACCTAGGGCTGGCGGCGCGGGGCCAATGGATGCGATAGACTCTATATGCTCTATAGGGGATTTCCGCTAGGGCCGTTACTCTGAGTTGTTTGTTGACTCTTTTGGAGCCGGTGTGCTCATGAACTAACATGTTTTGTACTGGTTGGATATGAGCTATTATGTGAATTGATATGTGTATATTTTTGGCGTGAATTGTATATATATGTATATAGTTTCGTGTATGATATTTTGGTATCTTGGCTATTTCGGGTATTTTATAATTTTCAATGCTTTGAACTCGTACCATATTTTGTTCTAATTATAGAAGATACAAAACAATCAAATGGAGACTCGTGGTCGAGGTGGGGGTAGAGGACGAGGACAAGGAACCGAAGGGGTAACCAATGAAAATGCAAATAGACAAGCCGAGACCCAAGTAGCTACGGCCATACAGCGAATGGCTGATTTGTTAGAACAAATGGTTAACCAACAGGGTCAAGGTCAGGTACAGCAACCCGGAAATCATGAGGGAGAGGACCGTGCCTTAGAACGGTTCCAAAAGTTTCTACCGCCAAAATTTTTGGGTGGACCTAACCCTGATATAGCGGAGAGTTGGTTGGATCGAATGTTAGATATTTTCGCTGCGTTAGGATACCCGGAGGAACGGCAGATAGCTTTTGCTGTTTTTCAATTTGAGGAGCAGCTCGTGCCTGGTGGAATGTGATTCGAGCCAAATGGGATAGAAAGCAGACCCCATGGACATGGGTTAATTTTACTCGTGAGTTTAATGAGAAGTACTTACCGCCACTTGTTCAAGAAAGGCGAGAGGATGAGTTCATACGACTACGTCAAGGGACTATGAGTGTGGCGGAGTACGAAACACAATTTACCAAACTCTCTCGTTTCGCTCCAGAGTTAGTGCTGATAGACCGAAAGAGAATTCGTCGGTTTGTCCAGGGTTTGAACGTGGAGATTCAAGAGGCACTGGCAGCTGCTCAATTGGAGACATATAGTCAAGTTATTGAAAAGGCACAACGAATTGAAAGCACTAAGAGTCAAGTAAAGGCTTTTCATGACAAGAAAAGAAGACAACCGGATACAAGTAGTTATATTGATGGACAGAGCTCAAGGAGCGAGCCACTATCTAAGATCGGCTGAGGAGTAGGTGGTCCACGATCCACCGGGATCCCGAATCAAGGAAATTTTGAGAAGGGGCAGGCTGGGAGAGAGACCCAAAGGGGTACCTCACGTGGAGGTCCGACATCAGGACCTAGAATGACATGTGGGTTTTGTGGGGCTGCTAACCACATGGAAGATAATTGTTGGAAGAAAGGACAAGTTCGGAAATGCTACCGATGTGGTAGTGCTGAGCACCTGATTGCTCAGTGCCCTCACCTATCAAAGGAAGTAAATTTGCCGAGGATAGAAGGGAACACTTCTAAGCCGACCAATACAGCGGATAATCGACCGAAAATGCCGGCAAGGGCTTATACAATGGGACATCAGGAGATGAACATGCAACCCTTGGCAGACATCGAAGGTACCCTCCCTACCTTCTATCGTATCACAGAGGTTTTAATAGTCCTATTGAGGTTTCTTTCTACTCGTTTTGGAAGATTACTAACATTGAAGCCGAGTACAACGGAATTAGTATGTTGTTAAGAATTTATGGAATTCAATCTATGAGACATTCAACGTTCATTAAGAATACGTGGAGACCATTGAGACTTGGAGATAAGGACTACCCGGTTGGTTCTTGTATTGGAATACATAGAGTGACAAACTTTAGGGGTGAATTTTATTATCAACGATGGACTCGTTAATGAGGTATTAGAGTATTCCAACCCTTAGCTCGTGAATAGATTAGAAAGCTTTGACCTAAAGGCTGTAATTTCGAGGACGAAATTCTTTTAAGGAGGGGAGATTGTGATACCCCAACTTTTAGGATAATATTTTTATTTAGTCTCAACGAGGATATTACGGTTTCTTTATTTTATTTTTGTTTTAAGAAACTGTTTTATTTTAAAGCCTAGAAACCCTACTTGTACTCAAAATTCTAGTTTTACTTGTGACTAACCGATTTTTATTAAATCTCTCACATTTTAATCGAAACCCTAATTTTAATTTATGGAGTTGTAAAATTCCTTTTATTTTTCTTAAAATTCCTTTTTATTTGGCATTTGTTCCTTTAGAATAGCTTTACTACTCATTTACGCCCTCAGTAGTTACAATCAACCATAGAATCAAGGGTTTTTCCTTTTAGGTTCCTAGTTCGGGTAAATTAGGGTTTTTGAATATTTTGGCCTCGTGATCACTTGGTGAGGTGTGTGTGCTAAATTTGGTGATTAAGAATGAGTTTTAAATAAGAAAATGTGTGTGATTAGAAGTAATAATAATAAGTTAGTGAATTATAAGTTAAAACCCTAGTACGTGCGAAATAAGGAAAAACGGGTTGAACCGATGTGTACCGTTCGTTACCGATTGAGTGCACCACTTGAACATTACTTTATTACCTTAATCTCCTTGTTATTAATTGATTAAAATCAGCCCCAAAATATCTTCAAGACAGCTGAAATGTTTGACCAAGAAAAAGAGAGAAAAGAAAGCAAAAATGAGAATTATTCTTGTGGTGCCACTAGTCGGATGCATAGGAAATTTTGACTAAGCATTTGTCTTTCCTTTTTATCTTCTTCTTGGCTCCATTTTCTTCCATTTTCTTGAGCTTGGCCGAAATTTTAGGGGAGGGAAAACACAAGAGAGAAACCTTCAACTCCAACTTCAACTTGTGCTTGAATCTTGAGTTCTAATCAAAGTTTGTGCAAACTACTCCATAAAACTTGCTCACTAAGGAGTTTTAAAGGCTTTGGTGGAGTGATTTTGGAGAGGAAAGCTCTAAGCTACCATCTTTATTGAGGTTACAAGGTACTTTGGTAAGAAACTTCCCTCCACTTCATATATGTGTAAGCTAGTAGCTTAAAGTTGTAGTTTTGGTAGCTTTGTGAGGAAATTTCATGGGTTGAAGTAGTATTATGGTAAATTTCAGTTTTATGATGAATTCTCTGCTCTTATATGATACTTAGTGATTAGTCATGGTTTGATAGCTCAGCCATGTGTAATATTGAGGAATTATATGCTAGTTTGACTTACCTAAAGAAATTTCCAGCTTTAGCTTCAAATTCCCAGCATTGGTAGTGATGAATCTGCTCTGTTCTGACCAGTTCTATTCGTGTATGATGGAGGCCGAATTAGGCTTAGGCTAAAACATAACAGTTGTAGGGAATGGTGTTTTATAGCTTTCTGTAAAATTTCAGCTCAATCGGAGCACTGTATCATGTGAAATGACCGAAATACCCTTGACTGCCATAGGTAGAGTTCTGTGGACAGTTTTGACATTTCATCATTCTGGCCTCGTTTTTCCACCTTGATCCGTATGAAACTAGCTTTTGGCCAAAACACAAAAGTTGTAGTACTATGTTTTATCTTTCCAACGCATCTAAAAACGTCTCAATCGGACTTTGGTAGCCCGAGTTATTGCCATTTGAACACAGTTCTGTTAACCAGCCCGATGGTGAAATTCTGGTTCTGTAATTGGTAAATTTGACCTATCTATACTATGAACGGGGCTGCGTTGTCTTCATCAAAGTTGTAGCCCTTTGGCTCAGCTTCAAAACGGTATAAATTTTACTCCAAACCGATAGGTGTAGCTTAAGTTGTGACCGAAACGCCAAGAGACATCAAATCTGCCATTTAGCTATTTGCCTTTAAACTTGATTTCCGATTGCCTTGTTACGATTTGTGTTGTAATTGGATTATTTTGAGCCCAGTTGAAGGGCTATTGTGGTACCCTTGCTTATGTGTGACATTGGAGCTGATTTGAGGAAAATAATGAAGCCAAAATGGCTGAAAAATAGGTAAACACAAGGGGCATGCCGCCCAAATTTTCACTCAAGGTACAAACCAGCCTTTGGAGTTCTGGTTCGGTAATCAGCAAATTTGACCTAGATCCACTGAAAACTGGGTTGAGTTGTCTTCATGAAAGTTGTAACCCTTTGTCTTAGCTTCGAGACACTACCTAGTACACCTTGATCCGATAACCACAGTTCGGGTTTCGGGTTATGGTCGAAACCTTGCAACCCGTTTTCATACCATTTTCATTTCTGCGCACGCGCACATGCATTTCTTGGCCGTTTTTGCCGTTTTGGCCGTTTTAGACCATATTTCCATTTGTGATGGTTTTTTTGACTGATGGTTGCGTATAATCTTCTGTCACAGGCAGTGACGAACCGGACGGAGTCGGTGGACTCATATAAAGTGCCTTGATTTGCGTGCTAACTATTTTGAGTGAGTAATTGGGTTGGTTTATATGATAAATTGTCAAAGTGCCTTGTATATGTTACATGGGTACTTAGGCGAGGGTGTACTTTATCTCACTCGACCTAAACCCAACCTTATTGTTGATTTAATATGTGAGAATACATGCTTTGTATTGAGAATCACCCTTTTGCTGTGTGCTGTTGGGGTGAACATGATTTGAATTGAACCCCTTGTGCTGTGTGCTGTTGGGGTGAGTACTTTGTTGCGTACTTTATTGAGAGATATCATCTAATGAGAGATTGGATATCTCAGGGCTTGGTTCCAACCCGGTTCCAAGGCTAGACGAACTGTTCGAGCCAGTCAGGGGTTGGTCGAAGTTAGTTCCATGCTAACCTTGGGATTTCGTTCTTTGTTAAGCTTTGATTAAAGCTAAGTGATTTTGTTTTGCTCGAGCTGCTGTGTGCTGTTGACTGGCCAGCGGGGGTTGATAAGTGAACGGGGAAGTAAGTGGAGTCTACGGACTATGAGTTTTGGTTGACGGAGTGTCAACAGGTGAACAAGCTCGGGGAATTGAATTGGCTTTGAAGCCATCCGTATCCTACTATTGTGATGTTACATTTCTGTCTATTGATGTGAAATATCTTGATTTACATGTTTATTTGGATGTGATTTTACGTTTTTACCCCCGATTATTCACTAAGCATATAGCTTACCCCATTCCATTTGTTTTCCTTAGCAGGGGCCGATGCGGGGAAAGCTCGGGAAAGTGTATAGACTTTTGGTTTATAGAATAATGAGTTTTGCCCTAGTACGTGTTATAAGTTGACCAGTAAGATGTATATATTTGTTGTGGTGGTTATAGTTGGCAATTTTTCCAGGGTTTACTTTTTGTACTAATGGTTTGTATGGCTTGATGTAATAGTGATACAACTTTTGAAGGTGTAATAGTGTATGTAGAACTTTCTTGTAGCGTGAAATCTATTTTCTCGTTTTAGAGTATCGAGTCCTGGCGCGAGCTAGGCAGGCGATCTGCTAAACCCTTTGGTACGCCTCTGGGTACGGTGGGGTCGTCACAGGTGTAACTTTAGTTGTAATTGAAATGTCAAAAGGTGAGAGGAACTTGATAATTTTAGAATTTCCTTTGCTTGATATGATATTCGTGATTTAGGGAATTGAACTAGAGTTAAGAGGCTATCTATGATGAATAAGGATCATGAGCTGTGATTGGTAAGTGATTCCAAAACTGGTTCCAAAATTATTTTCTAACTATTTCGTGCACTGTTTTCTTGCATGTGTGCCATGCAATGATTTGGTTCAGATGAGTGCTTGAAAGTCTTGTGCTTAAAACCAACGTCTCCATTTTAATGGCACTTGATTTGAATATGGGAGCACCGATGGCTCTCTTGTACTGCTTGACTGTTACTGGATTTTATTGGAGAGTTGGAAGTTTAAAACTACGATTTCCCTGACTCACACGGGCAATAAACTTACATTTGATTACTGATATATGCACAAGTGTGAAACTTCTTTGATTATTGATTTTAACTGGACATTCGTTGAGCTTTTAGCTTACCCCAAAATATTTATTTCCTCTCCACAGAGCTCGAAGCAAAGGAACACTTGGATTAACTTGTTAGTGTGACGGGATGGGAGATCTCGGGTATGTTTTGAATTTCGATTAGAGTGGTGATTCTTAGTGCCTGAGTGCCAGTCGAGAACTATCCTAACCTGATTAGGGCATGAATGAGGAGAAGCTCTTGTAAGATAGAAGAATTCACTGTAGAATCAGTTTGTGAACAAAAGAGAGAATTTCGAGGACGAAATTCTTTTAAGAGGGAGAGAGTGTGAGGACCCGTAAAATTTTCCTATTTCATATCATTTAATTCTATTTCTTTTCATGCATTTTCTTTATTTTATTCTACTACCTTAAAATTCTAGACATTTATAAGTGAATATGGTTTTCTAAAACATTTTTCTAGTATAAGTTAGTTCGGGTTGGTTTGGAAGCGTATTAAGGACGTGGGGTCCGCTAGTGTGATATAATTTTGCCGATTAGGTGGTGAAATATTAAGTGATATTATTTTACAAGGTGCTAGGAGACAATTAGAGGTCAGCTAGATAGATTAACCATTGGAGGAAAGAAGATAAGCTTGAAACCCTAAAAGGTGCCACATGTCGCAACCCGGTTGGATGAAGACTTGCCTAACTTTCTTGCCTTTACCAAAAGCTAAAGTTGACCAAAATCATCTTCATCCTTTAAGCTCTCTTGGCCGAAATTTTGAGGAAGAAAAAGAGAGAGAAAGTTCATCTTGCACTTCAATTTCCAAACTCAATCTTGAGTTCCAACCATAGCTTTTGCAAATCACACCATAAAAGTGCTAGTCCAAGGAGTTCTAAGGTGGTTGTGGAGCAATTTTGGGAGGAAGAAGCCTAGGTCATCATTTTTCTTGAGGATCCAAGGTAACTTGCTAAGGAAATCCCTCTTTGTTCTCAATAATTCCCAATTTGTGGCTTAAAGTTGTAGTTGTGGTAGTTTTATGAGCATATTTTGTGGTTTGAAGTAGTTTAGTGTAATTTTCGGTTATAGTGAATATTTCTGTCCGGTTCTGCCCAGATATATTCGGCCATCAAGGAGGCCGAATTGGACTTAGCTCAAAACATGAAAGTTATAGATAATTGAGTGTAGATTATGCCTGTAAAGTTTCCGCTCAATCGGAGCAGGATAGCTTGTGAAATGACTAATTTACCCCTGCTTCCCTGTTTCTGTCCGGAAATGATTATCAGCCTCTGTAATTGGCTCGTTTGGCTGGGAAGATGAATGAATTAGCTTTTGGTGCCTTCTTAAGAATTGTAGACTTGTATCTTAGCTTTCATATGGATTTGGAATCAACTGAATCGGAGTTGTGTGTGCTGAGATATGATTGAATAAATCAGGAATGCTAGTTGACTTTCACAGTGAGTTTCAAACTGGAAAATCTAGGGCTGTTTGGGTAAATTTGACTAGGTTAGGTTGAAAACTGGGTTGAGGTATCTTCATAAGAATTGTAACCCTATGTGTTAGCTTTCCAACGCCTCTAAAAACACCCAAAACGGAATTGTGTAGCCTGAGTTATTGTCAGTTAAAGTCAGTGCTGATAACTAGACTGATCTTGAACTTTTGGATCTGTGATTGGGACATTTGACTTAGATAAACTCTAAATTAGGTTAAGTGGCCTCCATAAAAGTTGTTCCCCTCTGTCTTAGCTTCGATATGGTATAAGGTTCACCCCGATTTGATAACCATAGCTCCGGGTATGACTAAAATGCTACGAGATGTCAAATCTGCCATTTAGCTTTTGTCTTCAAAATTGATATTTGCTTGTACTTTTGCACTTGTGTTATTCTTGGATGGTTTTGGAACCTATTGAACGGCTATTGTAATGATAATATTTGTATGTGATTGTGGGGCCTGATTAAGGAAAATAAGGAAGCCATATATGGCTGGAAATTTGGTAAAAACAAAGGGCATGCTGCCCAATTTTCTAGGCCGCGTAGTTCCTTCAAGTTTGAGTTGATTCTTAGTAGATGAGCGGCTTTTAGGTCATTCAAGCCCCTAGGTCCTCCCGTTACCTTTTCGTTCCGAAATCACGCTTTGCAGCCTTGAATTAGTAGCTCATTTGGATAGGCATACGACTTGTAGTCGAGCCTCACTTGTGCACTTCATTTACTAGAATTTGGACGTGAAAACTTCAATGGTCTACTTTGGTTATTTTAGGGTTTCTGGACGATTAAAGTCATTTTGAGGAAAACTTTTGAAGTATCTGCGCTTGAACTGGTGAGTGTACCACTCCCTCCTTTGTTGCTTAACTTGGCTTTCTGTTCATGCAAATCTGAAATTTGAATGACTGTACTATCTGTTTATTCCATGGAGACAAGGGTGTACTTTATCACTCTTGTTCTCTTGTCCGCATGTGTGAGAACCCAAAAATTTTCACATTTTCAAGTATTATTTTATTTCTTTGTCTATATTTTATACTATCCTTGAAAATATTAAATGTTTTATACATTTTACAAGTAAGTATAATTTTTAAATCATTTTCCTAGTATAAGTTAGTGTACGTTAATTCGAAGTGCATTTTTCGACGTGGGACCCGCTAGTGCGATATAATTTTGCCGATTAGGTGCTGAAGCATTAAGTGACATTATTTTTCAAGGTGCTAGGAGATGATTAGAGGTTAATTAGGTAGACTAACCATTGGAAGAGAGGAGATAAGCTTGGAACATTCAAGAGGCCACGTGTCGCGTTCCGATTGGCGGTTGGACTTGACCAAGTTCTTTTCACCTTTACTAAAACCAAATTTTGACCCAAATTTCCTCATTTTTGTACCCTCTTGGCCAGCCCTTTGGTGAAGAAAAACAAGAGAGAGCTTCTTCCATTTCTAGCTTCCAAATTCACTCAAATCTTGAGTTCCAACCATCAAAAGTGCAAATTACTCCATACAAAGTGCTAGCTAGAGAGGATTAAAGGTATTGGTGGAGTTGTTTTGGAAGAAAAAACCCTAAGCTACCACTTTCTTTGAGGTTTCAAGGTAAGATTGCTAAGAACATCCTTCTTTGGTTCCCATAGTTGTAATTTGGTGGCTTGTGGTTGCCACTTTGGTGGTTTTGTGCATTAATTCTTGGTTATAAGTGGTGAGGTGTGGATTTTCGGTTTTCTTAGAACTTTTCTGCCCTGTCTGACCAGTGTTGTTCGGCCATGATGAAGGCCGAATTAGACTTAGCTCAAAACATGAAAGTTGTAGAGAATTGAATGTAGATTATGCCTGTAAAATTTCAGTGTAATCGGAGCACGGTAACCTGTGAAATGACTATTTTACCCCTGCTTCCCTGTTTCTGTCCGAGGATGATAATCAGCATCTGTAATTGGCTCTTTTGGCTGGGAAGATGAATGAATTAGCTTTTGATGCCTTCTTAAGAATTGTAGCCTTGTATCTTATCTTTCGCATGGCTTTCGAATCAACTGAATCGGAGTTGTGTGTGCTGAGATATGACTGAATAAATCAGGACTGCTAGTTGAATTTCACAGTGAGCTTTGAACTGGAATATCTGGGTCTGTTTGGGTACATTTGACTAGGTTTCATTGAGAACTGGATTGTGGTATCTTCATAAGAATTGTAGAGCTATGTCTTAGCTTCGAAACAGTATAAAGTTTACCTCAATCCGATAGGTGTAGCTTCGGTTGTGACCAATACGCTAAAAGATGTCAAACCTGTCATTTTGTTCCTTGTCTTAAACCTTAATCCCTATCCCTTTTCTAGTTTGGTTTTGTAATTGAATGACTTTTAGCCTTTTTAACGGCTATTGTAATGAGATTATTTGTATGTGATTTTGGGGGCTGATTGAGGAAAATAATGAAGCCATAAATGGCTAGAAATTTGGTAAACACAAAAGGGCGTGCTGTCCAAATTTGCACTCAAATGGCGATTTCAAATTTTAAGGGCAGACATAAGTTTTACAACTATTTTACTCATGTATTTTGGACTAAATGCACTCTTTTTACTTCCAAAATCATACTTATACATTGTACTATTAGTTATTCGAATTTTCTTTGATAAATCAAACATTTTGATGGTTGAACCATAATACTTTCTCATGATTATTTTAGGGTTTCTTGGTGACTAAAGTTGAGATCCGGAGGGATACTTTGGACGTTATTTTGCTTATTTCGGTGAGTGTTCTATATACGCTTTGTTTCTAATGACTATGTGAACTATTGTGACTATTTGGATTGTTGCTTTAATACGTGATTGAGGTATGTTATGTTTCAAAAATGATTTTTGCTAGGCGAGTGTGTACTTTATCGCACTCGACCTAAATGAACGTGAACTTTCAATGATTGAATGATTAAATGTTACTTGTGCATGAATGTAAGCCTTCTGGCTGAACTGGGCCCTTGCCCTTTGTTACTGGTCGACTCGAGCCAGAAACGGATTCGGTCGGGCGATTAGTGACCCTGGGTGAATGTTGGTATACTCGAGTATGACCACGAAGTTGGCGGAGATTGGGGAATGAAATGAATGAACGAACGACAAGGAAATGAAGGAGTTTTCACTTACAAACAATGTTTTAATGATCGGAGAAATAAGGAAAATATTAGGCGAATGAATGAATGAATAAACGAATGGCTCCTCGTGAGCGTGTATCCTTTTAATGAATGCGTTATTATTGCTTTCATATTATAAATGCTTCTAAATTACTTGTTATCCCTTGGTTGATGCCCTTGTCTAGTTGCTTGGTTATGTATATAGAATCTCGCTGGGCTTTTAGCTCATTCCACGCCTTTTGTTTTCCTTACAGGGGTTGCAAGTATGGGCGAGAGATCTGTATAGAACAGAATAGCCTAGTTTTTGTTTTGAATTGTTTTGTTTTGGCTTTTATTTCCGCTCTAGTGCTTGGATAAGGTGGACTGTACGGTGAATTCAGAGCTTTGGTATACATTTGGGACTGTACTTGTGGTTGAGATTGAGATGAATGTATTTATATGGTTCAAGTTTGGGTATTGTTTTCGCTTATTCTCGAGGCTTTTCTTATTTTATTTTATGTGAGTGAACGAGTCCTCGAGGTTTATCTTATTTTGTTCGGAGAGAGTGAACGAGTCCTGGCGAGAGCTGGGCAGGCGGTCCGCCGAACCCTTTGGTTCGCCTTAGGGTAAGGTGGGGCTGTCACAGGTGGTATCAGAGCTACTTCGCGTGGTCTCTGCGCGGAGTGAGCTTGGGCCAAGTGGTGTATGGTCCTGATTGTGTGAATAAGTGTAAAGGACTAAGTGCTCCTTTGAGCATAAGCTATGAATCATGAATCGTCATAGGTCTTAAATCTTTATTATGGTACTCGAGGACAACAGAGATGTACGTCTGGTAGGAATCTCGATTGTAGATAATTTACACTTGGGACTGGCCAGCTCGAGTGGAGAATTATCTCGGATTCTTGTACCCGAGTACGCGGGTAGTACTAAGGATTTGCAATCTTTTGTGGGAAGCAGGATTGGGCTAATGTTTGGTGAGAGTAAGTGTAAATGGTTAACGGATGTATAGTTCGGATAGTAAGGGAAGTGAGAGATCGGTTGGGGAGTGTTTTAGTCGAGTGTGGAACGGCACGTTGTGTTTTCTT
The DNA here is from genome assembly GCA_023065735.1 of Coffea humblotiana. NCBI lineage: Eukaryota > Viridiplantae > Streptophyta > Magnoliopsida > Gentianales > Rubiaceae > Coffea > Coffea humblotiana. The sequence goes on from CM041216.1 coordinate 17,915,212, forward strand.
CCTGTTTTGCCCTGTACTGCTACTGAATATGTTTGACTTGTGACATTTCGATATTTACATGAATAGTACTTGCTGTACTTGGTTTGTCTAACTTGACATTATTTCTTGCGTATTTGGTGTGTTATATATTGCTATTTTGAGTCAATCACTCTGTTTACATACTAAATTACCTTTTGAAAAAAAAAGGGAGAGAGAAAAGGGAATGGATAGGAGACGTAGTCGCGGACGTGGAGCTAGTCGTGGCCGTGGGGCTAGGCAAGCTCAAGAACCTAGAAAAGAAAGAGAAACAGTAGCTGAGCAAGAGCATGGACCGAGGGTTGAGGCCGGAGATCAAGTAGCGACGGCGATACAACAAATGACAAATATCTTAGCGCGATTGGTCGATCAACAAGGCCAATTGCCAGTGAATCAACCCCAGAATCCTGAGATAAGAGAAATAGGAGAGGATAGGGCTTTGGAACGGTTTCAAAAGTTTAATCCTCCCAAATTTCTTGGGGGACCTGATCCAGATGTAGCGGAACAGTGGTTAGAAGTAATGATCAACATCTTCGCAGCCCTGAACTACACAGAGTATAGGCAAGTGAACTTTGCTGTGTTTCAATTCGAAGGACCGGCCCGAGCATGGTGGAATGTTATTAGGGCAAAATGGGAGAGAGAACAAACTGCATGGACATGGGTGAATTTTACAAGGCAATTTAACGAGAAGTACCTCCCACCTCTGGTCCAAGAAAGGAGGGAGGATGAATTTATTGGATTGCGTCAGGGAATCTTGAGTGTGGCCGAATATGAGACGAAATTTACTAGATTGTCTAAGTTCGCCTCTGAATTAGTGGTTACCGAGCGAAGAAGGATAAGACGGTTCATCCAAGGCTTGAATTTGGAAATTCAAAAAACTTTAGCGGCGGTTCAATTTAACACTTTTACGGAAGCTCTCGAGAAAGCACAGAGAATCGAGAATGCAAAAGCACAAGTAAAAGCTCTCCAAACGCGGAAAAAAGGTACATCTAGTAGCATACTTGAGGAATCTGGAGAAAGGATAACGCCCTCCAAAATGCAAAAAGTAAACCCTTTCCCTCATCCACCCTGGACATTTGGAGCACTACATGAGGGATCTACAAAAGGAAGTCAAATAGGACCTGAGAAGACTTCTCGAGAAAGCCAAATAGTAACCCCTCGCTTGGTTTGTGGATATTGTGGGAAAGCAAACCATACTGAAAGTGATTGCTGGAGAAAAGGGCGAAAGTGTTTGATCTGCGGGAGTAGCGATCATCAACTGAGTAATTGTCCGAAGAAACAGCCACGAGAGAATAGTATTCAATCAGTGGGTAGAACCAAGCCTAAACCAACCAATGAAAGAGGGAACCGAACAAAAGCACCAACTCAGGTATATGCCGTAGATCAGCAACAAGCTCCGGGGTCACATGAGGAAACAGAAAGTAAAATTTCGAGGACGAAATTTCTTAAGGGGGAGAGAGTGTGAGAACCCGAAAATTTTCACATTTTCAAGTATTATTTTATTTCTTTGTCTATATTTTATACTATCCTTGAAAATATTAAATGTTTTATACATTTTACAAGTAAGTATAATTTTTAAATCATTTTCCTAGTATAAGTTAGTGTACGTTAATTCGAAGTGCATTTTTCGACGTGGACCCGCTAGTGCGATATAATTTTGCCGATTAGGTGCTGAAGCATTAAGTGACATTATTTTCCAAGGTGCTAGGAGATGATTAGAGGTTAATTAGGTAGACTAACCATTGGAAGAGAGGAGATAAGCTTGGAACATTCAAGAGGCCACGTGTCGCGTTCCGATTGGCGGTTGGACTTGACCAAGTTCTTTTCACCTTTACTAAAACCAAATTTTGACCCAAATTTCCTCATTTTTGTACCCTCTTGGCCAGCCCTTTGGTGAAGAAAAACAAGAGAGAGCTTCTTCCATTTCTAGCTTCCAAATTCACTCAAATCTTGAGTTCCAACCATCAAAAGTGCAAATTACTCCATACAAAGTGCTAGCTAGAGAGGATTAAAGGTATTGGTGGAGTTGTTTTGGAAGAAAAAACCCTAAGCTACCACTTTCTTTGAGGTTTCAAGGTAAGATTGCTAAGAACATCCTTCTTTGGTTCCCATAGTTGTAATTTGGTGGCTTGTGGTTGCCACTTTGGTGGTTTTGTGCATTAATTCTTGGTTATAAGTGGTGAGGTGTGGATTTTCGGTTTTCTTAGAACTTTTCTGCCCTGTCTGACCAGTGTTGTTCGGCCATGATGAAGGCCGAATTGGACTTAGCTCAAAACATGAAAGTTGTAGAGAATTGAATGTAGATTATGCCTGTAAAATTTCAGTGTAATCGGAGCACGGTAACCTGTGAAATGACTATTTTACCCCTGCTTCCCTGTTTCTGTCCGAGGATGATAATCAGCATCTGTAATTGGCTCTTTTGGCTGGGAAGATGAATGAATTAGCTTTTGATGCCTTCTTAAGAATTGTAGCCTTGTATCTTATCTTTCGCATGGCTTTCGAATCAACTGAATCGGAGTTGTGTGTGCTGAGATATGACTGAATAAATCAGGACTGCTAGTTGAATTTCACAGTGAGCTTTGAACTGGAATATCTGGGTCTGTTTGGGTACATTGGACTAGGTTTCATTGAGAACTGGATTGTGGTATCTTCATAAGAATTGTAGAACTATGTCTTAGCTTCGAAACGGTATAAAGTTTACCTCAATCCGATAGGTGTAGCTTCGGTTGTGACCAATACGCTAAAAGATGTCAAACCTGTCATTTTGTTCCTTGTCTTAAACCTTAATCCCTATCCCTTTTCTAGTTTGGTTTTGTAATTGAATGACTTTTAGCCTTTTTAACGGCTATTGTAATGAGATTATTTGTATGTGATTTTGGGGGCTGATTGAGGAAAATAATGAAGCCATAAATGGCTAGAAATTTGGTAAACACAAAAGGGCGTGCTGTCCAAATTTGCACTCAAATGGCGATTTCAAATTTTAAGGGCAGACATAAGTTTTACAACTATTTTACTCATGTATTTTGGACTAAATGCACTCTTTTTACTTCCAAAATCATACTTATACATTGTACTATTAGTTATTCGGATTTTCTTTGATAAATCAAACATTTTGATGGTTGAACCATAATACTTTCTCATGATTATTTTAGGGTTTCTTGGTGACTAAAGTTGAGATCCGGAGGGATACTTTGGACGTTATTTGCTTATTTCGGTGAGTGTTCTATATACGCTTTGTTTCTAATGACTATGTGAACTATTGTGACTATTTGGATTGTTGCTTTAATACGTGATTGAGGTATGTTATGTTTCAAAAATGATTTTTGCTAGGCGAGTGTGTACTTTATCGCACTCGACCTAAATGAACGTGAACTTTCAATGATTGAATGATTAAATGTTACTTGTGCATGAATGTAAGCCTTCTGGCTGAACTGGGCCCTTGCCCTTTGTTACTGGTCGACTCGAGCCAGAAACGGATTCGGTCGGGCGATTAGTGACCCTGGGTGAATGTTGGTATACTCGAGTATGACCACGAAGTTGGCGGAGATTGGGGAATGAAATGAATGAACGAACGACAAGGAAATGAAGGAGTTTTCACTTACAAACAATGTTTTAATGATCGGAGAAATAAGGAAATTATTAGGCGAATGAATGAATGAATGAACGAATGGCTCCTCGTGAGCGTGTATCCTTTTAATGAATGCGTTATTATTGCTTTCATATTATAAATGCTTCTAAATTACTTGTTATCCCTTGGTTGATGCCCTTGTCTAGTTGCTTGGTTATGTATATAGAATCTCGCTGGGCTTTTAGCTCATTCCACGCCTTTTGTTTTCCTTACAGGGGTTGCAAGTATGGGCGAGAGATCTGTATAGAACAGAATAGCCTAGTTTTTGTTTTGAATTGTTTTGTTTTGGCTTTTATTTCCGCTCTAGTGCTTGGATAAGGTGGACTGTACGGTGAATTCAGAGCTTTGGTATACATTTGGGACTGTACTTGTGGTTGAGATTGAGATGAATGTATTTATATGGTTCAAGTTTGGGTATTGTTTTCGCTTATTCTCGAGGCTTTTCTTATTTTATTTTATGTGAGTGAACGAGTCCTCGAGGTTTATCTTATTTTGTTCGGAGAGAGTGAACGAGTCCTGGCGAGAGCTGGGCAGGCGGTCCGCCGAACCCTTTGGTTCGCCTTAGGGTAAGGTGGAGCTGTCACAGCATGCCTATTTACTGTGAAAAATTTTGAATCTGTTATCTGTGCTCAATTTACTGCCATTTGGACATTGCATCCAACGACTGTTCGGTTACCTCTGAGCTCAAATCCTGTGGCTAGTTACTCGAGTCGAGCCGGCCAGGGCCTGGTCGATTAGATAACGAACCACAGTAGTCGATTTCTAAGAAATCCTTGGGTATTGAGACTCTGGATTTCTGGTATACTTGAGTATTACCACCCACTGTTACTATTGAGGTGTTCGGGCCCGGTAGGGTATGTTTGGTGGACGGAATTCGGTGTAAAGTGGGGTCTACGGACATGTTGGTTCTATATACGTTGACGGAGAGTCAACGGGTTTGGATCAAGTACCGCAATCGAGTATTTTAGCTCCTGAGAGCTACCTGTATCCTTTCCAGTTGAAATAATTGTTCATTTCCTCATATGTGCATATGTGCCTTAAAGTGAATTGCCCTGATTTGTGTCTACTTGTATTCTTGGTACCTCATTGAGCGCAAGCTCACCCCGTTCCCGTTATCTTTGTTTTTCTTACAGGGGGCAAACTTAGAAATCATGATTTTTGAAGAAAAGGGGCGAGCTATTGTATATGTATTTTGTTAAGCTCTTTTGCGACTGAAACCCTAATTGTATTTTGACCGATATGAATACTTTGGCTTGTACTTTAGTTACTTTGTTCAAGACTTCGATGTAAAAAATATGCATAAATGTTTAACCTTGTCTAATAAGTGTATTCATTTGAGATGTTGTGATTCTATGGCTTTGGATTCTATCGCGCGTAGTCTAGGGTTTTGTGTGATTCGACTACGTAGTCCTGGCGAGAGCTGGGCAGGCAGTCCGCCAAACCCTTTGGTTCGCCTTAGGGGAAGGTGGGGCTGTCACACCAAATACAACAAACGGAACTAAAATCGGAGTTTTGGGTGTTGAGCTACATCAGTTCAAAGTTGGTCGCATTTTATAAACTGTTCTGTCATTTTGCAAGTTTGAAAGGCTATTTTTGAAGTATCATTTGGCCATCGATTTGGCATTGGAAATACACCAAATTTGGTACGCTAAATCTTCCATGTGTGAACAACATTTATACCAAGTTTCATGCAAAAACTCTCACGGAAAGGTTGTGACAGCCCCACCTTACCCTAAGGCGAACCAAAGGGTTCGGCGGACCGCCTGCCCAGCTCTCGCCAGGACTCGATCACTCACTCCAAACAAAAAGAAACACCTCGAGGATAAACGGAAAACAATTCCCAACCTGGAAACATATATTTACATTCATTCCAATCTCAACCAGAAGTACAGTCCCAAATGTAACCAAAGATCTAACTTTCTCAATACAACCAACTCTATCCAAGCACTAGAGCGAGTGCAAAAGCCAAAACAAAACAATGCAAAACCAAAAACTAGACTATTCTATTCTATACAGATCTCTCGCCCATACTTGCAACCCCTGTAAGGAAAACAAAAGGCGTGGTATGAGCTAAAAGCCCAGCGAGGTTCTATATACTCAAACAAATAATTAAGCAAGGACGTTTATCAGCAATTAGCAAGTAATTTAGAAAACATTTACAAAATGAAAGCGATAGTAACACATTCATTAAAAGGATACATGCTCACGAGGAGCTATTCGTTCGTTCGTTCATTCATTCGCCTAATATTTTCCTTATTTCTCCGATCATTAAAACATTGTTTGTAAGTGAAAACTCCTTCATTCCTTGTCGTTCGTTCATTCATTTCATTCCCCAATCTCCGCCAACTTCGTGGTCATACTCGAGTATACCAAACATTCACCCAGGGTCACTAATCGCCCGACCGAGTCCGCTTCTGGCTCAAGTCGACCAATAACAAAGGGCAAGGCCCAGTTCAGCCAGAAGGCTTACATTCATGCACAAGTAACATTTAATCATTCAATCATTGAAAGTTCACGTTCATTTAGGTCGAGTGCGATAAAGTACACACTCGCCTAGCAAAAATCATTTGGAAACATAACATACCTCAATCACGTATTAAAGCAACAATCCAAATAGTCACAATAGTTCACATAGTCATTAGAAACAAAGCGTATATAGAACACTCACCTAACAAGCAAAATAACGTCCAAAGTATTCCTTCCGGATAACACCTTAGTCACCAAGAAACCCTAAAATAATCATGAGAAAGTAGCATAGTTCAACCATCAAATGTTTCATAAATCAAAGAAAATCCGAATAAACTAATAGTACAATGTATAAGTATGATTTTGGAAGTAAAAAGAGTGCATTTAGTCCAAAATACATGAGTAAAATAGTTGTAAAACTTATATCTGCTCTTAAAATTTGAAATCGCATTTGAGTGCAAATTTGGGCAGCACGCCCTTTGTGTTTACCAAATTTCCAGCATTTATGGCTTCATTATTTTCCTCAATCAGCCCCAAAATCACATACAAATAATC